>CM063511.1:36644229-36684229 GCA_032207245.1 Pardosa pseudoannulata | reverse complement strand
TCTTGAACAAATTCTACCTTGCACATAGAGAGTAATAAGGTAATGGCCTGGTACCCAGATAGCATGTTACTTGCAGAAAGTTTGATTTTTTTTGGATAATACCTTGTCATAACAAAATTGAAGCGACGAACTTGCAGCAAAACTCTTGCAAGTTAGACTGAAGATAAAGCGACCACTCCTTTGCAAAGCAATTTTTGCAAAACTGTTTCAATCTTCTTATGACAAACTTGGAGCAAGCGACAATTGCTCATTGCAGGAGAGTTAAGATAACGAGCGCATGCGTAACCTTGGCCAAAGACGAGAATGAGAACATGGCAGACGTGCCATTCGCAAGGTGCTATGGATCTTTTAAAAGGCATTTATTATTTTAATTATTCAAATGTGTATTTTCAAAGTAGCATTTCTCTATAATTTACAACTATCTAAAATCTCTAATAAATTAAATAGATGTGTTAATTCTATTAATTCAAAATGTTTTCTTTTTTTGCGTGTAAGGATGTTAAATATGTTAAAATTTTAACTTTAAATTGAATTTTTCTCAGCTTTTCTCAACGTGGTTCCGCATGACTGGTGCAAAACTAGTTTGATATGACAAGCGGCAAAATTTTACACGACAAGTGTACTATAAACATTCGGCTTCGTTTTGCTGCAAATAGGTATTTGACTAACAAGTTTTACACTTGCTGCAGTCTTGTTCAAACTTGCAGACTTGTCAAGCTGATTGCAAGTTTGCTTCAAACTAAATTTGCTAACTGGGTATATACATATATTTCAGAATTTAAAGAATTTGGTAACCAGATCATCTTTAACTCATATTCATTAAGGTAGAACAAATAAAAGTAGTTATAAAGACGTGTTTTTACATGAAAACCTTTAAAAAATGTTCAACCCAGTGTTAACCAGATCCTGCAATACCCTGCGTTAACTCAGATCTAACAAAACTAGTAGGTGTTTCCAGATATATCATGTAAAGGACAAAATAATTTGTTACAAAAATAAAGAACAAATACCCACTTGTGAAGCTACTAATCACTTAGGTGAAAAATAAATGGTTATCAAGATCAAGTACTTTTCAGTTGTTAAATATTGTTACGAAATTCAAAGCTGGGTTCAGGGATTGGATGGATTTTAAGCAAGACAGCACGAAATCAATTATTTATTGGCAATGAGTTTGAAAATACAATATCAGAAAGCCGTCAAGGTTAAGGTATTGTACACTTGTACCAAGCTTACAAAATCATCGCGAAACACCTCGAGCAGAATACCGTGGGCTTACGTAACTCTTTCCGCATCAAACAAAACGGAAGCACCGGTAAAACACAATACACAGTTCGTACTCTACCGAGAAATATACTTAACGACTCTCCTCGTTTCAGAAAGAGTTGGCTACAGCACTTCCTGGGCCAAGCCCTCTAGTGCTGATAGTTGCTGATCTAGTTCTCCTCGTTTCGCACTGGACATCGCACTGGAGCTACATTTACTGGCTCTCCTGGGACAAGCCCTCTAAGCCAGTACTACTGTAACACATGGTAAAGAGAGTTAACAAATATTGCAACACGATAATGAGGACTGGGATAATAAAATTATTTAATTTTAGGTATAGCAAGTGAGGTTCACGAGTTCGGTGAAAGATACACAAAAAATATATAGTAAGTTCAGTAATATTAAGTTAATAGAAAAATCCAGTACATTAAATGTACTTGGCATAGCTAAATAATTAGATACATTTACTCAAATTAGAAATATTTTTTTTCCATAATTAAAAGAAGAGAAGGTTTGGTTTGGTTTGGTTTGGAGCGCTACGGTATACTGTTTTGCACACGAGGGCTAATGAGACCGGGACCTACTGTTTAAAACCGATTCCGAACGGCTACGAACACCCATGCCATAGTGGGATTCGAACCCACGGACTCTAGTACCGACGATCAGCGCCCTAACCAATCGGCCAGCGTTCGGCAAAAGAAGAGAAGGAATTCAGCAGTCGTACAATCGTTTTCGTACTAAGGTTTCAGCTTGGAATTTGAAGAAATTCTATTGGTTCCTGGTAGCCAATGAGATTTATCTCTCCTCCTTTGGCACTCAGCCTGTCTTATATAGGCCCGAAGAAACTGCTCGAACATTACAGATTAGACCAGAAACCGAGACCGGAAGTTGTCACGTATCGCCACATTTGGCAAGATTTGGAGACACTTGGCGATGTTTGGTGACGAACTTGGCGACAAAAATAAGTTGCCAAAACTCTCGTCATCGTGGCGAGATACCCATAGATTCCCATGTTAAATGCAAGGTTCACTAACAAATTCGTAACAATATCTATCCCCTAACTTGGAAGAAGCACAAGATGATTAGTGTCCATTAGTGCAGAATGGACACGAATAGAGTTAGAGTAGTCACGAATAGTTATTTTCCACTGGGTAATTAAGACGTCTCGATTCTTGATAAGTAGCTGTAAAGTGCATTCCCTGACAAAACAGGATATGATACATCTGCAATGTTACACTGTGTAATTCCCAGAGACATCAAGTAATGACGGAAATACTTCTTATAAGAGAAAATACTACTTCAGTGATGATTCTACTTACCAATAGGGTAATTAATCACTTTTCAATGACGGAATTGCTTTGGGATGAAGAAATACTTTTAAAATGATATACATAAATTTGAAGAAGCACTTGGAGACTGGCACACCATTATCATCAAGAGCAACATTTGACTTATGAAATATGTTCCTGTGAGGAAAACAAAACCCTTTCTTAATAGCAAATTAAGTAACCATTAGGATGATAAAGTACTTTTTAATGGTGGAAATACTCATCTTGCAGCTCTTTTCAGAAGGAAATTAATCCGACATGTCAGTGAAGAAAACCTTTTAAATTGTACATTATAGGGTTCCAAGCTTTCTGAGATGCCGTAGTGTGTGAGGAAAAGATGTTTAGATTCATTATACCACTTTAGATACATGTTATAACTCTAGAAATGTTAGCAATATATTTACCTATTTTTGAAAAAACTATAAAATGTTTCATTTTAATTGATTATAATAAAAATATAAAACATTTAATAGAAGGTTGTTAAAAATACCTTCTCATTGTCCGTAAAATAATTTATAATATAACAAAGAAGAAAATGTATTTTATCTTACAACTTGCATTATAATGTTTTCTAATGTCTCTCTTGTAAAATTAATAAGTAAAATAGAAAACCCTATGGCATAAATTTTGCAATGTCTTGTGAAAACTTGAGTAAAAATAAAATTATTTTAAATATATAAGTAACTAGCTACTTCGCACCCAGCCTTCGGTCTGGGTAATAAAATATTTCGATAAAAGGTTTAGAACCACTATTAAAGATAATAAAACGTATTAATGTAAATAAATCTCGTATGCTTCAGATTTTTGAAGATTATGCCAGTTTATTAATAACTGAATTTCCAGCAAGTGCACTGTGTTGCCCGTGAGCCGCTGCATAATAAATTTGCTCAAACATTTTTCTTATGGTAAAATATAAGTTATGGTAAAATATTGCTTCTTTCACTTAGTTATGATGCGATAAGTTAAAAAATTAATCGTTTGCGTTTAACCGGGGAAAATAATGCTTGGAATAATGGCATAAAATGCTCGAAAAAGGGAGAAGGAATGGATTTAAAACGTTAAAAATTTACAAAAACCTTCCCAAGGATGTACCTAATAATTTCCCAAATTTTCACGGCGATTGGATACATGGTTTTTGAGTCTATCGAGTACATACAGACAGACACAAATTCATTTTTATATATATAGATTAGTCCATAAAATAACCTAAATATTTATTTATAAATGGTAATCATCCACTATATACGCAATATAAATACTTAATTTAGATTTGAATAAAAATAAATAAATAATATTCATCTTAGATCATTTTAATTGTTTCGTTATAAAACGTTTATTTCTGTACGGAGACGGATCTCAATATCCCCTATATAATAATAGCCTAACTTATCTGCCCGTCCGTCCTCGAATTTATGAAGTGGTTGTACCTGGAATGGATAGAGGCATCCATATTGGATTCTTGATCAGTTAAAGTTTCGAAAAACTTTCGAAATCCACCCCTTTCCCTTTTTTCGAGCGTTTAAGTCATTCCATTATTTCGAGGCTTATTTTCCTCGATTAAGAGTAGCCGATTAAATTAATCAATTTTTTCATTAAAAATAGATGACAAAAAAAATTTATTTTCCAGCATTATAACGTGCTGGCCTTCGGTACCGGAGTTCGTGGGTTCGAATCCCGCAGTGGCATGGATGTTCGTAGCCGTTCGGAATCGGCTTTAAGCTGTAGGTCCCGGTCTCAATAGCCCTCGTGTTGCAAAAAGTAGACCGTAGCACTCCAATCCAATCCAAACCAAATCCAGCATTATAACGTTATTTCTTTAACCAACTCATTTAATTATTTCTTATTTTAAATTATTTAAATATTTCTGCATTATTTTCATACTTGTTATCATTGAAATGACGTAATATTATGTAAATAATTTTCTTTTATATTTGACTTAAATAATAGACTAGATATATGTGTCACAATGTTAAGTTTAATCATCGATTTTTTTTTTGTTGTTGTTGCAATGAAAATTTTATCACCACTATTAACAACAAATTCTTTTCATAAATGTCTAGGATTCTATTTCACGGACTAATAATTACTTAGCGATTAAGTTATATATCTGTGAAAATGAAGAAGTTGGTTCGTTTGTGTTTGTTTTTTATACATAACCACATAGTTTACAATCGATTCGCTAAAATTTGGACATCATTCATATATACCACCAAATAATCACTGTCAATATTAAAACTTCTGCTGTCTATCCAATCAGGTAATATGACGAGGAAAATGAAAGTTGGCAACTGACATATTGTCAGTAAAGATAAACAAATCATTGAGAGTGTACCAGATAATTCTTAGCCAAAAAAAAACATTCTTTTTTACCTGCATCGTAGGTTACTTTACAATTCTGGAAAATTAAAAATTTTACTGATTTCGTCATATGAGTGGCTGTATTCTAGTTTCAAATAATGGCCTTCCTATATATGACAAGATAAATTAAAGTAGGCAACTAAACATATTGTCAGTTAAAGATAAACAATTTATTGAGCGTGTACCAGATAATTCTTAGCCAAAAAAAAAACATTCTTTTTTACCTGCCTCGTAGGTTACTTTACAATTCTGGAAAATTAAAAATTTTACTGATTTCGTCATATGACGTGCTGTATTCTAGTTTCAAATAATGGCCATCCTATCATGTAATATGACAAGATAAATTAAAGTTGGCAACTAACATATTGTAAGTAAAGATAAACAATTTATTGAGCGTGTACCAGATACTTTTTAGTCAAAAATCAAACCATTCTTTTTTACCTGCCTCGTAGGTTACTTTACAATTCTGGAAAATTAAAAATTTTACTGATCCCGTAATATGACGGGCTGTATTCTAGTTTCAAATAATGGCCTTCCTATCATGTAATATGAAAGATAAATTAAAATTAGCAACTAATATATGGGATAAGTTTTTTACTGACCCTCTCATGTGGCAAGTTATATGCTAGTAATAATAATAATAATAATAATAATAATAAACTACAAATGACTGTGCTGGTCTCGCAGAAGCTGGTATCAAATACTTTGCTAGTTATCAAGAAAATAATATGAAACACGTAAAGTTAAATAAGCAAAATTGATTTAAAGATTTTTTTGCGTTATTATTATACATTAATGAACAAAAAGGCATTTAATCCCGTTATATGACGGGATGTATGCTAGTTTCAAATAATTTGCATATAACTAATACCGGTAAGAGGAACTTGGAAAAATCTTTGTTTTCTTGTACCACTGCTTGACAGTTGAATCCTATAACTGATTAAACATATTTCGGGGTGGTGCAAAAAGTAAAAGAAAAAGGAGAGGGTTTAATTGGCAGGGAAAATATAAGCTATTCTTAAATTTTCGGAACTTGAAAAAGAACCCAGATCTATTTACCTAAGAGAACAATAATCGATATAAAATTAGGATAATAATCAAAGTAGGCATTTGGGAGTTGAAATACTTTGAAAATATCCATAGTACTCCCCAAAAACTCTCATTTTTTTAATAAATTTACAATAGCGATATCTGCCCGCCATATTTTCATAAGAAATAAGTAATATAAGAACTTGTGCTAAAAGAGAACAGCACTGGGTATAGCTTTCAAAATACGAGCTCTAATACCCCCAAAAAACAATGGGGGGGAAGAGCTAATGAATGAAATTTCAAACATAACTCCATCTTTTTAAGTTGAAATGAAAACTTCAATAGCGTTGCAAAGGGTAGATATAGGGGTTATAACCCACCCATAAATACTGTATTTGTGTACACATTATATACGTAAAGGTTTAAGTATTAAACTTCCGATGTGAGATGCAAGAAAAAACCTCATAGAAAATTTCCTTCTACGCTCATAAAAAGCACTATTGTGTATATAAGTAAACCAGAATAGAAAAGGAATTAATATCACTACAATTCAATTTAATTATAGACTAAAGAATACATTCCTTTATTGTATAATATCTCTTTTTTCGGTCAAATATCTGAAAGCCAGATAAATTCTCCAAGCAGTCTGGGACTAACCTATGGATTGTCACTTACTCATTTCCGATTTCGATAGACTATTCACACATATGACTGAAATGATAAATATTGTTTTCTTTTTTTTCCAGATGTACCTCAACTTGTGTTAAGGCTTGGGAGCAAACTGCGTCATTTCCACATTCAAGAAGGAAACGATGTGTACATGGAATGTGATATTCGTGCAAATCCATGGGTGACAGAAATCAGTTGGTCTTTTGAAGGCCGGGAGCTTCACACCAATGTATCTGCAGGCCTCATCATAAGTAATCAGTCGTTGGTGCTACAGAGAGTGCAGCGAACGAATAGAGGGCATTACACATGTTCCGCATCGAATTCCGAAGGCTTAGGCGAAAGCAAACCCCTTTACCTTTCCATACAATGTAAGTAAAAGATATGATGTCTTACTTTTGTGATATGTATTTTCTGATCATTTTAGATATGCTGAAGCAACGCTCGACCTACTTAGTCATTGTTCGATTACTAATATTTAATGGCATTTTTTATAGGCCGTACACAAGTAAAATATAAAAAAATATTTTTTTTGAAAAATCACTTTTATGTAACAAGGAAAACCCTAAAAATGTACTAAAAAGATTAAAAAAAATTATTTCAGTTTTTAATTAAGTTGCTTGAAAAGAGATGGCGGTACTAGTTTACAATCTCTACAATGAAGATTTTCAAGTACGCTGAAGAGCTTTTTGCATTTGCCACAGTGTTTTACTTTTTATTCCCCAATCTATTTTTTTATTTAATATCATACAATCACCGAAATTGAAGCTATGTACAAAATTTCAGCTAATCAGCAAAGTAGTTAAATTTTTTGTCAAATATCAACTAATAGCTTGGCTCTTTATCTATATAATTGTTTCTTATGCTCAAATAAAGAATTGAAATAGCCATTTTCATAATGTGAATAAAATAACCTGACAAATTTTATTAGAGGTCAACCCAGAGAACAAAGCGTTTGGAGAACACACACACACACATATGTATATATATATATATATATATATATATATATATATATATATATATATATATATATATATATGTATATTCGATGTATGATGAATAAAGTACTGAACTTTTTACTATATAACTTCTATTACCATTTTATATGTAAAGCTCTACCCCTCTCTCAATAAGGACCTCTTTTTTCTATGCTTTTTTCAACATTTTACCAATTTCAGAATGCTTACTTGAATGAAATTTCTAGGTTTTTAGCTTGAAATTTTCTTTTTGAAACTCTGCTCTATGGTATACCAACGGCGTATTTTCTTGTTGGTTTTAAGTTTGGGCAAAAAAGAAAACTAGTTACCTAGAAGAAGCTATATCCCGAGAATAGGAAGGATGAGGCATAATTAGAATATGATAACTATGAATAAGAAGCGATGTGTTATATGACGTATTTTCATGACCGACCAACCAAGTCAGTTTCTTTCTATAGTTCAAATTTTACCTACCCAGAGCATCATACAAATACTTTACAATTTCCAGTCACAACTGCTTGTGTACCCTCTAACAGTGTGATACATATTCATGAAGGACAATTCAATGGGTTATTAATAAAATGCAGTCAACATCTCCTTCGTCTTTGGCTAAGTAGGTCCTGGTCTCATTAGCCTTTGTGCAGCAAAAAAGCAAACCGTATCTCTTCAAACTAACTAAACAAAACTTTAATCTTTAACCAGTATCCTTCCTAACGGATAATTTTCTTTCTAGAAAAATTTAAATTAGCCAGATTTTATTTGTATATCATTGTCGAGAGCTAAAGATGGATTTGGCTGTTTTTAGTTTCCGCGATTGGCAACGTGAAAAAAAAATTGAGTTGAAAAACAAAATGGAGCGGAAGTCGTCACCAACGATGTCGAATACATTTATTTTGAAGAATAAAATCCTTTATAATAGAAATTGACCCCATCTTCTGGTTTAAGTCTATAATATATATATATATATATATATATTTATATATATATATATATATATATATATATATATATATATATATTATATATATATATATATATATATATATGTGTGTGTGTGTGTGTGTATACATCATGATAATGAACTCTATAAAAAGCTTTTCCAAAGACTATTTCATTTAGAGAATATAAAAATCATAGTCTTCCACATATTCGTGGTTAAACAATCAAAATGTCTCTGAAATTGTTGTCCAGTTCGTAACAAACCTTTCCAGACACACACATTCGTTTTCATTGTGTCTCATCCTCGCTTTGTTCACTTCCGATAATAAATTTTACACTGGCTCACTTCAACAGCTCTAACTTGGCTACTACTGGGCACAGCAAATCAACACAAATGGAAATTTCATGCCTAAACGTGACGGTGCATAAGCTTAGTAGCAAAATTATTTCTGTGCCGGTTGACATGCTATTTCAGAATTTTGGATTTTGTTTAGCCATTTTATTTAACCTCTTCACTACCAGTCTAGGTCCACATATGTGGACCTCGACTCTTTCGTCTGAAGAATAATCCTGTTGAAAAAAATGGTAGTTAACAAGTTAGGTACACATGTGAGGATGTCTAAGCTTCTGACTGATACCAATAAATTGCAGCAGTAATCAGAAGTTCTTCTGGAATATTTGTTATTCTGAAGCGATTCGTAAGAAATTGCGTTGAAGCAGCGTGCTCATAAAAATAATTAAATTTCATTTGTTTTTAATGGTTTTTAAGTCCTATAATTAATGTGTTCTAATTAAAAATTGTTTAAAATTTGTGTTAAAATAGTCTTTTAGATTTAAACGTGCATTTTGTGCATTTGAGAGGGATACTTATATAGGTCCACGTATGAAAAAAATTATATTTATGCAATTTTTATATAGCTGGTAGTGAAGAGGATAAAGAAAAATAGACAATTATACAAGGGGTGAACAGATAAAAAAAAGGTTAGAAGTCGAATAAAGAAATATTTATTAACAATTGACAGAAAATACAAAATGGAATTAAGAGACATACGTGCCTATCACTTTTCGACATAATCAGTAAGTCTATTTAGGCATTTATCAGAACTCCAAAGTAACTTGTTTAACCAGTCTTGGTAAAAATCAGGTCCATTGAGCCAGGTTTCAGCGGATGTTTTCAAAGCACTGTCTGAAGATAATTGACTGTGGATAAATGCTCCATCAACTTTGGAAACAAAAATAGTCACTGTGTTTCCAAATCTGGGCTGTATGGGGGGGGTGACTCCAGATTTCCCACCTGAACCGTCGCAACAATTCCTGCGTGGCAAGACATGGCTCAATGGATAGGGACCTGAATTCTACCAAGATAGGTTAAACAAGTTGCTTCTCCGTTATGATAAATGCCTGAATAGACTTGGTGATTATGTCGAAAATTGATAGCCTCTTAATTCCCTTTTATATTTTTTGTCGATTGTTAATAAATTTTGCGTTATTCGACTTGTAACCCTTTTTTTGTCACCCCTCCTAGATACCAAGTATATTCATTTTTTATGAATTACACGAATAAATATTTAACAACCTTGCATTTTTAATAGTAACGTCACCCATTAAAATATAATTATGTAATAACCAACTTAACTCACACAGGAAACTACATTGGCATCAAACTAAACTGAAAGCCAGAAAATACTTGGAGGAAAACTACCTTAACTTAAAAATAACTTTAATTGCAAATAAATGTAGGAGTTACCAGAATTATTTTCAGATTACTTTGAGATCTTAATACGTTAGTAAACACTTCTAATTTATCTCATGCCATTAAGCTAAAACGCATTTCAGATGAGAGTTTAAAATACGGTATTGAGATAAGATTTTCTAACATTTTATTGTAATTAATTGGTTTAATATCCTGTATCATGTAATAAATATTATTAAAAATATTTATGACCTATACAAGCATACAATCGATAAAAATAATTCAAAATTTTGCATTTAAATTGTTATTAAAATAAAAAAAGAATTAAAAATAGAATGCTCGGACAGTTGCTGCTTTCTAATTCCAAGTATGTCGTCAATATAGGTATTTAAATATATATGTAAAATACATGCACACACCCATACATATAAATATATATACATAAATGATATACATTTCATTTTTATATTGCTGCAAACTACCTAGAATAATAGATGTTTTTAAAATATGAATATGTAATGTATTAAAATTATGTATTCTATATACTTGTCTCAAAAGTAGACATATATATTTATGATTAATCTCTTTAATCATGCATATATATATATATATATATATATATATATATATATATAAATATAATATATATATATATATATAAATATAATATGTGTGTGTTAGACTATGTTAGCAAGAATGGTAGTTGAAAGGGGTAGCACTTTGTTACTATGTAGATAGATGTACTGAGTACAGGAAGGGAATTCCATGTAGCATAAAACTACCAGAACGTCCTCGATGTAAGTAAAATATACTGATTCGTTGTTAAAGCTTGTATCCTGTTCGTTAGAAGACAGGACTGTGTTAGCCAGAACGTCAGTTGAAAGGGGGTAGCACTTTGTCACTTTGTAGATAGATGTGCTGAGTATTGGAGGGGAATTTGGAGTCATTAAAAAGCAATGTAGCAAAAAACTACCAGAACGTCATCGATGTAACTAAAATATGCTGATTCATTGTTAAAATTTGTCCTTTGTTCGTTTGCCCACAAGACTATGTTAGCAAGAATGTCAGTTGAAAGGGGTAACACTTTGTCACTCTTCAGATATATGAAGGGAGTATTGGTGGAGAATTTGGCGTTGTTAAAATCAATGTAGCATAAAACTACCAGAACGTCAATGATGTAACTAAAATATCCTAGTTCCTTGTTAAAACTGTTACCCTGGTCTAAGTAGACAAGACTTAGTTAGCAAGAACATGCTCCTTCTATTGGGATGTCTTTTGTCGATAAAAGAAATTTAAGGGCGACACTAAACGAATCATAAAATGCCGATCTCATTGAAAAAAATATGTTATACTAAATACTCGAAATGTATTTCATTATTTATATTATCTACCTTCCATGAAAAGGAAAAATCAGTCATAGAAAACATATAAATTATGTAATCTAGTTTTTAATATACTTGAGAACGGAAACTAGGTATTACTGGATTAAAAACCTTAACATGTTTCTGAAATTTTTCAATAAATTAAATTAAAAATTTTAACAAAGAAATATTTATTATTCAAACGTAATACCGAATTTACCATTACCTTTGTAAACACGAGATTCATAATTCAGTATCTGTCTGTACTACTTTAGCCAATAGTTAGCACGTTCTCTTTAAACATGGGTATTTTTTATCACGTGATCAATTGTTCTTAGGGATTATTCGTAGTGTTTTTTTCTGCGAAATCCCTACTTGAAAGTGTGTGTGTGTGTGCAATTACCTCAACAAGTTTCTGAATTTTTCCAATAAATTAAATTAAATTTTTAACAAAGAAATATTTAATATTTAAACGTAGTACCGAAATTACCATTGCGTTGGTAAACACGGGATTCATAAAATTTGAAAATAGTCACAAATAATAGTAATCGGTATACCAGTGTACCTATATTTCGTACCTATAAAGAATTCCTCGCTCTTTCGAACCCAAACTTGCTCGGGGACAGACTGACAATACCAGTTACTTTGATACTAAATGGACGTGTCTTTGTAAGTAAAAAGTGGGAAGACTGAAAAAGATTTTTTGCGGTTTTGTGGGAAAAAGCATTTGAATTTTTGTTGAACATTGTGTTTGAGGGAAGAGCACTTTAAGCAATAGTGAGCTTTCAAAAGCAATTTATTTTATCTGATAAAATCTGCTTCAAAGGTGAATATTGGAAAAGCAGAAAGGTCTGGTGGAATTTTTAAAATTAAAAATAAAATATTATTTATTTTAAAAGCCAAGACAGGTTACATTTGTAATTTTTTAAAAGCATAGTATGGTCATTTTTGTTTGTAGTAAACATGTCAGATTTAATAAATCTTAATTTTATCAGAAACATGGAAATATAAAAGCAGAAAAAGAAATAAAAATAGCTATTTTATTCCTATAATACTCCAATGGTTGCTCTTTTAAAAACCTGATTTGCCGATTATGCATTTTGAAACATTAATTTAAACTAACTTCTGTTTTATGGGTGATAAGACAAATAGAAGATAAATTTCTATAAGATAAATCAGTTGAAAATATGCATTTAGTTTTAAATTGCTATTAAAGAACAAAAATATTTGTTTCAAAATAGTATTGTTTTAAAATATTGTGTTTAAGTTTGAATTAAACACATTATTTCAAACTTCTGTTCTATGGGCTAAAAGACAAATAAAACATAAATTTTTATGGGATAAATCAGTTAAAAATATGCATTTAGTTTTCGATTGCTATTAAAGAGCAAAAATGTTTATTTTAAAAAAGTATTGTGTTTAAGTTTGAATTAAACACATTAATTCAAACTAACTTCTGTTTTATGAGCTGTAAGACAAATAGAAGATAAATTTTTATGGGATAGATCTGTTGAAAGTACGCATTTAGTTTTTGATTGCTATTAAAGAACAAAAATGTTTATTTCAAAACAGTGTTGTTTTAAAGTATTGTGTTTTAGTTTGAACTAAACACATTAATTCAAACTAACTACTGTTGTATCGGCTATAAGACAAATAGAAGATAAATTTTTATAATATAAATCAGTTGAAAATACGCATTAATTGATTGCTATTAAAGAACAAAAATATTTATTTAAAGATATTATTGTGCTTAAGTTTGAATTAAACACATTAAATCACACTTACTTCTGTTGTATGGGCTATAAGACAAATAGAAGATAAATTTTTATGGGATAAATCTGTTGAAAGTACGCATTTAGTTTTTGATTGCTATTAAAGATCAAAAATGTTTATTTCAAAAAAGTACTGTTTTAAAGTATTGTGCTTAAGTTTGAATTAAACACATTAAATCACACTAACCTCTGTTGTATGGGCTAAAAGACAAATAGAAGATAAATTTTTATGGGATAAATCAGTTGAAAATGCGTTTTTATTTTTCGATTGCTATTAAAGAGCCAAAATGTTTATTTCAAAATAGTATTGTTTTAAAGTATTGTACTTAAGTTTGAATCAAACACATTAGTTCAAACTAACTTCTGTTGTATGGGCTATAAGACTAATAGAAAATATTTATTTTATGGGATAGATTTGTTTGAAAGTACGCTTTTAGTTTTTGATTGTTATTGAAGAACAAAAATATTTATTTCAAAAAAATATTGTGCTTAAGTTTGAATTAAACACATTAAATCTCACTAACTTCTATTGTATGGGCTAAAAGACAAATAGAAGATAAATTTTTATGGGATAAATCAGTTGAAAATGCGCATTTAGTTTTTGATTGCTATTGAAGAACAAAAATATTTATTTCCAAGAAGTATTGTGCTTAAGTTTGAATTAAACACATTAAATCTCACTAACGTCTGTTGTATGGGCTATAAGACAAATAGAAAATAAATTTTTATGGGATAAATCTGTTGAAAGTACGGATTTAGTTTTTGATTGCTATTAAAGATCAAAAATGTTTATTTCAAAACAGTACTGTTTTAAAGTATTGTGCCTAAGTTTGAATTAAACACATTAAATCACACTAACCTCTGTTGTATGGGCTAAAAGACAAATAGAAGATAAATTTTTATGGGATAAGTCAGTTGAAAATGCGTTTTTATTTTTCGATTGCTATTAAAGAGCCAAAATGTTTATTTTGAAATAGTATTGTTTTAAAGTATTGTACTTAAGTTTGAATCAAACACATTAGTTCAAACTAACTTCTGTTGTATGGGCTATAAGACTAATAGAAGATATTTTTTTTATGGGATAGATCAGTTGAAAGTATGCTTTTAGTTTGTGATTGTTACTGAAGAACAAAAATATTTATTTCAAAAAATATTGTGCTTAAATTTGAATTAAACACATTAAATCACACTAACTTCTGTTGTATGGGCTAAAAGACAAATAGAAGATAAATTTTTAATGGGATAAATCATTTGAAAATACACATTTAGTTTTCAATTGCTATTAAAGAGCAAAAATGCTCTTTATATGTTTCCTTGAAAAATAATCTAGAATCATCAAGGGCACAAATAATACGAAATATTCAGGAACACTTGTCTAAAATTTTCATGCAAAATATTTTAAACACTTTAAACTTTTCTGCTATCTTCTACATCACTATTCTCGCAGTTTTAACAACTCTAATACAGGTTTGTTGAGCCCTAGAAAATGCATTTTGAGATAAGATCTGCAATTTAAATAAGAAACCGGACTCAAAGTCTAAGTAAATGAAATAATCTCTATTTAAGCAGCTGAATGACATATAATTCACCTGGAAACGTGGTGAAAATGTTTAACTTACGAATTGAGTTTACTCCGTTTACGTAGGATGAAAATTGCAAAGTAAACGTCACTTACCATTAATTTACGAGCATTTAGTTCCATGCCGCAAACCAGTCTTCAAAAATGTATAGTTTGCGTTATCTAAGTGAGTACACGGTGTTTACAAATCGGAGATTGGAATTGAGGTTTACTTTTATGCCGGTTTTCAAGTCACTTTGTGAATTTATGCAGTTCGGTATAAAGTGATTGCAATAAAATAGTTTATTTTGGCAATGAATGGATTTAAATTAGTTTATTTTAAAAAATGTTATCTGGTTTAAGTTATTAAAATTACAATTCACCCTCTTTACTCTTTTGGTGCGGTTCTTTAGTGCTTTATAAATAAATTGTAGAGTGTTTATTTTTAAAGATACAATGCCACAACTTCCTATTTTTGCTGTTTATTATTACAAACCGTACTTAATAGAATAATAAAACAAGAAAATTGTTCCCTTTTAATTCTTTTACACCGTCTTTATTATAATATTCTTCCATGACCCCCCAAAATAAATGTTTGTATATTAAAATACGCACTGTGTGCAATAAAATTAACCTTTTATATTTTGCAAATATTTTTTTCTATAAATTTTAAAGTGTGGGATTTTTTTTTAATTATTCATAATTTTTTTTCTCTGGGGTACAGTTTTCAGCATGGTATTATGCTTGTATTAAGTCGCAGTCAGAGAATAAATATCATATAAATAGATGGTTCGAAAACTGTAACATTCAAAATCATCGGGAATTACACTATTTTTGAATAATGGTACCTATTTATTTAATAAAAGTAGTTGATCTTTGTACTGTTCTATTAATCAACGTTGTCAAAATATGTAATAGGGAAGTTAAATGTACAACAGAACTGGAGGGGTTGGTCCAGGCAGATCTGTACAACCTGCATCGTGTGATCCTGTGATCTCACAGCTTTTTGGAACCGGAATTGCTGAGAGAGCGACTTGTTCATCCTTCTACATAGAAGAAAGTTTTGGTGTTAGTCACCACTCGATTTAGTTTTTGAGAACTTCGGGTCACGAGTCAAGCCCTGATTGTTAGGCGACCACAGTCTAAGAAGAAAAGTTTATCTTCCTTTTGTGGCCAAGAGTTCAGAGAAGTTTTAGCAGTGATTATCTTCGTCCTGACGATAAGCAGTGAAAGAAGAACGGGTTTCCATATCTGATATCCGCAATAGAAGAGTTCTGTCTTGTGGATCTTTGGATATAGTACCATTTTAATCAAGATAATTTCAATAAATAAAATTTAATTTTACTCTCTGGCTGAATAGTTGCCTTGTATTGTCCTCCTAATCACAGTGCGTATTGTGCTCTCTCTCTCTCTCTCTCTCTCTCTCTCTCTGTGTGTGTGTGTGTGTATATCTATGTAATAAGGCCACTTTGTGAAGAGGAGTAAGGGAGGTTATCGCCACCCTGCAGTCTTGGAACCTCGTGTTGAGAACGCAATCAAGACAGTCGAAAATTTAATCTAACTTCGTTTCTTCACTGACATATCAAAGCATCCTTATGAACCTTATACGAAACTACACCTATACTAAAACTCAAACTCTATACGAAACCTCCCCCTATCAAATCTGTGATAGAACTCTAGAGTGTCTAGAGTCTAGACATTTGCTTAAATAGTCATTTGTGCTGACCAATCAGCTATTACTTGATGTAGCCCAAGAGTTTGAACTATATTTTTAGATATGGAAATGGAAGGATTTCTACTAGCAAACATTCAGAATATTTGCAAGGGTTCCTTGACAAGAATTATCAGAAAAAGTGAATCTTAAACTGAAAGTAATAAAAATGTCATTACATATATATATATATATATATCTATATATATATATATATATATATATATATATATATATATATATATATATATATATGCATGCACGCACGCACACACACACACATAGATATGTACATATATGTAATATGATCTAGACAAAGTCACAACACATTTTATTTCTGGTGACATACATGAAATCCATACAACAGGCAGCACTTTTAAAACCTCGGGCAAATAGACCATGTGATCCCGCACATACGCTTTTCAAGTAGGGATTCCTGAGGTAAAAAGACTACGAATAATCTTTAAGCACAATTGATCACGTGATTAAAAATACCCATGTTTAAAGAGAACGCGCTAACTATTGGCTAAACTCTTACAGACAGAGGCTGACTTAAGTCTATAGTGTGTCTCTAGGGAAAAATCAGAATTACCGCGCAAACCCCGAACTAACTTTATAAATAAAAGTTATTAAATTAATATTAAAATAAGTAAATAAGGGTTTTTAATATTATATATATATATATATATATTATATTATATATATATATTATATATATGTGTATATATATTATATATATTATATATATATACACATTATATATATATAATATGTGTGTGTGTGCTGTGTGTGCGTACAAGTGTGTGCATGTGTATATTTACACGCACACATATATTTTAAACCACAACCACATTTATCAAATTATGAAACTATCAGCATCCGCAATTTAAAATTAGAATACAACAAAATCTTAAAAAGAAATGAAGCTATATGAAAATCTACTTCATTATAAAGTTGATAATGAAATTATATTATTGCTGCAAATTAAATTTTGTTATGTCTCTTAATTGTGACTAAAAAGTTTTTAGCATTTACTCAGAAATATTCTACTAATAGGTTGCTAAATATTTTTGAAAATAAGTATATATTATATATATATATATATATAATATTTATATATATATATATATATATATTATATGTGTATATATATATATATATATATATACACATTATATATATATAATATGTGTGTGTGTGCTGTGTGTGCGTACAAGTGTGTGCATGTGTATATTTACACGCACACATATATTTTAAACCACAACCACATTTATCAAATTATGAAACTATCAGCATCCGCAATTTAAAATTAGAATACAACAAAATCTTAAAAAGAAATGAAGCTATATGAAAATCTACTTCATTATAAAGTTGATAATGAAATTATTATTATTGCTGCAAATTAAATTTTGTTATGTCCCTCTTAATTGTGACTAAAAAGTTTTTAGCATTTACTCAGAAATATTCTACTTAATATTTTGGTTGCTAAATATTTTTGAAACACACACGTATATATATATATATATATATATATATATATATATATATATATATATATATATATATATATATATATATATATATATATGTGTGTGTGTGTGTGTGTGTGTGTTTGTGCATGCATGCATGCATGTGTGTATTTACACGCACGCATATATTTTAAATCACAACCATATTTATTCAACTGTAAAACTATCAGGATCCTCAAGTTCAAAAATACAACACAATCTTAAAAAGAAATGAAGTTATATGAAAATCTACTTCATTATAAAGTTGATAATGAAATTATTATTATTATTACTGTAAATTAAATTCTGTTATGTCCCTCTTAATTGTGACTAAAAAGTTTTTACCATTTACTCAGAAATATTCTACTTATTATTTTGGTTGCTAAATATTTTTGAAACCCTTATCTGTTTTCTAATTCGTTTTCGTTAAGTATTCCCAGCTAGAAATACGTAATTAGTGTTACCCCATGCACCGTTCATGTTTATTGATCCACTTTCAAAAGGTAAAAAAAAATTACCTTCAAATACATTTTTATTCCTTTTGACACTTAATAAGCTACGTTCTAATTGGTTTACAGAGATGATTTACGGCTCAGTGATTTCTTGAATAGGTTTTGTGTTATTACTTTCTGGTGAACTCGTAATAATTATTGCATCCCTTTGTTTGTTTGTTTTTATTAGAAAATATAATCACCTTGAAATTTTTAATTTCTTCTTTCCTTATAAAATTTTTTTTAGATTTGAATAACAGTTCAATATTAATCATTTCATTAAAGATTGTTACCTTAGATGTGCATTTTTAAGATACCTCAAAATCAAAGACGAAAGAAAATCTATGTTAAAAATTTGAGTGTGATACTTCTGAAATTAATTTTTGAATGTCACAAAGGGTTTAAAAGATAAAATCTATATATTTCCACAATGATTTTTCAAAACAACTTTTTGATTTTATTATAAAGTCTTAACGTCTTTTTATCATGAATTTCAATTATAGTTAGGAATTTGATGCCTTTTAACCCCTTGCAACACAAATTCACCAATTTTGGAATGCCAGATCTGGATTCGAGGTTATTATTAAGTCTTAACGTCGTTTTATCATGAATTTGCAGTTATAGTTAGAGATTAGATGTCTTTTAACCGTTGCAACACAAACTCACCAATTTTAGAATGCCTGATCTGGATTCGAGGTTATTGTTAAGTCTCCAGTTATAGTTTGGGTTTAGATGCCTTTTAACCCCTTGCAACTCAAATTCACCACATTTTGGAATGCCCGATCTGGATCCGAGGTTATTATTAAGTCTTAAATTTTCTTTTAATCATAAATTGCAGTTACAATTAGGGATTAGATGCCTTCTAACCCCTTGCAACGGAAATTCACCAATTTTGGAATGCCCAATTTGAATCAAGGTCATTAATAAGTCTTAAGATTTTTTTATCATGAATTGCAGTCATAGTAAGGGATTAGATGCTTTTTAATCCCTTGCAACGCAAATTCACCAATTTTAGAATGCCCAATTTGAATCCAAGGTCATTAAAAAGTATTGACGTCTTTTTATCATGAATTGCAGTTATAGTTAGGGAATAGATGCCTTAACGCAAATTCACCAATTTTAGAATGTCCGATCTGGATCTGAGGTCATTATTAAGTCTTAACGTCTTTTTAACATTAATTTTAGTTATAGTTAGGGATTAGATAGTTTTAACCCCTTGCAACGCAAATTCACCAATTTTGGAATACCCGAACTGAGTTTGGACAAGAGGAAAAACGGAATTTCAATTCCGTAAAGCTCGAAGTAGGTTCGTCCAATGCATAGCAGTTATTTTGTACTTTTCGTAATAAATAAAGATATTTTCCCACCGACATTTCTACAGTTTTCAGCAATTTCTCGTTTTTTCTCCGATAATGTAAAGTATTTGTGAAATTTAAAGGAATTTGAGGGACATGGTGTTTATAATAGTTGATATAGAAAATAATATTGGTGTATTAGTTTATTATATTTATCCAAAAAATTAGTCATTTTATTTATTTCTTTAATTTCAGCAAAAATTACTGTAATCCATTAACAATTCCCATATATGTAAAAACATTAAAAATAGTTATTTCGTTTAAAAATTTATATTCTTTTAAAAAATCATCTCTAACATTTTGATGATAATAAAGAAAAAAATTAAAAAGGGAAAATCAAGGTTTCTTTTTTTCGCCAGTATTTTTTTTCTAATATATTCCACAGGCAAGGGCATAACTTTAAAATATTTGTGAGCATAACTATAAAATATTAAGTTTGTTTCGAATCTTAAGGAACTTAATTTCTTAATAATATTTTTTTAAATGCTGAAGTTTCTTTTTTTAATAATAAAGCATTAAAATGTTCTATACTGAAGCGTAAGATATAATAAAAGGTAAAATTTCTATTCATTTTTAGTTACTTGTTATGTCTCATAATGCACTGTTATAAGGGCACATTAAATGATGTTTTTGATGTCTGAAACGCAAGCAGTTTGAATTAGGTTTCTCAAATTATGAATTATGAAATAATTATTCTATGTTCTTTAGTAAAAATATTTAAATATTTGTTTATACATTTCAACTTTTAGCCACATTGTGTGTGGGTACATTTCGCAGTGGAATTGTACCGGAAGCGGGCTTTTGCGCGTAAATTTAGTTATTCAGTTTAATCGCAATAGATCGAAAATTATTTAACTTTTTAACCAACTTTTCATATTTATATTGAAATATATAAACAAACATATAAATAGAAATACATAAATAACAATCATAAGGTTTTTGTAAACAAAAAATATATATTTTAGTGGGTAAATTTATAATAGTATCTTAAATATGAAAAATCAAATAGAAATAGTAGTATATAGTTTTAATTTTTTCCCGTCCTGTGGTACTGCATCGACCGATGTCAAAACTAGTTTTTATTTGTCTAAATTTTTCTAGAATCTAAGTAGTAGACAAGAACATTCGGCTTCCTTTTCCTGTATATACCGTTATTTTTGTACCCCAAAACAAACCATGTTGTCACACAAACTAGTACTAGCACGTGACCCGCGTTCAAATATCAATTGGCAGAAAACGTACTAGTACGCATCCCGCATACAATGTGTTAACAAAAAATTTCAATGTAATTAAACTTTTTGCTGCTAAAAACACGAGTTTATCATTCTAAAACAAGGTTATATTATTTCCCTTTAAAAATAAATATATATGTAGTAAAAACAATCTTATTAAGATAGTATCCAATCAGGAAAATGTAAAAATACTGCATTTGAAGCGGTATTATTTCAAAGTATTTTATCAAAATCTAAAAAAAAAATCATAACACATAAGAAGGTATTTTAATTTTCAGTGAAATAAGGTTTTTCAGACTAAACACTTTTTATTGCATAGAAACTTCTTTAGAAGATTAATGATGTTGACTTTTGCAGCTGTTAAAATGTGCCAGTTAACTTCAGGTGACATTCAGCTTTTTTAAAATCCGTTTGCTTTTAAAAGTTCGATATATGTTTAGAATACATTTCCGTAAAAGTAGTAATATAGAAATTTTTTTATCGTAAATATTGTTGAAAGTTATATAGTAATAAATACTATTCATATAGAGAGGCTGTTCACACATTTTTTAGACGATGTATAATGTAGTCACAAAATTAAATTACATAAAATTCTTGTGTTTGTAATGTTCTATTTGATAGACCTTATTATGACACCGTAGTTTCCAAGATAATAATGCCTTTTCATGTGTTAGAAGAGGTATTCTATGCCATTCCTCCTGAAAGGCTTTCCAGAGTCCTGTAAGGGTTGTGGGTCGACGTTTGGATAATACAGACTATAAAAGTCCGAAAGAACAAAAATCCATAGGTGATACATCGTGAAATTTAGTAAGCATATCAGTGAAGAGTATGGCCTTGATACCGGTTTTTTGTTACATTTCTTTTAGGGAATTTACAGTGGATTTTGATGTATGATTGCTAGCTTTGTCTTGGTGGAGTTCCACAAATTGATGGCACTTCGGGTATACCGGTGGTATTTTATTCAGAAAAATTGGCTATAAAACATGCTCCTGATAGTATTTGGAGTTAATCTTGACATTGTTTTCAACTCCCTTTATTTTTAACTTGCCATTATATGAAAAATCAGCAACAATCATGAATTCCTTAGAAAAACTTCCTTCCGATTATTTGAATCATGTACTTAAATCTTTTTGTTAACTTTTATGATAATAAATTGATCTTTTTTTTCGCAGTCATTTAAATACATCCATGATTCATCTATTAAGACAATTCTTTTTCATTTCTCTTTGGATAATTGTTTCTCATACAGAACTCTACAGCGTGTCCTGCGTTCAGAGATATGCTTTAGAGAAATACGATGCACATTGCATTTTTTCGCTTTCTTAAGATTTAAATCAACATTTATCATTTTCTTTACAGTGGATACCAAGCATTGTAATAGTTTTGCCACTGTCTTTTGACTAGGGGGATTTTCTTTTAACCAGGGCTTCCAACCGGAACTGAACCGAAAACCGAACACCGGAAAAAACCGTTATTTTGGTCGGAACGAAAACCGGAACTGAACCGAAAAAAATATCGGTTTATTTCGGTTCGATATATCTTTCAGTCATTCTGTTACTGTTACCAACTTATCAGTATTTTCTAATTTAACGTCAACTTTATAATTACATATCCGCACTTGTATAAGATTGCAATGGTGTTTTTGGTAGCTCCAGTGTTGAAAGAGCGTTTTCAGGTTTGAAATTTATTCTCCGAGACAACAGAAGTAATCTCAGTGAAACCACGTTAGAAGATATATTAATAATTAGAGGCAATTTTCATATGTTAAATAAATAATATATTTTTTACATAATTATTGCAAGGCCAAGTACACGATGTGAGAGTCAAACGACGAATGTGGGTAATCATGAACCTAGTTGTCAAATGCGATTTTGATAATGGATAACAATGCCAATGCTCGCCGCTCTTATCGTACCTGCTGTTTGTATTAATTCACATAGTGTACGAATTAAAAAAAGAATAAAATCTTCTAAATTTTGATAAAATTACATTTTTTGTTTTTGATAGAATTATATTTTTAGTACAAATAATAATATACATAAAATGAAATTATTCATTTGGAACTGATACGAAAACAGTTATTTTTGGCGGAGCAAAACTGTTACTGTTACCAACTTATCAGTATTTTCTAATTTAACGTCAACTTTATAATTACATATCCGCACTTGTATAAGATTGCAATGGTGTTTTTGGTAGCTCCAGTGTTGAAAGAGCGTTTTCAGGTTTGAAATTTATTCTCCGAGACAACAGAAGTAATCTCAGTGAAACCACGTTAGAAGATATATTAATAATTAGAGGCAATTTTCATATGTTAAATAAATAATATATTTTTTACATAATTATTGCAAGGCCAAGTACACGATGTGAGAGTCAAACGACGAATGTGGGTAATCATGAACCTAGTTGTCAAATGCGATTTTGATAATGGATAACAATGCCAATGCTCGCCGCTCTTATCGTACCTGCTGTTTGTATTAATTCACATAGTGTACGAATTAAAAAAAGAATAAAATCTTCTAAATTTTGATAAAATTACATTTTTTGTTTTTGATAGAATTATATTTTTAGTACAAATAATAATATACATAAAATGAAATTATTCATTTGGAACTGAACCGAAAACCGTTATTTTTGGCGGAGCGAAAACCGGAACTGAACCGATATTAATTTTTTAGTTGAACCGGAACGAAAACCGGAACAAAAAAAATTACGGTTAGAAGCCCTGCTTTTAACATTAAACAATGTACCTTTGCAATAGTCGAATATGTTCGTTTTTTCCTTTGATACTTGTTTGGAATTTTTGTCCCTCTTGAGGCTCCAACTTGAAGTTTTTTTATCCTTTATTTTTGACGATTTTACCTATCAACGCTTTAGGTGTCACAAAACCATGACTCTCACATCGTTTTTGCATAACAAAATATAAATACTTCTCTTCAGAAAGAGCATAAACGCAGTCTTCGAACCGCTGCTTTGTTAAAAACGCCATTTTGAATAAAAACAAACTTCTCAAGCCGCAGACAATGATTTTGACCTTTAAAAACATATTACAATTGCAGTTACATTTTTTTTCAACAAAAGATCTTTTAATACCATGAACCAAATCGTGTAAAAAAGTGCGAGCATCCTCTGTATAAGTATACTAGAAGACCCTAGAGACGCTGTCCTGTTTTATCGCTGTAAGTCCAAAAATCTTAAAATGTTTTTAAATAAATTATAAATTGGACCGTTTTGATGGAAAATTAAGGAAAAAATAATTTAAAAATATTTGACGCCACCACGCATACAGTCATCACAAACGGAATTATGTAGATTAAATTAAGATTCCCACATCATCTTTACGAGAATTCAATTCTATGACTATAGTCCATGTAAAATCTATTGGCGCTTCAAGGTCACACTTTCTCGTTTCCCCAGTCATCGGTTACTATGGTAGCGACCAAGAAGCCTGTGCATTCACACTTATTTTCAGCACTTCAGTTGAGGATTTGATTCCAATACGTTCAGACGACTTGTTTTATTATTATAAGCAAAGTCAAAATTTTCAGTTGTGTATGAATGAGTTAACTATTTACATAAAGAAAAGTTTAACAATATGTATAAAATGGTTATAATAAATCACAGATATTTTTGTAAAAATACAAAAATTCATTTTAATTTAGAATTCTTACTAAAACATTAGGAATCTACCTTCTAAAGGAATTTTCACTTTCTAAAAATGTGTCAACAGACCATAAATCTTTAAATACATAATAAAATTATACAAAATATTGTTATTGCATTAAGACCTCTTTCAATTCTTGTAAAATCATAAAATAATTAATACAGTACAATTTTGGAATAGAAACTTTACTATGGTCCACATAACCTCATAATATACTTATTAACATACAACTTAAATTTAAGGAATTTTAAAACTACATTCTATTAAATAAATTAATTATTAAGAAATACTTTTGATATTTAGATTAAAAGAATCATACAAATATAAAGAAAAATAGTGAGAAATTGTAACTAATTACTCATTAAAATTAGCGAAATATTCAATCATCTTAATCATATTATATCTGTAAATAATGCAACTGTGTGTGAAAAAAAAATTAGATTTACTTTTTCAGTAGAATTTTTTAACTCTTACGGATTAGAATATAACATACAATTTTTGAATTGTAATTTTATGAAATATGATTATATCTTAAATTTATGAACTTAGAAACAGGTCTGAAATTACTCATAAAATTTTGTGTAAAGTATTAAGTATTTTTCAAAGTGTAGTCTAAATAAACATACTTTCATCATGCACGGAGAGCCCACACGATGCATGACATCCCTTAACACAGTGGGAAAAAAGAGTAAAGTCATTCCCCAACTGTCGTTACCATAGTTACAGTTGGTCATCGGGGAAAAATCAGTGACCTTGAAGTGCCTATTGAGTTTACACCGAGTATAGTGATGAAGCCCGTTGAGCTAACCACTGCTCCACATATACGTTGGCAGCGGAGGGTTTCAAGCGGCATTATAATAATATCAATAAGCAGGCAAATCTGATTTTTTAACTGATCAAATTGTCAATCTAAAGTATTCTAGAATCAACTTGATTAAATACACAAAATTTCACCTAAATCATCCAGCCGTTTAGAAGGAGTTTTTTTAAACAACGCACGGAATTTTATAGTATGCATAGTGTAATTTTATAAATGCATAGTGTAGATATTTTAAATAACTGCAACTTTTTTTTTTATTCTTACAGATGAATCCACGAAACTTTGAAAACTTCTTCTCTATAATGCTTTTAGATTAATATAAAATTAGAAATATTTATTGTTCTAAACACCTTGTTGTGATTAGATGCACTCAGTATTTGATTTCTTCTTCTAATTTTATTTTAGGATATTATTTAATTCTGAAAACATTCTGAAAACTTGTAAAACTTTTATTTTTATACTATACTAGCAAGTTTGCCCGTGCTTCGCTACGGTGAACTTAATATATTACTTTTAAACAAAGATTTATTTTTCGTGAATAACTCTCTAAATTCGTCACAGTTCAGTTCGAGTCATTGGCATGTTTATATATTTCTATCATAAGCGTATTATAACATTATTCAGTTTTTATAATCGAATTTGTCTTATATTAAATTTGCTCAAACTTTTTTTATTGTAAAATATAAGCTTAACCCTAAATTGCATTACTGTATTACTACTGTACGTTGATTAGCAAAGTTAACAGATCTTGTCATATTACGTGATAGAATAGGAAGTACAGGTTTTGACAGCAACAGTGCTAATTTTGTTGGTAGTAATAAATGTTTTCTAAAATTAAGGAAATTTATGACAAACCACATAGTTTTGTATGAAACAGAAACACACATTCATATCGACAACCATATGAATATGAAGATAACTATATAAAATGATAGGTTTTATTTGGCCATGAGAGTCACTGAAATTTGTACCTTTTGTACTTAGAATATTGTTGATATGCATTTCATTGTAACATAAAAATGAACCAAGAATTAAATTTAAAATTAGTTCTCATATAAAAATGCTATAATTTGAGTCACATAGAAATGAAAGTGAATCACTTTATATCTCAAATTTCAGTTCAAATCGAATAGATACTAAGCAGACGATTTTAAATAATATAAAATAAGAAATGAATAAATGAAATATTTAAATGAATGACGTCATAATGATAGAAAAATATCATTTTCGACTATTTATTATGTGATGAATTGAACATTTTAATCTCCTGCTTTTAACCGTGGAAAACTGCGTTTAAAACAATTACTTGGGATGACTTCACATTGCTAGAAACATTGCTTCTTTCCCTTAGATATGATGCGATAAATTAAAAACTTACTCGTTTGCGTTTAACCGGGGAAAATAATGCTTGGAATAATGACATGAAATGCTCGAAAAAGGGGGAAGGAATGAATTTCGAACGTTGAAAATTTACAAAAACCTTCCCAGGGATATACCTAAACATTTCCCAAATTTTCACGGCGATTGGATGGATAGTTTTTGAGTCTATTGAGTACATACATACAGACAGACAGACAGACACACACACACAAATTCATTTTTATATATATAGATTAAGTGACAGGTATTCAAAACCAGAAAGCATTTACACCAGGGGTGAGCAAATACTTTTAAACGTGGGCCAAAATGAAATTTCCAAAATGTCTCCCGGGCCGGAGGACTCTACCACGTACGCTGTGCACACTCGAATGTTTTGGATGGAGTTTTTTTCCTGCCCAAGAAATATTTTTGACAAAGACACTATAAGTATCATTTTAAAGCGTTTGGACAGAGAAATTTGACAGTTAATAAAAGATAATAGCAATAATAATTTGTCTTACTTAGGTGTACATGCGAACAATTTGTGCCCAGTAAAATATGTCGCGTAATTTTTAAAGAAATACGATGAATTATATTAAATTAATGGTCATTAACCCACTGAACGGATGCGTCGACGGGGGTTCGACAGCGAATTCCTGTTCGAAAACGGACCTGTCGACCCCTTCTCGTTCGCACTCGTATAACACACTTTTGAGGAAAAAAAAATATTGCAAAGCGATAATAAATGAAAGAAACTAATTTTGCGTAACGGAACTCCTTTACCTTGCAGGGAAAATAACTTAAAAGTAGCCTGACAACTTTTAAACTGGCAACTCTAGTATGGTACGGTAAGTTCCGTCTGGAATTTACAATAAGGGTGACTGTTTTGAAAGGGAAAAAGGTGGGGAGGGTGGTCGGTGGATGGGTTAAATAAATCAGTTAATGAAAGATTTTATTTTGATATTTATTTATATCTTAACGATACAAATTATTTTATTGTGATCATAGTTATTACATTTTTATATTTATATTACACTTTGTAAATATAATAGTAAATAGAATTATAAAAAGAAAAGACAAACATCAAACGTTAAAATAGAATAGTTTTAGTTAAGGCGAAATGTGAAATATGGAATGTTCATTTGATATTATTTCTTCAAAATTTGGATCCAAATCACTTGTAGCAATCCTTAATACCGAGTGCAGATTTTTGTCAGTAATTTGTGATCGATATTTATTTTTCGTGTCAATTATCAACGAAAAAGTTCTTTTGCAATTATATGCTGTGCACTACGCATACAAATACTGTTGATTTCAACAAAATCGCATATAAGAGATTTAAAAAATTGCATGCAGGATTTTTCAGCTGGCCGGATAAAGTAAGCAAAAAGGCCCGGATCCGCTTCCAGGTCCGGCTTTTGCCCAGCTCTGCTTTACGCTATAATATAAGAGTTTAACCCTTTGCAGTTAGAGTAAAGCAAATGTGCCAATTTTGAAATCCCCAACTTCAGCTGGGGTAAAAGAAAAAACGGTATTTCAATTCCGTGAATCCCGAAATCGGTCCGTCCAATGCATAATGCTTAATTTACCATTTCCCAATAGACAGAGATACTTTCCAGTGAACAATTTGGTATTTTCGTGCCATTTCTACCTATTTCTCTGATACTGTAAAGGATTTGAGATATTCAAAGGAACCTAAGAGATATGGATTCATGACAATTGATATAGATAATAATATAGTCTTATCAGTTTATTGTATTTATCTAGAAAATTATGTTATTTGATTTATTGTGCTGTAATTTGAGAGTACATTTACTGTAATACATTTACATTTCCCATACATGTGAAAATACTGAAAAAAGTAATTATTTCGCTTAATTTTTTTTCAAAAATAATCTACTTCTAACATTTTGAAGATAATTACGAACAGAGTTAAACAGGGAGGTTGACTTTGAAAAAAATTATAGTGATATCACTTAAACTAAGTTTAACATTCCGCCCTTAAAAGAAATATGTATACGCCACTGCACATAATTATCATATATATGAAACGAATAAATTTTCATACCCTATATTTGAAGGTACATCATAATATTCTTTTTCGAATTATACAGAATATTACAGAATTTTTTTTTAACAAATGCGCTTACATTTAGCACTGTTCTATATTAAGTTAAAGTACAAACAAATCGAAACAAAAGCTTCAAAAATTATATTTTTAGTAAAACAAAGAGAAAAAAGGGCCTTCCGTAATGTGATTGATATGTAAACGCCCGCGTAAATTTCGTACCACCATTGCAGTGCGAATAAATTACCTCCCAAGATCATTAAATGGATTTCTTTTAAACACTTAGGAAAATTAGACACGCCTTGAAACAGGTGTAGTTTGATGGCGATATATCACAGGCCTTTGGCGAGCGAAATTTGGAGCAAATCACAATCAATATACCGATTAGGTGGTAAAGGAGAAAATTCTAAACTAATAAATTGCTTTTAAGCCATGGCTCAAATATGCGAAGTATATTGTTAAGAATCTGAAACTGAGTTTTTACGCTAAACGCTCGAAGCCAATAATCTGGATAATGGCTAGATGGGAGAAAATTAACCCATGGTAGAATAATGTACTTTTCTTCGATACTTCTACTACAGATATTTAAAATTAAAAATAATCCTCTAAGTGTGTGGAATATACATATAAAGTGTGCGTGTGTGTTTGTAGTGTAGTATCCGAATATTAGCGGAATAAGTTATTAAATTCGAAATTCATCTTTTTCATTTATCAGATAAAATAAAAGTTTTTTTGTCATAGGAATAGCACATAGGAGGATACATTTATTATTTGGTCTTCTTTTATAGTTATCATGAATACTCCTTCCTAGTCAATCGTCAGTCAATCAGTTCATAGTAAGTCAATCCTGAATCCATAATAGTAACTGGTCAATCTTAAATCAGTCATCTCATAAGTTAATCATAAGTCAATACTCATATTATAAGTCAGTCATCCTATGATTACTCAATTCTAATTCATTCATTCCATCATAAGTCAGTCACCTCATCATAAGTCAATTAGGAGGTGGTTATCCTATCAATAGTCAGTCATCCCGTCATTAGTCCATCATAAATCACTACATCATAAGTCAATCATTCTAGCATTAGTCAATTATCTTATCATTCGTCCATTATTCCATCATAAATCAGTCATAATAAGTTAACAATCCCAGCATAATGAATCATATATTAATCATCTCAACATAAGTTAATCATAAGTCAATCACCTTATTATAAGTCAATCATCTTATGATTAGTCAATTCTAATTCATTCGTTCCATCATAAGTCAGTCACCTCATCATAAGTCAATTAGAAGGTGGTTATCCTATCAATAGTCAGTCATTCCGTCATTAGTCCATCATAAATCACTACATCATAAGTCAATCATTCTATCATTAGTCAATCATCCCAACATTCGTCCATCATAAATCACTCATTCCATCATAAATCACTCATAAGTGAACCATCCCAGCAAAATGAATCATATATAAATCATATCGTCATAAGTTAATCATAAGTCGATCATTCCATAATCGGTAAATAAGTCAGTCATCTCATCATAAGTAATTTCAGCATTATACGGCTGATCGTTTTGAGTAATACTCCGCAACGTTATATTAAAATCTTTCATTATATAGAGTATATGGGGCAATCGTAAGAATATTTGCGCAACTAGACATTACAACAGTCTTAAATACAAAATTTCGATCTTCTACAGGTAATCGTTTTTGAGTTATGTAAGATAATACGTAGATGTGTTTAGACCTGAAGACAAAACTAGTTCTAACCAATGCAGAAATGGTGATACTGGATATTTAAAGTTTCGAAATTAAAATTATCTTGTACTTACACAGAGACATTATATTATGATCGATTTATTTCGCATGGTCAAATTGAACATTTCTTCTGAAATCTCAAAAGTAATTTTTTTTCGTGTGTACAATATTTATTTTGTACAAGGTACTAAGAAAGCATTTTATATTTTCGATAAAATTATGTCGTTTCCAAAAACCTTTGTATCTGTAAAATATGATTATTTAATACAGGGTGTTTCATATTGAATGTGACAAAAATAATAGCGCAGTGTGACTGCCGTAATTGATTTATTCACCCGAAACAAATTTATCCTGCTACTACAATTATACAAGTTTTATTTGGCAACAGGGAAAAATTATCGAATGACGAACTCGCCGCTAGAGGCGCTGTTAAACAAAATGTCGTCCATGCAGGAGAAAGCGTACTGCGTTTTCGAATATGCCAAAACCTCCTCGGTAACTGTTGTGCAATCGGCATAACATAAGCAGGTGGGTGAAGCAGTTCCAGGATACCGGCTGCTTATGCAAGAACAAAAGCCCAGGACGAAAAGGAACAAAACCCGAAGTGGTTGAAAGGTTGAACTCCATCACAGGGGATCCAGAGAGACACATATTGAAGACCTGTAGAAACTTGAATAAATGTAGTTTTGAGGTAAATTTGAATTTTCTAAATATATTAATTACAACGTTCACAATCATGTTTTTTTTTTGTCCAATTCAATTTGAAATACCCTGTAATACAAGCAACTTTCGTAATCTTAAAAAAAACTTCCTTAATACTCTCAACAATTTACGATTGTTTTAATTAAGGTTCAAAGAAATCGCCACAAACTAACAAACAAAAAAAATCTGACGTCAATGTGCCTTAACTCCTGAAAGAATTTAATTGCATTGTCATCACTTGTAATTTGCCTCACAACAGTTTTATAAGCTTTAGCACAAAGAAAAAAAAAGAATATGTGTGACTCGTAAATGCTGCAGTATAAATTCACCTCACGTCAAGACGAAATGGGAACGAGGTTTAGACGGTACTATAATAAAAAAGTACCAAATTAAGTGAGACAGAGTAAATGTAGCCTTCTAGAGAGTCGTCGTTCTCCACATTTATTTTGTTTTTACCGCTCAGATGTACGATCGTAATGAAGACTGTAAATATTTTATGAATTAATCTGCAGACGTCGGTGAATTTATCGGTCTGAATTATAAATCTGCATATGATAGTATTTTCAGTTATACCATCAGGAGCAATAGTTGTATTAATGTATCACGTTGTCTAATAAAACTAAATGTAACGTATATGTTTCTTAAAAGACTAGCATATAGTCCATCATATGACGGGATCGGTAAAATTTTGGCCTTATGAGGTAGGTAAAAAGTGGTTTGTTTTTTGGCTGAGAATTATATTTTACAAGCTCAATAATTTGTTTATCTCTACTGACCATTTCTTAGTTGCCAACTTTAATTTATCTTGTCATATTACGTGATAGGATGGACAACAGAGGTTTTAATATTGACAGTGATTACTTGGGGATATATATGAATGATACTCATATGATGGTATTACCAGTTATACCATCAAGAGCAATAGATGTGTTAATGTGTCATGTTGTTAAATAAAACTAAATGTAACGTATATGTTTCTTAAAAGACTAGCATATAGCCCGTTATATGACGGGATCAGTAAATTTTTGACCTTGTGAGGTGGGTAAAAAAATGGTTTGTGTTTTAATTACTCATAATTTTAATTCTCAATAATTTGTTTATCTTTACTGACCGTCTCTTAGTTGCCAGTTTTAATTTATCTTGTAATATTACGTGATAGGATGGACAGCAGAGGTTTTAATACTGACAGTGATTATTTGGCGGTATATATGAATGATGTCCAAAATTTAACGAATCGATTGCAAACCGTGCGGTTATGTATAAAAAGCAAACTCACAAACGAACAAACTTCTTAATTTTAAATGTTATATAACTTAAACGCTAGATTTTTCTCTCAATCAATAGCTTATCTTTTTTCATATTTATTTAATTGCCAGCACTCGATGACATATAGAACAATACGTCTGATTAAGGTTTTATATAAATTAATTTTTGTTTTAACATTAATGCATTTGGATTTGAAGTGGTTTCTCAACCCATAAAAACACTTGTTTGCCATAATTATCCTGTTGTATACTTCAAATTTTACATCATTAGTATTACTGATGACTGTTCCAAGATACTTAAACTGTTGTATACTTTCAAAAATGAAATTATTGATTTTCAAAGGAGATAAGTCATAATTTCTCTGTGTTACAGCCAAAAATTTTGTTTTCACTTGGTTAATCTCTTACTTTATCGCAGAATATATGTCGTAATCTGCCGATATAGCATGCGTTCAGATACTGAAAGCCTTCTGTACATGAACGCGATTTTTCAAATCATAGAAGTCCTACTTTCATTTGGACGATTTTACAGATGGTTGAAAAGTAGAGATGTGTTAAATTATTTCTTTCCTCAGTAAATCTGGATTTGGTTGAATAAAATTCTATGTAGTATCCGAGTGCAAAATTGTGATAACGCAGATTATTTATCGATTTACGGAAACATATAAATACCTAATTGTCCGAATATACTGCTTAACCCGTTGACATACAATGACGTCTGGGAGACGTCAGTCACTTGATGTGCCAAGTTAGACTTTAATGTCTCCGAGACGTCAATAGCTGTCTCCGGTAAATGTCATGCAGCATTATATTAAATCAAAATTTTATACTGTTGCATAATTGTTGTACATTAGTATTATATATAAATCTCATTAAAGGTTACATAGCAATGCAAATTTCAAAATGAAACGTTCTCTTTCTCAACTTGCTCAATATTGTCCAGAGAGCCAGAAATAAACAGTATTTTTCGGACACATCAGATTTCGTTTTACTTGTATGTCAAAGGGGTTAAAAATGATCCCAAGCTTCCATAAACATCCAGTCATGTAGCAAGATTAAGGAATTGTGTTATAGAAGTATTGCCCTTCCAGCAAGGTAATCTTTATATTAAAAAGATAAAGATTCCATGTATATTTACCTGTAAAACATACAACGTATCTTTTTGCAGAAATTGCATTTGAAATTGTCGATGTGATTTTGACAAAACACTATTTCCACTACCTCATTCAACATTCCAATTTTCGATGTTCATGCGTTGATATTTGCTATTAAATTGCAAGAAATAACTTAGCTTAATTATTCGTTATTTAAATTGACGTATATTTGTAGCCAATTCTTTGTTAAGTACATATGACATTGTAAAAATATTACGTTATCCTAGTGTTTGAGAAAGAAGAAATTAAAACTCATTAAAAAACACAAGGACAAATATGTCTTAAGTAATTTTATAAAATTAAATGCCTAAGGAATACAGTTAGAATACAACTTATCAGTTGTAGATACAGATGAGTCCTCTGGATTCATCGTCGGTTTCGCAAATATGGCGATGTTCTTTATCTTTCTCTTGTCGTTCCAAAAAATGGTCTACACCGCAAGCAGCGGATACCAGCAGCGTTCCTTTCTGTTGTTTAAATCATTTGATTATTTCAGATTCTTTTACTGTGATTGAATGCTACTAGCCTTGAAAAAACGATAACATTTATTTTCACAACATAAAAAAACAAGTTACAATGAAAATAGACAATACTGCATCTCTTAAAAATAGCCGAGAGTTCAATATTTTTTCTTCAGAACGCGTCACTGAAAACTTTTCGAGTTGAGCGGTCATCCAGCTGCTCCAAGCAGAACGATAGAGTTCATGCGACACTTTCTTCTTTCCTCTTGTAACAACCTTGTCCTCTAAAAAAATCCAGACTGCCCCCTGAGAAAAAACAGGGGTTACTCAGAACCGAGGGGTCAGAATCGAGCCACACCAACTCCCTTCTATTGGTTAGGTCATTTTATTGGTTGGGAGAAGTCCAAAGTTTCTTTCTAGTTCACACCGGTCCTGTCCTATATGTCTTTGACGAAGGCTTTCGAGAATGGGTAAAAAAAAAGCTGAACCGAATGTAACATATTGTTACAGACATAAAATATATTTTATGCAATAAAAATATGTATAAAAAGTATCATGTTGAGTTAACTTTAGTTTTTAGTTTTATACTAGCGGTATGGTAAGCATTTACATGAATAATTACTACACAAAGTTCGACATTGCTCAGAGATGCACTGTTCTAAAGCCATCTCTGAATAGGTACATCCTTAAAACAGTCAGATGCAAACTTACAGACTGCAGTGGCTTATTTAAACATAAACAAACCATTTCGTTGAAAAGGGACCGAAATTTGAAGAATATTATATTTAGAAAAATATTCATCACTAGCATTTTGTGTCACAGTTGCTGTGAAAAACAGTGAAATTGGGTTTTAAACTATCACAGATAATTTTAATAACACTCAATTTGATGACTGTTAGGTAAATGTCACAGGAATATTATGATTCTTACTATTTTAATAAGAAGCTTAGATTCTTTTGTTTTGAAGGGTTAATTTTGCACAAAATGACTAAAGTTGGTGTATTCTGTTATAGATTCTCCAGTATGCGTACCGGGTCAAAAAATACTTTATGGTGCTACACGACACGAAGAAGTGAAGGTGCTGTGCGAAGTCGACGCTGACCCCAGTGACGTCACATTTCGTTGGAGCTTCAACAAATCGGGAGAAAACATGGAGGACGTCAGTTATGTGAGTGAAGGCACCCGAAGCACAGCAACTGTGACCGCTAAAACAGACTACGACTATGGTACCTTGTCTTGCTGGGGTACTAACAGTGTTGGGACCCAGAGGGAACCATGCGTCTATACGGTCATCACAGCAGGTGGGTATGCATGCAGATAAATCTAGGTACAATACTTTTAATTAGGAACATGACCTTCCGTATTGTATTTCGTTCAATGCAGTTTGAATTACACTTTTCCAGATGATTTTCCAAGCGAAGTGAAACCAATATCGAATTTTAATAGGCTAGGGTTAACAATGTCCATTAACAAACACAAAGATTAAATGGAAATATATAGAAAACTTACTAATATGGAGAAACTGTGATGTTGTTATTATTTATGACCGAAAAGGGTACTATAGATCGTTTAATACAGTTTGAAATCACATTTTTTAAGTGATTTTCCAAACAAAGTGCAGACGATATCGAATTTTAATAAGCTAGGATTATAGTGGGCAATTCAAAAACCGAAAGAACATAAATAATTGTTTAGAAAACACTGATTTGTAGTAGTTATTACTTACAATCAAAAATGTTACTATAGATATTTCAATACAGTTTAGAATCTGATTTTTCCAAATGACATTCCAAGTTCAGTGAAACCAATATCGAATTTTAACATACTAGGTTTAACAATGGATAATTAACAAACCTAAAGAACATTACGAAATATTTAGAAAGCACACTGATATGAAGTAACTTTGAAGTTGTTATTACTTATAACCCAAAATGTTACTATAGATCTTAAATACAGTTTGGAATCTTATTTTCGCAAATGACACTCCAAGCTCAGTGAAGCCAATATCAAAGTTTAACATACTAGGATTAACAATGGACAATCAACAAACCCAAAGAACATAAGATATTTAGAAAATATACTGATATGAAGCAACATTGATGTTGTTAATTCTTATGACACAAAATGGTAATCTTGTATTAGGAAAGCACCATACCATTAATCATGGCTATGGGGGAGGAGACATCTTACGTTCAACTCCCAGACAGATTGTTCTGTAGTTCATTCAATGCTGTTTGGAATCACATCTTTCCAAATGACTTTCCAAGCAAAGTGAAATCAATATCGAATTTTAACATGCTAGGGTTAACAATGGGAAATTAACAAACCCAAACAACATAACGTAATATTTAGAAAACACTCAGATATGAAGTAACTTTGATGTTATTATTACTTATGACCAAAAATGTTACTATAGATCTTTCAATACAGTTTGGAATCTCATTTTTCCAAATGACATTCCAAACGCAGTAAAGCCAATATCGAATTTTAATATACTAGGATTAACAATGGGAATTAACAAACCCAAAGAACACAACGTAATGTTTAGAAAATATACTGATATGAAGTAACTTTGATGTTGTTAATTCTTATGCCCCAAAATAATAATCTTGTATTACGAATTCACCGTATCACTTATCATTAATCATGGGTATAAGGTAGAGACAGATTATGTTCAACTCACAGACTGATTGTACTGTAGATCATTCAATACTGTTTAGAATCGCATTTTTCCAACTGACTTTCTAAGCAAAGTGAAATCAATATCGATTAACATTCTAGGGTTAACAATTGGCAATTAACAAACCCCAAAGAAACAACGTAATGTTTAGAAAACACTCAGATATGAAGTAACTTAGATGTTCTTATTACTTATGACCCAAAATGTTACTATACATCTTTCAACACAATTTGAAATCGCATTTTCACAGACGTCAATCCAAACGCAGTGAAACTAATATCGAATTTTAACGTGCTAGGTTTAACAATGGACAGTTAGTAAACCTAAAGAACGTAACGAGATATTTAGAAAATATACTGATATGAAATAACTTTGATGGTATTAAATTTTATGATCCAAAATGGTTATCTTGTATTACGAATGCACCACATCACCTACCATTAATCATGGCTATGGGGAAGAGACAGCTAATGTTCAACTCACAGACTAATTGTACTGTTGTTCATTCAATACTGTCTGGAATCGCATTTTTCCAGCTGACTTTCTGAGTAAAGTGAAGTCAATATCGAATTTTAACATGCTAGGTTTAACAATGGATAATTAACGAACCCAAAGAACATTACGTAATATTTAGAAAGCACACTGATATGAAGTAACTTTGATGTTATTACTTATAACCCAAAATGTTACTATAGATCTCTGAATACAATTTGGAATCTCATTTTTCCAAATGACATTCCAAGCGCAGTAAAGTCAATACCGAAAATTAACATACTAAGATTAACAGTGGGCAATATACCCAAAGAACATAATGAGATATTTAGAAATATACTGATATGAAGTAACTTTTCTGTTGTTAATTCTTATAACCCAAAATTGTAATCTTGTACTACGAATTCACCACATTACCTACCATTAATCATGGCTATAGGGAAAGAGACAGATTATGTTCAACTCACAGACTGATTGTACTGTAGATCATTCAATACTGTTTGTACATCATAACTTTCCAGATGACTTTCCAAGCAAAGTGAAACCAATATCGAATTTCAACATTCTAGGGTTAGCAAGGGGCAATTAACTAACCAAAAGAACATAACGTAATATTAAAAAAAACTGATATGAAGTAAGTTTGATGTTGTTATTACTTATGATCCAAAATATTACTATAGATCTTTCAATACAGTTTCAAATCGCATTTTTCCAGATATCATTCCAAAAGCAGTGAAACTAATATCTAATTTTAATGTGCTAGGGTTAATAGTGGACAGTTAACAAACCTAAAGAAAGTTACGAGATATTTAGAAAATATACTGATATGAAGTAATTTTGACAGTATTAAGTTTTATGATCCAAAAATGGTAATCTTGTATTACGAATGCACCACATCACCTACCATTAATCATGGCTATGGGGGAAGAGACAGCTAATGTTCAACTCACAGACTAATTGTACTGTAGTTCATTCAATACTGTTTGGAATGACATTTTTCTAGCTGACTTACTAAGCAAAGTGAAACCAATGTCGAATTTTAACATGATAGGGTTAACAATGGACAACTATCAAACCCAAAGAACATAACGTAATATTTAAAAAAACACATTGATATGAAGTAACGTGGAAGTTGTTATTACAATTACCCCAAATGTTACTATAGATCACTCAAAGCAGTTTAAAATCTCCTTTTTCCAAATGGCATTACAAGCTCAGTGAAGACAATATCGAATTTTATCATACTATGATTAACAATAGGCAATTTACAAACCCAAAGAACGTAACGAGATATTTAGAAAATATGCTGATATGAAGTAATTTTGATGTTGCTAATTCTTATGACCCAAAATCGTAATCTTGTACTACGAATTCACCACATTACCTACCATTAATCATGACTATGGGGGAGAGACAGATTATGTTCAATCCACAGACTGATTGTACTGTAGTTTAATCAATATTGTTTGGAATCGCATTTTTCCAGGTGACTTTGTAGGCAAAGTTAAACCAATATTGAATTTTAATAAGCTAGGGTTAACAATGGGTAATTAACAAATCAAAAGAACATAACGTAATATTTAAAAAAACTGATATGAAGTAACTTTGATGTTGTTATTACTTATGATCCAAAATATTACTATAGATCTTTCAATACAGTTTCGAATCGCATTTTTCCAGATGTCATTCCAAACGCAGTGAAATTAATATCTAATTTTAAAGTACTAGGGTTAACAATGGACATTTAACAAACCCAAATAACGTTACGAGATATTTAGAAAATATACGGATATAAAGTAATTTTAATGGTATTAAGTTTTATGATCCAAAATGGTTATCTTGTATTACGAATGCACCACATCACCTACCATTAATCATAGCTATGGGGGAGAGACAGCTTATGTTCAACTCACAGACTGATTGTACTGTAGTTCATTCAATACTGTTTAGAATCATATCTTTCCAGATGACTTTCCAAGCAAAGTTAAGCCAATATCAAATTTTAGCATGCTATGGGTAATTAATAAATGGGTTCAATGGGTAACAATGGATAATTAAGAAACCGAAAGAACATAACGTAGTATTTAGAAAACACTGATATAAAGTAACTTTGATGTTGTTATTACTAATTAACAAATGGAAACAATGGGTATTTAACAAACCCAAAGAAAAGAACGTAGTGTTTAGAAAACACTGATATAAAGTAACTTTGAAGTTGTTATTACTAATTAACAAATGGGTAAAATGGGTAACAATGGATAATTAACAAACCCAAAGAGCATAACGTAGTATTTAGAAAATTCACCGATATGAAGTAACTTAGATGTTGTTATTACT
>CM063511.1:36624229-36639229 GCA_032207245.1 Pardosa pseudoannulata | reverse complement strand
CCGGATGTGTCCAGAAGGACCGGGACTCCAAGGATGGTCCTGAGTCGCCTCCTGGAGACCAATCACAACTCTCCAAAATTTGGTGAAGTTTAAGTGCAATCATTGTGAATATTCCTTTGCCAGTTAAAATGAGGTTCAGAATCTGATAACATAAACCGATGTAACGACCACATAAAGCGATAATTTTAACATACAAATGAATAGAGAAAATCGGGACCAAGGGATTTCGATAACAATAAGCGATTGATAACATATTAACCGTGATCACTTTAAGCGGAGTCCACTATATAATGATATTAACTCTCGTTTATTTATTTTTTTATTTTTATTTTTATTTATTTTTTTATTCTGATTCTGAATCAAAAGAATATTGCTTTAGTTCTCCTAGTACGTATGATTCCCTCTACCAAACTGCTTATTTTCTACTTTACAGTATTTATCAAACTATTGACACGATTCTCTTTTGCACTTGTTTTTCTCCTGTCACTTCACTTCATCTTAAACGCATAGTGTCTTTCTAAATTCCTGAAATCATATTCCAGCCTTACTTTAGCAAACATTTTAACTCTATCAAGCTACTTTACTTTTAGAGATTTAACATGCTAAGAATCATTGCTTAGTCCACCTTTAGCGTATGTTCCTGCAAGAAGCTTCTTTAATCTTAAATTTGCAATATGAAGAAATGAATTTATGAAATATTTCACTACACATTTTATGATTTACCACTGTTGCTCACTTTTACAGTTAATTGGCGTAAATCCAATTATGTCACGTTTTGCTTTCTTTCTAGACTATTTTACTACTTTTTTCCATCAAAGAGCTGCAGGTAAATATATTCTTCTATGACTTTTTATTTAAACATTATAGTATCTTTCAATTTAATAGAATTATAGTATATCCCCCTGCTTAGATTCCATTTTGTACTCATACATGTTAATAAACACTGATATCATATTTTATTACAAATATTTAGTCTAATCCTTCAGCCTCGACCTTGCTGTACTGTGACAAAACTTTACTATTTAAATCAGACGTGATTGGGTAGCTTATTTATATTACAAATAGTTTTACCAGTTTTCTTACCCCACTTTCCCAATTTTGTAAATCTTTCCAGGTATAATGCTGCTGTAGTTTATTGTCCATCCACGGATAAGAGATTCCTTGTAAGATCTACGAATGTGTGAAAATGCAGAACTATTTGGAGAATAGGGAAGTTCGTTTTTCGCTGAGTTTGTTTATAAAATATAAGGAGTCTCGAGGTCCTTTGTGCTGTATAATGTTAAATGAATACTGAATATTGTTCTTAAAATCAATTTCTATATATACTAGAATAGCTGAAAAATTAAGCGTCCGTTTAAAAGAACAATGGTAAACATACACGTTATGTCTGCAAACCGAAAGAGACTTTTTTCCTACTAGATTGCGCTCTACAGAGAAAATAATATAACGATATAATTCTAAATACATGTAGTGTGTGAAGTATGTTTTTATAGTTTTGCAGAGAATGCAAGAATAAAAAGTTTGGTGTGTGTGTCGTATAGAAGTAGTGATTTTTTTTTTTTTTTGTCTTCTTGGTACAGACACCACCGTGATTCAACATGAAAGGTAAAGAAATTTTTCCATATTTTAATTAAAAGGAACCTTAGTCAGTGGATTTTGACAACTACGATCAACAGAAGTTGCTCCGATGAGTAACAATACACGTTCCAAAGACTATTCTGTAAAATGCAGCAGAAAAACTATTCCAACGACCTTCCCCATTTGTCTGACTTTATGTACTGGACAAAATGTACTTTTGTACTCTGCCAAACTAGGATTTCTCAGCCGTGGATGGTCAATATAATCTCCTATTAGATTCTTTCAATATGATGATATCACGTGAGACTTCATATCATGTCCTTTTACCAATCTTCTTTTCAAAGAACAAAAGGTGTTGACTAATGTCTTTCGTTGTACTTTTCTTGTGTTCCAGGTCCTCCCGACCCCGTGCAGAACTGTACGATCATGAACATCACGCAGCACTCGTTTCGTCTGGAGTGCACGGAGGGTTCGAACGGCGGTCTGAGGCAGCAGTTCGTGATGGAAGTGCACGATACTGTCTTACACCGGCTGAGAGGCAACCAGACCGCGGATATCCCTTTCTTCCTGGCTCGCGACCTACCCCCAGCCACCAGTTTCGTTGTGGTGGTGTACGCGGTCAACGCCAAGGGGAGGAGCCAGGCTGTGGTGCTACGGGTGAACACGTCACATTCCAAGCAGGCGGACCAACGAAAAGGTGCGCTGAGAATTTCGCTTTTGTTGATTCAGTTTCGTGAATCTTCATCACTTGTAGAATCGGTGACAAATTTATGTCTAGACCAGTGCTTCTTAATCCAACACTAGTCACGCCCATTTTTAAAATGATGATGCTAGTGCATTGGTAGATTTCCCCGGAAATTGAGAAGAAACATTTTAATTTAAATTTCTAAAGTTATTTTTCATAAAGTACTTACTATGAAATTTCTTACATGTGTAATAAACTTAAAAAGTTTTTAAAATAAGTCTTTCTCACACACAGACATTTGGTGCAGAAATTACTAAACGTAACTAACGAAAACTCTGCTTTCATAAACCCCGTTTACATGTGCCAAAAGCAGCGTAGAATACAGGGTAGATACGCGAATTGTACTCCCCTTTCAAGAATTATCCCTAGCTAAGGAAAAAATTGAGGGGTAGAAAGAACCCACCTTTCTACCCGGGTAATAGCAGAGTTTACTCTCCTTTCCCATCATCCTTTGCGCTTACAGATGATTGCCGTCCGGTATGATCACGTGACAATCTCGGCGAAATGGGGGTAGAAATAATTGACCATGTAAACGGGTTTCTCCGACCCTCCAAGCAAAATCCCTTTACCCGGGTAAAAAGAAGGGTACATGACTGGCACATGTAAATGGGGCTTTAAGTTAAAGGTAATAAAATGCTGAAAATATCACATAAATGACCTAAATTTAAACTATAGAACTGAACTAAGTAAGAAGTGAAGCATTAAAGGTCAGTTGAAAGGAGTCTCATCATTGTAACTTTAATTAGCGATGCGTTAATGACATATAAATAAAAGTTAATTGCCCATGGGCGAACATTCTGTGAAACTTTCAATGTTCTTGAGCGAAGAAGTAGCGTGAAGAGGGTTCACAGACTTCACAGAATGGGAAATCTCTTTCATTTTCTGGTGTAAATATTGGTTATATACAAAAGGATTCTAATCTCCCAAAAGAAGTCGAAATGTAAAGGATTGTTGCTTGAATAACATTACCACAATGATCATATTCGGAAAAAAAGATTAAATAATCTTAAAAAATGGGGAGGATTTTCCAGGGTGAAATGCATACCCAATCTATCCCCCGTTTGGTTCCCAAGACCCTGCCGTTCCTTATGAGCGGACTTTACGAGTCTCCCGAAAGTAATTCACTAAAAAGCTAGCTCAGGTCAAAAGTCTCTGAAGTCTCCAAGAGGTCAAAGCACCTATGTAAAAAATGTCGAAAAGCCGAGAGCTGCAATGTTCTAGGCTTTTTATTCAGTTACGGTCCCGCCAACCGTTTTTTGCGCCAGTTATGATTCCAGTTACCTGAGAACTCCAGCTAAGATTACAGCTAGGTTTTTTAAGTTGAATTGTAATTCGCTAGCTGTCCATATTCCGTAATTCTCGAGGAATTCTCCGGGATCATTACAGCGACCGATCAGGTCTCCTACTCAACAGAACTGTCAATATCCCAGACACTGTGTCGCAGCGCTATTGTAGTCAGGTCGAAACAGGAGGGATTCATATCAGCTGATTTCGGTCGTTAATGTTCTGAACAAAGGGGGGGTCTTTACAATTAATAGTTAGTTTTAGTTATGGGTCATAGCCGCAAATGAAATAGCAAAACAAAGTAATATACATTTTATTAAGAAGTATTAATTGTTATTCCTTTTTGCCGCATAGAGCCACAAGACAATATAAATCCAGCTTTTCATTGTTAATGCTTAATAAACTACAAAAATATTTCAAGGGTAAAGATACTTCGCATTCAGAGTGTCAAATCATGAAAATATTTAATTAATTACGTAAATATATTGAAATTTTACCAAAAGTTGGACACATTCTCTAATGACCACTTTGAAAAGTAGTTGTTCTGAACTCCCTTGGCCAGTCCATCTAGTTTAGAAATGTCGATTGTTTCATACACATAAATCTTGAACCAAAATTTAATTAGTTATTCAAACATTTTTTAACCCAAAGTTTCATACATTCTCTGCAGATATATTATAAAAGTAATTGTCCAGAACTGTCCTACCCAAGCTCTCTAATTCAGAAGTGTGGATCGTTTCATAGGTATAAAAGTAATGGTATAATAAATAGATAAAAGTGAACTTCAATTTAAATTAGAAAATGCTTAGGAATTTCAAAAGATTAAAGAATTGGTTGCTTGAGTTTGTACACAATTTAAAGAAAGGAAATGAAAGGATGTTCGATACATGTATATGATTCTTGTTATGTGATTTCCTATCATTAATTTCTGATTTTGGGAGCCAGTTCTGAAACAACTCCTATACATATACATTGTTTACTAAAGAAAAAATGAAAATAGATTTTTTTAATTATTTTTTGTATCATATGTCGTGTCATACAATAATCTCGATGATAAGACTTATGAATGAAATAAACTTAAGAAGTGCTGGTCTGGACAAACATCTAGGAAAATTTTGTACTACAGTCTCTCTCTGTGTGTGTGTGTGTGTGTGTGTGTAAGTATTTCAGTCACATAAATGGAAAAAGGTTAAGAGGTGCTGGTCTGGACAAACATCTAGAAGAATTTTGTACTATAGTCTGTGTGTGTATAAAGGAAAAAAGTTGAGAGTTGCTGTCCTGGACAAAATATCTAGAAACATTTTATATTATAGTCTGTGTGTGTGTTAGTTATATATAAATGAAAAAATGTTAAGAGGTGCTGGTCTGGACAAACATCTAGGAAAATTTTGTACTACAGTCTGTGTGTGAGTATATATATATATATATATATGTGTGTGTGTGTCATAAATGAAAAAAAGTTAAAAGTTGCTGGCCTGGACAAACTTCTAGGAAAGCTTTGTACTATAGTCTGTGTGTGTGTGGTGAGTATATATATAATATAAATATGTTATGATATAAATTATAGTTATATATATATATATATATATATATATATATGTGTGCGTGTTAGTGTGGGTGGGTGGGTGAGAGAGAGAGAGAGACAGAGAGTAAAAGTGTATATACATATCTTAAATTTTATCTTTAGAATGAATGATACATTTTGAAGGATATTTATCTTTTGACTTAAATTAATTTATAAGATTTTCTGTAAGAATTTTTAAATTTAAGATTAGATAAAATTTGAGAACCCTCTTCTGAATCAGTTGTTATGAAAACATTTTTTAAATATTATGACAAATTATTTAATTAAAATTACTGTGCTTATTTTAATTCATACATAAGTAATTGACGATATCATTTCATTCTAAGATAGTATATATTTTTTTTTAACAGTTTTTATTCGATTCATTAAAATAAATTGTTCTGTTCATTTTATAGTAAAATTGTTTACATACCTTAAGAAAACTGAATTTTAGAAATATAGTTTTTTATTTTTCATAAAAATATTTTCTAAAATCTAAAAATATATAAACCAAACAATAAAACTGATATTTATTTACCCACAAAATAATAATACTTACTGCACTGCAAATTAAATTTTCATACGAAGTGCAAGGTAATTCTTCATTCTAATTTCTGCTAATTTTTATTTCTTTTCTTTCTAATTTCTTAATTTTTACAATAATTCTTTATTTTAATTTCTGCTAATTATTATGCATTTCTAATTTTCAATTTCTGCTAATTTTTATATAATTCATTATCTAATTTCATTATTAATATTCTTTTTCTAATTTTTTTTTTTTTTTTTTTTTTTAATTTTAAAAAATTAAAACACAGAATTCAAAATTTAGTGTTTATTATTAGCTTTGAATAACTCAATTACTATTAGCTTACAATTTTTTCAATTACAAAATTAAGCTTTAATTAGATATTTTTTTTTTTTTGTTTTCACCTAACGCAGATTTTTATGTTTTTAAAACATATTATTTAAAACAAAACTTTCTTTAAGTCCGAATCTTTAAAAAAAACTTTTAAAAATTACAGTATAAAATGTGCAGTACATTTTATTTTATCACCATTCTAAAAAAAAACTTCTAATGGAGATTTTTAAGGTGAAAGTTTTATGTCCCCTTAACTGCAGCTCAAATTTGTTTAAAGTTTCTTTGCGTAGAAGTTGATGGGCGTTTTGCGAAACGCCTGTCCTTCAGTTATGGCTATGTAAAGGTTTATGATGGCAAATAACGTGATAATATTGGCTGCTGTCTAGTTTTATACCCTAGAGAGTTGATGGCAACGTGATTTAACTATTTTTTGTCCTAACACGTGTTTTACTTTTTTTTTATTGTATTTTACTACCAGCAGGGAAATTGATTTAATTTTCTTTTTCAAGTAATTTTTTATTAATATATTACATAATCACTTCAATAGCTCAGCAATAATTTTGAAATAAAATATTTAATATTTTTTTGTATTTTTTTCATATAATTTTTACCAATTAATAATTTCAAATTTTAATTTTTTATTTTTTTTTTTATTTAGACGTTGTGATAATTTTTACGCCTAATAGTGTTTTATCAATTTAAAAAAATATCGAAATTCTATTTCTCACTTTTATATCGCGCTGATCACGGGAAAATGCTTCAGTCCGATCCGTGATTGAAGACGTGGTTTTTGATTTATGGCTTTATTTGATTCATTACCATTCTCATCGTCCTCATTGAGCCCCTATTTATTTCATCTCTAATCCTCGCATTGTACGGATGTCCTTGCCAGCAAAAATATTTGTGTTTTTATAATCCCTAACCATTCTCTTCTCTAGTTTTTGTGTTATGAACTCACGAATACAACTCCCTATCCCCTTCTTTCATCTTTTAGTTGATTTATTTTCTGATCATTGTCATTTTATGCTTAGTCTTGGAAATCTCTGGATTTGAGGGCTCGGATCAAGCAATCCAGTTACCTAACACCTGTTGTCCTTGATTAAATGTTTATATTTTTTATTTTTTTTTTTTTTTTATATTTTTTTTTTTTTTTTTCTTTTTTTCAACAGAAGAATACTTTTTAAATCACAACAGATTTTAATTTTTGTTTTTAATATTAAAATATTTTACTAAATACTTAATTTTTTTATCTTTACTAAATTTTTTTATCCTGCCGCATACTCATAGGTAAAATATAACTGAGAATAAGATTTTTTTTTATTTTTTTTTTAAATTAATTTTTGTTTATTTTTTTTTTATATCTTTTGTTTACATATTTAACATTAATATTTAATTTACATTTAATAATTAAAAACACTTTTGAAAGAAACGTGTTACTAATTTAAGAACCTTTAAAACATTATATTGTAATTGTTTTAAAAAATGAAAAGCAGAAAACTAAAATAAAAAGATTAGAAAAAAATTATAGGTTTTTCGAAACTTTTTTTTTTCAGAAGAAGCTTTTTAAAGTTCAAAGTATAAGAATATTTTCCTTTAAATTTTATTTTTGTGTTTTTTATACTTTCCTCAAAATTGTTTAGTAGAATAAAAAATTTAAGAGTCCCTAAGGTATTAATCTTAATTTAATGCACTTACTTTCCAATCCAAAATATTTTTTTAATTTTTTTTTTAAATTAATATAACTTTGAAATATTTTTCTAGTCAATATTTCTAAAATTTTAAATCTATCTTTTATCTTTAAAAACTTGGCAATTTATTCTATATTGCTTTAGCTTTCAATAGTACAGCCATAACTGCAATAAGAGTATTAAATTCTATAATGTTGAAATTTAAATATTTCTCATATAAATTGAGAAAGTTTATCAAAATGATAACAGTAATTTTACATGACTTATACTAATATTTTATTGTATGTTAAAGTACAAAATTTTGTATTATTGCGACAAATTAAAGCTATTACAAATTTTGAAAACATATTAAATAATTCGAAAATTAGACTATTAAAATCTGTTTAAACTATTACAGAATTAAAAATAGTACTTTTATTCTGACAGAAAGTATTATGAGATTATTGAATTTAACACAATCAAGAAGTATATGTTATGTAGTCCTTTAAGTAATTGTTCTATAAATAATATAGCTAATAATATTTCATTTTTATAAAAAATATTTATAAAATATTTTTAATTATTTGTACATATTTATGCATTTATCCATAAGTATACATACATAAAAATGAATTATGAAAACTGTATAATACATTTGAGTACGCATAGGAAAATACGAGAAGCTATTGTAATTTTGAAGGTTTAAGAATAGAAACAATGTTCCACAATATATTGGAGTCGTAGCATTCTATAATTCAGTGATCTGAAAGGAGAAACTATTGAAAGTTTGTTTATAATTCTCCTAAATTTTACCTATGAATAAATGTTTATCTACTATAAATATATCAACTACAGTCTGTAGAAAATATTAACATTGAAGTAAATACAAATGTTGGACCATCAGAATAGGGTTACCCTTGGTATTTTTGGCGAATTTAACTTCCACACCCAATAAAACAGAAATGATAGAATACAAATTTAACTGGTTGTAATTTTCAGTAAAACTGCCACTGTTTGCCAAAATTAATCAAATAATTTTCACAAAATTAAAGAAACAATAATAATTCATCGCATTTAATGCATAGCAAAAGTGTATTGCAAGGAGAGCTGAATTCCAATTTACTATAACTCAAAATATAGACAACGTGTATTCAGGGAAAAAATTGTCATTAATTAAAGTTTTCAACAGTCATTTCTAAACCAATAAGAATATAAACTGTTCAATTAGTTTTAGAATGAAAAAAATTCTTTAAATTTGTGTCCTTTTATGAATAACTGATTTATTAGTAAAATTATGTAGATTAATAATATTATTGTATATTTTTCAGGTCATGCAAAAAGAGCTTGTGAAACGTAAGTACATGAATGTTTTTCAAATGGTTTTTATTTTTTTTAAATATTTAGAGATAATCTTATGCATATATTGTAGCATTCCCAGATGATAAAAACATTTTCCTACCTAGATTTGTTTTTTGCCTTTTAAGGGCTCAGATGCGTTTTACTTTGTATAAATATATATAGCAAGCTCAAAATCGTGTGGTCTTGAAGCAATGCTGTCTTGTCCATTTTGAAAGTGCAATAAACAATTCGTATGCAAGTATTGAATACAAAAGGCAAGTATTTAAGCCTATAGTTCCTGAGTAAGTCAAACTATTTTTTCATGACTTACAGCAATAAGGTGTATGAGGCCCGTAATTCCTTAATGGGCCTCGTGGTCTGCTAGAATCTCGGACAGCCTGGAAGATCAACTAAATGTTCAGAGGAAGTTTAGGTTAAGTCTACAGAGCTGGATGTCCTTTCATTGGGAGGTGGTAGGTAAAAGAAAAAATATGGAATTTAAGTTGATAATGAAATGATTATAGAATGATAATGATTATGGAAGATAAGGAAAAGAACAGGAGGGTATCCCTTCTTCTTCCTTAAAAAGATCAAGATTTATGGGAATTTCCAGCGTAATGTAGCAAACGGTATACCGTCCATTGGGGGAAATCAGGTTATTTGCTGATATCTCGTGATAGACAAGGTGCTCATATCGTTACGGTCCATGATTCTTTATACTGCCTGGTTATCTCCAATTTACAGTAAATCTCAGCAGTATATACAGAGGAATTTCAGGTTAAATCTGTGGATCTGGATGTTTTGTCACTGGAATATTATCAGGGGAGAAAGGGATACAAAGTCAGGAACTCTTTACCGTCATCCTGGGAGATATGAAGATTTAGGATATTTTACACAGTAACATAACAAATTGTCTTTCGTCCATTGAGAAACTACAGATAATAAGGTGATCTTGTTTAAAACAGTATTAAGGTCCATATTTCTTATACTGTCTGGTTATCTCCAATTTGCAGTAAATCTAAGCAGTATATACAGAGGAATTTCAGGTTAAATCTGGGGATCTGGATGTTCTATCACTGGAATATTATCAGGAGAGAAAGAGGTACAAAATCAGAAACACCTTACTCTCATACTGGAAGATATCAAATTTTAGGATATTTTCCTGAGTTGAGATTGAGTAACATAACAAATGGTGTTTCGGCCATTGTGAAACAACAGATAGTAAAGTGGTCTTGTTTAAGACAGTATTAAGGTTCATATTTCTTATACTGCCTGGTTATCTAAAATTTGCAGTAAATCTAAGCAGTATGTACAGAGGAATTTCCGATTAAATCTGGAGATCTAGATGTCCTGTAACTGGAATATTATCAGGGGAGAAAGAGGTACGAAATCAGGAACACCTTACTCTCATACTGGGAGATATCAAATTTTAGGATATTTTCCACAGTAACATAACAAATTGTATTTCGTCCATTGAGAAACAACAGATATAAAATTGATCTTGTTTAAAACAGTATTAAGGTCCATATTTTTTATACTACCTGACTTTCTCCAATTTGTAGCAAATTTAAACTATTCAAAGCAAAACTCTGATTCATAGAACGTAATGTTATCTTATTAATAGATTTCTACACATACATCTGAATACAACTGTAAAAAAATAATCATTAAAATTCTAATATTTGACAACTCTTTAGCTAAACTTAGAATGTCTTTCGTATCACTTAAACAAAGATGAATAATCATCTGAAATTAAGAAAAAAGTTTATATTTCTAAATAATTTTAAGCTTTAAAAGAATGAATACCAGATTGATTTTTTAAACATTTTTTCTAGAGCTAAAAGGTTTTTCTTTCCCTAAGGCTACAATTGACCTTTGTAAGACTACTTACTTGAAAATTCAATACCTCATTAGCAATATATTTACATTAATGGGGTAAAGGATAAAATAACATTTTTTAGCATTTAAATATTTGTACAGTAAATACAGTAAAAAGGGTAACTTAGTAATAATAACTATTAAATACTAGAAAATGTTCATGATTATGAGAAGATTTGAAGTATTTGTTTCTCAATCTTTTAAAATATTTATCAGCTTTTGTCCCATAACATCACTTCATGCGAAAATAAAAATCATTTTCTGTTTATTTTAATTTGTTTTAAAAAATGAGAATTTAAATGTATTTGGTTTTTGCAAAAGTCTTCAATAAATAAACTTTGATATACTAGCATATAGCCCGTCATATGACGGGATCAGTAAAATTTTTAATTTTCTAGAATTGTAAAGTACCCTATAAGACAGGTAAAAAAAAAGTTGGTTTCTTTTTTGTCTGAGAATTATCTGGTACACGCACAATAATTTGTTTATCTTTACTGACCGCATGTTAGTTGCCAAATTTAATTTATCGTGTCATAATACGTGATAGGATGCACAGCAAATGTTTCAATATTGATAGTGAGTATTTGGCGGTATATATGAATGATGTCCAAAATTTATTCAAACCGTGTGGGTATGTATAAAAAACAACACACAAATGAACAAACTTCATAATTTTCAAATATATATAACTTAAAGGCTAGATACATTTTATTCCGTGAAATAGACTCCTAGACTTTTATGAAAAGAATTTGCTGTCAAAATAGGTGATAAATAATTCATTGCAACAAAAAACAATCGACGATTAAATCTAAAATTAGCACATATGTATTTAATCCATTATTTAATACAAATATAAAAGAAAATTATTTACGTAATATCTAAGTTCAGTGATAAAATGTATGAAAATAATTCCGACGATATTGAAATAATTTAAAATAAGAAATAATTAAAGGAGATGGTTAAAGGTATGACATCATAATGTTAGAAAAAATGTTGCTTTTATTTATTTATTATGTGATAAATTGATAATTTATTAATTTTCTGCTTGACAAAAAAGCTTGAAATAATGCCTTTAACACTCGAAAAGGGAAGAAGGGGTGGATTTCGTACATTTTCGAACTCGCTCTGAATTTTGACAACCCTAACTCATGAAAAAATACAATATGATTGCCTCTATACATTCCAGGTACAATCGCTTCATAAATTCACGGACAGATGAACAGATGGACAGACAACTTAGGCTATTATTATATAGGGGATAAAAACCGCAAATGGTTATTTTTAAAATACTTTTTAGAAGATCATTAAAAGTTAACTATATTCAAAACTCATATTTAGGCACCATTATTGTTATCGAAAATGTTTTTTCAACCAAATCTTCACTAGAGAACATATTTCTCAATTTTTATGTGATTATAATACATTATTATTTCGGAGATTGAAAACTGAGCTACAAACACAGATTGTTTCTTAAAAGTTTTTAAGTTTTAAAACTTCTCTTTAGCACAGAAATAATAGTTATAAATAAAACAGCAATGTATATCAATATCTTTTTTAAAATATAACCCACAATTATCTCCTCTAAAAATTAAGATACATGTATTAAGTGGTGTAGAAAATTAAATTAATTTGCTCTAATACGAAATATATCGCATGCACATAAATAGTTCTTTCCTAATTCACTTAAACCTTAAGGATTTATTAACAGTAAAATTGAAGAATTAAAAAATCGAAATAATTTTTGTTTTCTATTGTACGCTCTGTAAAAAAAAGGATTTGTTGAAAGTGTTGTAGCGAAGTTGTAAAAAATAATTCCTTTCAAATCAATCGACTTCTATACTAAACACTCAGTTTAGCGGAGCTCTAAATTTTACAACCTCCCAACGAAATGAAATGCTGCAGCTATTTGATTGGTCAGGAGAACGCTCCGCCGTTGTTTATTTATCCAGATGTTTCTGTTATCGACAAAGCTGGCAGATACAGAGTGGGGAATAAAGGTCATCCATCGTGAGGATGACTAAAAGTGATGGATGATCACACTGTCTCTTGCGTGACAACATCAAAACTTTACGCTGATCAGGTTGGTCAGTTCGTCGTGACTTGTCAAGATCTCAAACAGTGAGTCTTGGTCATACTAAATTTGTAAAAGAAATACACAGTCAATTGAAGAATGAAATATATTTTAACTATTTGTCTATATATATATATATATATATATATATATATATATTATATATATATATATATATATATATATATATGCACTTTAATGTATACATACATACATACATACATACATACATACATACATACACACTCACACCCACACACACACCCACGTATATGTATGTGTGTGTGTGTGTGTGTGTGTGAATGTGTGTGTATATGTATGTATGTATATGTATGTATATGTATGTATATGTTTATATATATATATATATATATGTGTGTGTGGGGGTGGGTGTCTATAATTTTTTATATACTGAAAATTGTTAGATAATTATTTATAGATATTTCAACATAATGCTTACCATACGTGCTACCATATTTTTTATACAGCGATTCAATGCAATGTTCTACATTTCCCAAACTCATTATTTTTCCCCATTCCGTATTCCAAAACGTAGTAGGTAATCAGCGAATCAGCACATGATTACACGAAACCAAAACTGTTCAAATATTCAGCGCAATCTTTGTAGTATTTCTGTTCAGATAATGAAACGAAATTTATGGCAATTTCGCAGCAGAGTATCTTTTGGTTATGTCTGCAAAAGTTTTAAACCCCCTCTGTTTCTCGCATCGTAAAATAAAGGGAACAAAGATTTTTAACTCCACTCCCAGGTACTATAAATTCAGAGAGATACCTCTCGCACCATCTCGATTTGATTATTCGAAAATTATGCATAAAGGTCTGAAAAGTGCGCATCCAAATGACCTTTCGAATTGTTCTCCAGGGGGCTGTTTCAGACAGACGTAAGGCTAATTTATTCAAGCGGACGTGATTGAATGCTTCAGAGCTGTCGTATATAGTCTTGAAAATTTTCTAGTAAATTTACAGCTGCTCCGTGTGGGTACGCTCTGTTATATCTGTAGTTACGATTCCAAAGAATTGGTAGTGTATAAACGCTTGACAGATTGCTTTTTATATTGATTTTTTTATTCATGTAGACTGGTTGCAGATAAATAGTAAAAACATTTCTATATAAATTTCCATAGCCCAATTCCTTATCCTGAATACAAAACTGGTGATGGAGCGTTGAATTCTCCTTTGAAAATGTGAAGATCTCCAATTACTACAAGGGATGCTAAAATACTGCAAGATAAAATTCCTTTATACTGCATATAAGCTTCTTCACTGCATATAAAATTCTAACAGCCTAGCAAACTACGATATTTCTATTTAGAATAGGGGTTTGTTTGTCTTGCTTAAGAGGATGCAGCCAGCGTAATTAACGATAGAAGGCTGTTACGCATCTTCGAGGGATTTATTTAAGAAATTTTGATATATACAGATTCGTGATTGATCACATGTGGTTCGGGTATCCCATACATAGAACAGATGGTGAGATTTGTTCCGTTATGTCACAGATTCCAATCTAAGGGTCCACAAACTTCACAGTTATTAAAGTTTTTCTAGTGTATAACACAAGTTCCATTCCAAGTAAACCTACATATGTGTGATTAAAAGACATTTAAGCGAATATTTCAAAGAATCGAGGGAAAAATAATTCTCCCGAACATAATTCATAAACTTATCATCCTTTGCTCAACAAACAGAATATTACTGAAGTTACCCACAGCCCTCTTCAAGGAAAAGGGGTGTAATAATGGTCAAATGATAAGGATGTAGACTTTCGCATTTGTAGTTTCGAATCTATCTGTTGACACAGATCCTCGCAGTATTTAGAAGTCAACTTTAAGTGTTAGTTCTCGGTCTAATTAGATTTCGTTTTGTAAAATATGAACCCTAGTGCTCAAAACCTAACCAGACATAACCAGATCATGGGTAAAGTAGTAACTTCTCTCATCCACCACACACAGAATATTACCGAAGTTACCCATAGCCCTCTTCAAGGAAAAGGGGTCG
>CM063511.1:36594229-36619229 GCA_032207245.1 Pardosa pseudoannulata | reverse complement strand
GCCATTTTTCTGCAGCACGGCTAGTTAGAGAGCTTTATCTAATGACTAATTAGTGAAATATTTGAACGTAGCTCTTTTTTCCTTTTTTAACGTATTTGCGCTTAAAGCAGTTCTAATTAGTTCTCATAATACTTGAGTTTAAAAGTCACAAAATGCCTGTTTCCGAGTAGCTTAATTGGTGAAAGAATGTTACGGAAAGCACACAAACTAGAAAATATTTCGAAGTTTTTTTTTCCTTTTCTAGGAGAAAGGTTCTGTTATGCATATCTGTATTTTGCTATTACTCTTTTCTATGGTTTATTATTATGTATTTTCATTGAATAAATATTTTTCTTTATTAGTTTAAATGTGTGAAGTTGACATAAAAAGTAAAAAAGAACTGAATTCAAATTTTGGATGAATATCAATTATTCACCCACTTAACATATTACACGTTCATTAAAAACATACAGAAATAATGCAACGTGAAGTGGCATGAATTTTAAAGCTTGAAGATTTAGGTACTGGAGAGAAATACCACCATGAATCTATAATGCAGCCCAGAATTATGCGAGGAAAGAAATATGTATTGTACCACTTTAAGGCATTCCAGATACGTTCAATAACATTCAAGTACGGGATTTTGAACGCATATGGGCATTCATGGAGTGAATTGATAACGATGTGACATCCTGTTATCCTGATGTACCAAAACCAAGGACCAAGACAAACCGAATTTTTAATTGATATGAAGGGATAAGGCATGTGTAAATGGAAGAGATACTTAAGTACCGGTTGTCTGTAAAGATTATTTATATACATATCAAGGGTCTAAAATTAGCCAACTACATAAGCACTAATCCATAATAAATGATTCAACAGGTTTCAACACTATGAGTACAGTGGTACAAATGATTTCACGGGGTTTTATCTATATACTTACAGGGTTATCAGCCCTATATGTTTAGTAATGACTACCCATATAACGCAAGACAGATTGTTCTTTTTGCAGTCTCCAATAATCACTTGATGTCGATGTTATCGAACCTTCAGTAGTGGGCGATATCAAGAGCAGAGGTGCTCATTAGTAATCTGAAAGTGTTACCTGATATTTCAATCATATTTTTTTCCTTAATTCCTTAAAAATTTTTGTAAGCTTAAAAATCCACTTAGAAGAGGGTTTTATTTGCCTAATATCGAATGAAATCTAATTTTCTTCTTGTTGTTGCATATGCCACTTGGTGTACCCAAACACGATTGAGCCGGAGGTTACTCGTATTAAGGCAAAGGGTTAGGTTTGGTTTGGTTTGGTTTGGAGCGCTACGGTCTACTATTTTGCACACGAGAGCTAATGAGACCGGGACCTACTGCTTAAAGCCGATTCCGAACGGCTACGAACATCCATGCCATAGTGGGATTCGAACCCACGAACTTCGGTACCGACGATCAGCGCCCTAACCAATCGGCCAGCGTTCGGCAGGGATGCGGCTTTCGTTTTCACGAGGACCTCAAGGGTGATAGTACTACTTAAGCCCAAGTAGGTCCTCGTAATTTTGAAACAGGGACCAAGCAGAAGACCCATAGGCTTGGCCTGCCACCCACACAGGCATTGATTGAGAACTTGGAGGACATTGTGACCACGAACATATTTTACGTGCCCCAGTCACCTTTAACGAACATTGTGGAACTTAGGACGCCTCGGGTTCCGAACCCGCAACCCTCCAGTTACGAGAGCGTTGCCTTTGCCGACTGAACTACCGCGGCTTAAATCTAATGTATGGGACGTATATGTCCATTACGATCGAAAAAGTTAAATTTAAAAGCCATGTTAAGTCACACCTGACGTTGAATTGCTGAAAATGAAAGATATGTCGGGTGAGATTTGACATTGGAACTCAAAGGATTAGAACATGCATGTATTCTATATAATGCCTAAGCATTGTATCGCCGCCTAAAGCCTTTTCCCATCAAGTACTCGGTCGCTATCTTGCCACACTTCAAAGCGAGAGGTCCTCGGCTCAAATCCCCGCACAAGCGTTGAGGCGGTTTTAACTTTTTTATAATTCTTCTTTAGTCAATTCTAGAAGTTACTAGAATATACGGTGCCCAGAACATTAAACTAAGATATATAAAAGAGTTTGTATCTAAGTTTTTCGGTCATTTCTTTGTTCTGTTAATCTAGGATTGAAAATTACAGTCTGTTCCATAAGAGCTTGTCGCTCATAACTTCGTCAATAGATAGCGCGCAGATACCGGCTTAATTGCCCGTGTTCTTCAAACATTAGAGAAGAATGCTTTATAGTTATATTTTTATTTGATATGATTTCCTGTGTTTAAATCAACAATTCCAAAATGAGTGCAGCGTATGTGAGCCGTTTTGAGGCAGTGTTTCTGTGTAACCATCCAAAAGGACCAAAAATGTCTTGTGCAGCTGTAGACCGGTACATGAGAAAGTCGAAGTCGTTCGACAAGAAGTGGGTAGCACTTTATAAAGCGGTGCAAAATGTTGACGACCTACCGGAACGGGGTAAATTCCGCTCAACGTCAAAATCGAATGATAAAGTGCTTCTTACATAATCGATAATAGTGGGGACTGGACAACTTATTAGGTGAAATTCATTTCAGTTTAATTTGTATACTACACGGTATAAATGTGCTAACTAATTCGTTTGTATTTTCAGAGAAATAGACGACGCGCCCTTATGGAACAGACTGTAAATAAATCGTTTTACATTACTACTGTTCGAGAGTCCTTATTTCCAGACTTATTTAAACTACAATATAGATAGCATTTCATACGTTACTGATAACATACAAGGGAAACCGAGTCAGAATTCTTCCTTTTCTCACAAAAAGTAATAAAAGGGGGAATGGCGATTTTTTTCCTTTTATAACTTGAGATATTTCTACTTTCGCTTAGACGCACAGGTGTTAGCTTCTTCTTCAACACCTGTGAAGTTCCCGGATCGCTTGTAAAGCGATGATATAATACGTGATCTTCCAGAAAGCTACAGAGCATCCTCGAGTTTAAATCCCTATTGTATTCTAGAAGACTCCTATCTATTTTTCCTTTTTTCCTTTCAGCAAGTGGATTTGAAATTTTTTTTTCCGAAGTTTTGATTTCGTCTGGTGTGACTTGAATATAAGAATTTATATTATGGGGTTAGAAGAATTCTGCTTTACTTTTTATGCGCACTTAGAAACACCAAACACTTTTTAATGTTAATTGAATTATTAGGATTTCCGTATGACAGCTTACAATAAGATGTCATATTTGTTGGATAATAGAATAAATATCACGTACCATAAAAATGTAACTTTATATATGAAGAATAAATTAGTTTAAAATCCCCATGTAGGTAAGATATTCTGATTTGGAGGTTTATAAATTATAATATTTGGATGTTTTCTCTGATTTTCCAGGTATATTATTAGCATGTGGTCTTATCTTCGTGGTGTTCATGAAATGAGTATGTTAAGATAATTTATTGCATGAATAAGTTGTGCTATTGAACGTAAATTAGAAGATTCAAAATTGTGTCCTCACAGTAAACTAAAATTTATACAATGCCTGGAAACACTAAGATATCGTTATAAGAATATAATCTATTTAAAATTATTTTTTATTGCTCTGTTAAATTAGTACATTAGACTGGATTTGGCTCAATCTGAAACATTATGATGTACTTATTTGTTACACGAAAGTTAATAAGACCGGGAAATTCTGTTTAAAGCCGATTTTGAACGGCTGGGAACATTTATATTAGGAGTTAGTTTCAAACTCACTCTGGTACCAAAGATCACCTTTAGTGTATGTTTCGGTGATTATATTGAGTTATAAACATGACAGTTATTATGACAATAAGAAAATTTTATTATCCTACATAATGACTTTTACTATGTTATTTTACTACATAATGATCTATAACTGTGTATTCTAAGAACAAAAAATTATTTGTAGTGTTTAATTGGAATTATTGAAGTCTGAATATATATATATATATATATATATATATATATGTGTGTGTGTGTGTGTGTGTGCGTAACATATTTAGGAGTTCTTCGCCAGTTACAATAACCATTATATAGTCGTAGTCAACATATCTATTTTTTTCACATTGAAATACGTACAACCTTCTTAGGCCTTACGCCACACTCTCCATTCCATCATCTAATGGAAGAATGTCTCTCGCTCTGTCATGTGGCCATCAACACCTTAAACAAAACGACCCCTTTTTCCTAATTTAGAACCCCGTCCATCTTTAATTTTTACTGTTATATATATATATATATATATATATATATATATATATATATATATATATATATATATAGGTCAAGGAGTGGTCTATTAGCCCCCATTAAAGTAGTATTTAGCAGCCCCCTATTCCTGCAATCCTTTCTCTTTTTTTCTCTCTCCCTCTCTCTCTCTAAGGGGGTTAATGTTAGGAAGGTCGAGAAACACTGCCTTAAAATACACTAGAAAAAATATACAGTTTTATATCATGTAACAATAAATTGTATTCGTTTGTATATTTGAAATGCGATAAAAGGATAAAACACTCTGTGTTCTTAGAATATATATAAGACAGTTCATCATGCTTTGGGAACATAAATGATTTGAAGTAATTTCTTTAGGTATTGAAATAAAACAGGACGTTAAAACGTGGCAGTGAATGAATTTAAGATTAACATAGAGATAAGATACTTTGTTCCGCTGATTAATCAGTTCTTCAGAAGCGCTTTAAGCACAGGCCATTATCTGTAGGGGGTTAATGAAATCTGTCAATTTCGTAGGGTGCCTCGAAAATATGTCATTTTGTTTGTTATAAAAATGAATTGCATCAGTTTATTTATTCGAACTAGGAACAAAAGGAGAAAGAATGAGTTATTGAATACATAAAAATCAATACGGTTTACTTCCGAAAGATATAAGATATCGCATAATTAAGAGATGCATTAATCCATTTCTTTGGACGTACCAAGAAAACAAAACATTGTATCCGGGAAGATTTGTATTTCAGTCTTCTATGAAAATTATATAGTTTGATGAATATTCAGTTACGCCATTTCTTTAGATGACTTACAGAGTTTTACATATTATATAGAAGTTGAGGAAATTCATATATTTTCAACTGCACTAGAAATATAAGCCAATTGATTTCCTATTTGATATAAGATATCCTAATTAAGACATTCATTAATCCATTTTTGGACTACCAAGAAAACAAAACATTGTATCAGGAAAGATTTCTATTTCATTCTTCTATTAAAATTGGATAGTTTTATGAACATTCTGTTATTCTATTTTTTAGATGAATTACAGAGTTTTACGTATTATATAGAAGTTAAGGGAATATATTGATTTTCAACTATAATAGAAACATAAGGCACTTGAATTCGTATTTCATATAAGATATCATAATTAAGAGATTCATTAATCCATTTCTTTGGACGTACCAAGAAAACAAAACATTGTATCCTGGAATATTTGTATTTCATTTCTCTATTAAAATTAGATAGTTTGATGAATATTCAGTTGTGCCATTTTTTAGATGAATTACAGAGTTTTGCATAGTATACAGAAGTTAAGTAAATACATCGATTTTCAATAAAACTAGAAACATAACCCATTTGACTTCCTATTTGATATAATATATCATAATTAAGAGATGCATTAATCCATTTCTATGGACATACCAAGAAAACAAAAAACTGTATCCAGGAAGATTTGTATTTTATACTTCCATTAAACCTCGATTTTTTATGAATATTCAAATGTTAGATACATTCAAAATTTTATATTTACAAAATGACATATAGTTATCTTCAATTTGGTATGAAAATTCAAATTCAAACATTCATATTTTAAAACCAATCTTGCTGTAAAGTGAATTTCTTTTTGTTCATTTGTCCGCTTTTTATGCTATTTTAAGTAATGTACTATTTGATAAAACTAAATTTTTATAAAGTTACACCAGTATTAATGATTCATAAAAATTTGAATTTTATTGTAAACATAACGTACCTTTTTATTTTACATTTCCAATATATATTTATTTTTTCTAACTCAGCTGACAATACATGCGTTTTACGCCTTTTTTTTCCAAAATATATGTTATAAGAAAAACATTTCTTCTAAAAAGCTACTATAACTCCTTAAGCAAAAGGTACATTTTTTAAAGTATGAATGTACAAATTTAATTTTGTTAGATTTATTAGGATAACAGGACGCTAGAGACATAAGTTATAAATTTTAGTATGGTAGAAAATTAATTTATTCATGCTGATAATTAATCGATATCACTTAATTTTGTTTAATAAACATACGACATTATCTGTAGGGAATTAATAAAAAGTCTCAATTTCTTAATTAGTATTAAAAAACTTGAATTGGATAAAATATTTAAGCTTCTACTAAGTTTTACTATTTATATTTCAAGAGTATTTTTTGAGCTAGTTGCAGTTTTTGCTAGTTGAAGATTTTGTTATGTCTGGATATAACACATATATATCAGTATATTACCAAGTTAGGATTTTTATTGTTTTCATTAACTGATGTATCATTTGTGTTATATTTCTTATAGACATAGAGCATTTTCTACAGAGAGTTAATGATATGTATCGATTTTCGTAACTGTACTAGATTTCATTTGGTCAATAAATGAAATGTATCATATATATGTCAGAATTAAAAATTGGGGTCAAGAATGAAGAGAGTTATAATTAAAAATAGTTAGAACTCATTAAAGATAACGTAATAGGAGAAAGACACACCCTCCAGCGGAACTATACAGAGTGAAGAAACCGACGCGGAAGAACACATAGGAATTTTGCTTAGGTAGCAACGCCAAAAGAGACAGTTCTGAGAAGGAACTCGGGCTGATAACATCCTCAAAGCTTGTCGTGGCAAAGTATGAAAACAAAGGATTTCTAAAGGGCATGGCTATGGACAGAAAGATTACAATAAGGAAGTTTTTATATATGAAATCAAATGTATCGTCCATGGTTTAAGCACTTCCTCATGTCATATATATATATATATATATATATATATATATATATATATATATATATATATATATATATATATATATATATATATATATATATATATATATATATATATATATATATATCAAAATTATTTCACTCCAATATCTCTTTAAAAACTACCTCTCTCCTATTCTAAACAATTAAAATCCATTTTCCCAGCCACAAAATGTCTTAATCAAAGGAGTGTCATGGACTTCAAATTCTTCCAACACATTTCCCAAAGCTTTCTGTGCATTCAACACATTTTCCAGTTGTCGTCAGCAAATGGCTCAGTTTTCTCCCTGATCTAACAGTTAAATTAGCTGACTAAGTTTCTTGTCCTTCGGTAAAATTATATCTGTCTCGCTGGGGGGTTACATCTCTGGTCCAGCAAAGCGTTTTCGTATCATTCTCTTGTCTGCAGGATTAAGATGTCTTTTTAGCAGCTCTTTAATTAAAATTTAAGTTGTTCTTAAAATTGTACTTCTTTTCAATGTGGACAGTAACATTATTTATTAGTTTAACTGCATAGGCTTCTCTTTGCCCAGCAACCCGGGCAAGTGAAAGCAATAGGGACAATAGTCAAATGTAACATGCCGTTTTTTGAATTTCTGGATTACATGTATTTATATATATGATAAATAGACGATCTTATATTTAGAAAAGATATAATTCACCTAACGTCTTTTTATATATTAAATATATAATATATATGTCTGTGTAGAAAAATATTCTTTAACTTAAGGCGTATTAATAAAACACATTTTAAAGCGAGGGTTACCTGTAAAGGAGTATCTTATTTAAATAAAAGAAGTAATTGATTTAGCATTTCTATAAAATAAAAACATTAAAACATATGACCTGGTATTTATATATAAACACACAAACACACACACACACACACACACACACACACACACACATATATATATATATATATATATATATATATACATACATACATATATAATTTATTTTAAGGTGGGTTTATAAAAGTTACTACTATATTTCGAGATAAACTGTTATAACTTTTCTTTTTGTCCGTTTAAATGAGTATCTCTGTATTTTTAATAATGAATAATTTGCACTGTTATTACATGAACGGATATCATATTGCTATATTTACAACACAAAATTGCATATTTTATATGCAATGTATATAAAACTTTTCTTTCAAATATATAATTTTCTAATTATTTATACTCTGATCATCGAATAGTAAGTTTTATTTGTTAATAAATTATACTGCTTTTTTTTCATTTGTTTTACGAATGATTAGAGAATATAAAGTTAGAAAAAGAAATTAAGTTTTCCTTGACGTAGACAGACGTCACATATCTATAATAAGATCTATAATAAGATATTCTTCAAATTTTTTATCTCCACTACAAATTTGGGTTTGTATATTCTAACATATTCCAATTATATTCCTTCATTTCATTTTACTATGAACTCTAGTAGAGTTTGATCATAGATATTTTATATTTCTTACCTTAAATATATATATATATATGTGTGTGTGTGTGTGTGTGTGTGTGTGTGTGTGTGTGTACTTATATGTATATTTATATGTAAATACATACATACATACATAAATAAATATATATATATATATATATATATATATATATATATATATATATATATATATATATATATATATATATATATATATATATATATATATATAAAACTATCAAAATTATTCTATAATTATTTTCATTACTTTTCTATCAAAACAGTCCAATTTGTAATTTATTTAAAAACATTTTACAATTTTTGGATTTACAGCATGAAAACAGGACAGTGTCTGTCGGGCCGTGTAGTGTATTATATATATATATATATATATATATATATATATATATATATATATATATATATATATATATATATATATATATATATATATATATATATATATATAAAGAAAAATGTCATCCGTAGTTTTCTTTCATGCCACTAAACCTATATATTTGGGGTATCTCTGTGAGGACCTTGAAATTTAATCAATGGATACAGGAAAAGGATCTATCTGGGAATGCAACTTATCTAACTATACATGTGTGTAAAATGCATATTTAAACTACAATCAATTTAATGCAATGTTTTATACCTAATTACCCTTATTATTAATTGCAGGTCAGATGCACTTCTTAAAAACGGTAAGGATCGTAACCGTGATATGTGTATATGTGTAACAGATGAAGATGAAAAACCACCAGTAATGACACCTGGTAAATATCCTTTTCAATTCCCTTTTTAATCTAATTTTCCTTTGATTAAAGTCAAAAGAAGTTCAAGCATCGATTACGTGTATCACAATGCTTCTTATTCCCTACGTTTTTCGATACCGTTCAGAAAGAGGTCGGAAAAATTACATCAGAACTTTTAAACATGAAAAGAAAAATCGTTACTGCAATTTCAAAATATCAGGGAAATTTTCTTTTAACAGCTCTGAAGAGCTAAACAAAACAACACTTAATTAAAAGAACGATGTCTGCTTATGGATTGGTAATAATCGATGAAAAAATCGATAGAGAGAGGCGCTACCATGGTTTATTATATCGATTTTCTGTGAAGGATATTTTTTTATAGCGAAGAGCAACATGTTTCGACAAAAAAATCTATAAATTTCATTTCGGAGGAATTAATATCTAACGTTTCATGTTAATTACTAACTTTTATTTTTTGAAATTAGTCTGGTGTGGGAGGAAAATACATTAAGTATAAAATCATTTCGAGAGAAGTATTATATTCAGTATAGCTGATGTATTTAATTTAAATGAAGGCAGTAATATTTAGATTTGGATTCTGTACAAAATGATTTAAATATTAGTATAAAAATAAATAATTGATATGTAAAAGTTTTGAAGAAAATTTTATGTACTATAATTTTAGTATGAAATTTCTTTCCTTTTTTATAGGATTTCTTCATATTTCAATCTTTAAATATTTTCTACCTTACATTCGTGTTTAGTTTTCAATCTGAATTAAACTGCATTCTACAACTTGTATTAAAAAAGTTTACTTAATATTAATAAGTATTAAACATCGAATTAGACAAACCCCAGAAAACTATATAATATTATAAATTTAATACAGCCAATTTATGTCATAAGGCCGGCTTTTCCCTGCTTTAGAATTGGCTCCTGAAACTTTAGTTTCAAAACTCTCCCACTCTTTTCGAGTTCCCCACCCCCTCTACTTCTTTCTCACACTGCCAGCCAAAGCTGTAGGGGTGTCTTCTAGGGCTCCAAGTGTGGAAGGTCAAATCCTACGATTGCCATTGGTTGGATTCAGTATTTTTGATTGGTCGACAAATTCTCATTTGGATCACACCTAAGTTTCTCTCAAAGTCTGGGCCTGCACAGTCTGGTTTCTCCTCTTATTAAAAAACTGATTAAGTATAATAACGACAGTTCCACCATCTATCTTACAGCTTGCACTATGTTTTTATATACATGAGCTGGATTTAATTTATTACTGTAATCAAACGTCTTATACCTGCCAAAACTCCAGCATTTTTCTATATGTTCTCACATTTCCCTTTTAACTACAATTTCTCCCCCTTCATGCCAACTCAATGTCATTAGTTTTTGTGTGTGTCATTACCAGTAACATCTGAACTAGAGTACTTCGCCCAGAAAGTTCAGTTGTGTTCTTGCTGTTTCCACTGGGATCTTATATACATGAGCTGGATTTAATTTATTTCTGCAATCCTATGTCTTATATCTGCCCAAACTCCAGCATTTTCCCGTATGATCTCACATTTCCCATTTAACTACAATTTCTGTCACGTCATGCCAATTCAATGTCATTAGTTTTTGTATATACCATTACTAGTAACATTTGAACAACAGGACTTGGCCCAGGAAGTTCAGTTGCCAAATCTTCCTGTGAGATCTTCTGAGATAAGACATTTTCTATGTTTCCAAAAGGGATATAAATCAATAGATTTTGCCTCCCTCATTCGTGTGCCACTAACAATATAATTACAGTAATGGCATGATACTTGAACACTTTAATTCCTTCTTTCCGAAAACTACTGAATAGACTATATAAGCAAAATACAACGAGCCGGGCGAGAATCCCATTGTACAGATATTAACTCCCTTCACCCCTCAAGTCAAGATGTGTAAAGAGAACAGTCAGTATTGTCACCTACCAAAATAGGAAAACCACATGGTTTAGTTTTTAATGCTCTTGGGTATAGGAAAGAAAATATACTATTCTACAGTTTAGACTTAGCAAAATTTTATGTGCTGCATCCATATTTGCAATAATAAACAATCCTGTAAAAGGAACACTAAAAAAACCTTTCAATTCTTCTTCCCGAATAGTATTATCTCAGTACATTTAAAAGGAATACGCCTTTGAGCCGGAGTTATTAAAGTACAGATTCAGTTCCAATATAAAGCAGAGCTGATTTAAATTTATACCATTAAAATTATTCTTTGTTTCTATAATGTTCTATTCTATAATCCGAAGATTGTTGTAACCATTTGAAGTTCCGAAACTAGGTATTCCAGCATTTTCTAGACTATAGTTCAATGGTTAGAATAATTTTTAAATTGACTAACTTTACACATACAGACACACAAACATATATAAGCGTGTGTGTTTGTGTGTGTATATATGTCAGGTTTAAAAATGGGGTTAAGAATTAAGAGAGTTATAATTAAAAATAATTGGAACTCGTTAATGATAACGTAATAGGAGAAAGACACACACTCGAGTGGAACTATACAGTGTAAAGAAACTAACGCGGAAGTAGACAAGTAGATTTACTTACATAGCAAAGACAAAAAAGACACTTCTAGGCGGGAAATTGGGCTGCTAACATCCTCCATGTTGGCCGACACAAAATGAGAACAAAGGATATCTAAATAACATAGCCTTAGACAGAAGGATTACAAAAAAGGCGTTTTTCCATATCAAATCAAATGTGTCTTCCATGCCTTGTTATATATATATATATATATATATATATATATATATATATATATATATATATATATATATATATATATATATATATATATATATATATATATATATATGTATGTATGTATGTATGTATGTATGTATGTATGTATATATATATATATATATATATATATATATATATATATGTATATATACATATATATATATATATATGTATATATACATATATATATATATATATGTATATATACATATATATATATATATATATATATATATATATATATATATATATATATATATATATATATATATATATGTATGTATGTATATATGTATATGTATGTATGTATATATGTATATATATGTATGTATATATGTATATATATATATATATGTATATATGTATGTATATGTATATATATATATATATATATATATATATGTATGTATGTATGTATATATATATATATATAATATATATATATATATATATATATATATATATATATATATATATATATATATATATATATAATAAGACGGACTTCTCTATGGGTGGTTGCAGTCATGGCAGATAAAAATGGCATCGTTTTAGCTAAAGACCTTTATTAAGATAACGTTGGAGGACGGGATCCCACTTCATCATAGGGACAGGACAAACTGAGGGGTCAGCTAGCATGTAGTTATAAATAAAAAGATCCTTAACACCTGGGTCAACATCTGTGTGAAAATCTCTAGAGAAATCTGCCTCCGACATAGTGTATCTCATTTTTGTTTGGAAATTTCCTAAATTTCCGCTAGGGCAATGTACATTTATAATTAGTCAGACCCCTTCTGTGAGGGTGTAAACTGTAGCCCTAGTGGTCAATTTAGGTTAGGGGTTAAGAATGGGAATGCAAAGGGACGCTGGAATTTTTAGCATTTCTCTTCAGATTTGAAAACTCCTGAGAATTTTCCTTACATATATACATTCATATATATAAAACAACTTTCTGCCCAATCTTTCACTCATTAAATAGTTCTTAGAGCTTAAATAAGTCATATTTTTGACAAGAATAACGAAGTAGTTTATGAGGCTATATTATAATGAACAAGAGTTTAGCGAAATATATTTTTGTTTAGTTCCTAGAATAAATTCTTAACAAGGAATTTTCGAACGCTTAAACAAAAATTACCAAGTTTGTTTTAAAGAAATAGATAATTATCCTTTGGAAACTTCTGTAAGTAATTTTCCAAAAACAATTAACAGACTAAGTTGAATCTCCTTTCGTTATCCAATCAATACATATTTAGAAATCAATGCATGTTTGTTGCTTGCATTTCGTGATTATAGTTATGTTTGCATGGTTCCTAATTCTGATGTTAATCAATCAATTTTAATCCAGCTGTATGCAGTTTACAAAGTCTTCGATGAGGTTCCTTTAGTATTTGATTAATTACAGGTTTCAAATTCAGATTCGAGCTCCAAATCGTTCCCTGTGAATCAGTTAATTCTTAACGTCAGTGAATGATGAATATGGATAATTAAAATTAACTGGACCAAAATTATAGTGAAAATTGCATGGAATGTAAACAATTTAGCATAATAGAAGGTCATGTATTAAAGCTTATAATGTATCTCCATTGTTACTAAACAGTATACTTAAATCGCGTAAGATAATATTGTCAAAGGCATGTTTCAATATGGATAATTAAATTTATCTCTATAAACACTGTACTGAAAATTGCATGAAATGGAGATCATGAGTTACAGATTACGATGCAACTTAATTGTTACAGAGTAGTGTATTTAAATCCAATAACACAATTCTGTCGATGGTATGACAGGATATAAACAGCTAAAATTAGCTATTTATTGCAATTAATTAAATTGTTATGTGTTTATACATTTAATATATGATATTAGGCCTAGTTATGTGTTGAATGTTAAAGTAATTAAATTATAAAATTAGAAGTTTGAATACAGACAGCTGTTTCAAAACTACAAATGAGCTGCAACATCAATGTTGATAATATGGAAACCTATCAGAAATTCTCTTTCGATAGTTACTGCTATTACTAGAATTCTTGAGATTTATGTTTAGGAAATCGTTTTTAAGCATTGTTAGCATTTGGGCTCTATTTTTTTCATTTTTCTATTCATTTTGTTTTACTCATTATTTGCCTATAGAAGACGCCACTAATACATCTTGTAATATGTGTGCTTTCATCCGTATAATTTGCTCACCGATAGGCGTATATAGAGGTGTGATATTTTTTATCTTCTGGCAAATAAATAAAATTAAAAGTATTAAAGTTTTAAAAACACTATATATATTCACAATTATGTATAATATATATGATTTAGTCTCGTTTTATTCCTTTAAAATAACTTCTTTTTGAGAGAATCACGTTGTTTTACAACCACCAAAGCCAAGTGTAATGAATCTAAAGTTTTTTTACTTAGCTCGTTGAGGAAGAGTTTAATGCTCCAGTTCTGAGCCTCAGCCAAATTCAGCGATCTTGTAATTGAAGCGTTATGGGTTTGGGTCTTGAGTCGACCTGATTCACCGTGTTCCTTAAAGATGACTGAGGCACGTAAAATACGTTCGTGGTCGCAACGTCCTCCAAATTCTCAAACGATATCTCTGGGGGTGGCAGAGAAAGCCTGGGGATCTTCTGCTTAGTTCCTGCTTCTAAATTGCAATCACTCAAATGGGCTAATGCTACTTACGTCCGTAGCATACCTTAAGCTACATGTGCTACAGAGTGGTGCTAAATGGGTAACAGCTCTACAGCCTTGTATTTGCATAAAGGCATACAGTGCTTGTAATTCCATCTGCGTTAGTAAAAAAAAATGCCACAGTGCCAAATTTTTGTTTGGCTCATGTTTCAAAATATGTTTTGATATTTCACGTGTTTAATATTTTTGGTGTTCTAATCTCACACCTCTAGGCGATCTTTAAAATATTTTATCTTCATCTTTACCTTGTCTCTTTAATCCGTCTTCTTTCGCCATTGAATTCTGCTGGTGTAGATCATTCAGTCTCTATCCAATCTATCAAACTGCTCTGCAACACCGTTGTCTCAATTCAATACGTTTCTATTTGTTACTAACTTACATGGACGTTACTCATATATTCCCTTGCAAAATCTTTATCGTCCGACATTTTTTTCCAATGCAGCTGGCAACGCAGGACAACTGTTCTCCATTTAGCACCACCCGAGGAGCTAGTATTGTTTGAGGTATGTTAAGGACGCCGGTAACATTACCACACTGGGTCCTCGTAATTTTGAAGCAGAGATTAATCAGAAGTCCCCCAGGCTTGGCCTGCATTCCCAGAGGTATCGATTGAGACTTGGAGGACATTGTGACCACGAACCTATTCTATTTTACATGCCCCAATTAACGAACACTGCGGATCTTAGTTCGGTTAGAGCCCTGAACCCTCAACTTTTCAGTTTCGAGATCGCTGCCTTTACAGCTGCTCTTATCTTCCTACATAAAAATTTACTATAATAATTTTATATCATTGTTTGATTAAAATATTTTAAGACAGAACTGATATTCAAAATATTTCGTTAATATAATAATCTTTCTAAAATATGTCCTTTTTTATAAGAATAAGAGTTTAAAAATCCTAAAATGTGAAATGCGTTATACATTATTATATATCAACAAAATTAAATAATATTGTCTCAGACAATCCTGTTACCATATTAAAATTTAATATATTCGAAACTAAAGTATAATTTATCTAACTATTTCTTTAACCATAACAGTATGCATAAAATTTTTATGAGAATTCTTATTCCCAAAAGTGAACACTTAAAAGAAGATGAACTTTTAAACCAAGGTTTACGTAATCAAAAAATCTATGTTGTTTATTTCGCCATTTTAATATTTAAAGTTACTTAGAAGAAAAAAAAATTTCTCTGGTAGAAGGTTTTCGTAGCCATAAGTATTTTTTTACTGTATTATTCTTTTGAAGAACAGTTTTTTTTTTCAAAGTTTAGCATTTCAGAGATAAATAAATTTATATCTAGGTATAAATAAGTAAAGAAGCAAACATTTGTAAAAGACATTTTCTATTCTAAATATATTTTTATTTTGTTTTGTAATTGTTATAAATTGATATTATAATACATATCATTGAATTTAAAAAAAAATAAATTCAATGCTATGTAAATCAATCAGTTAGATAACCATTCTTATCTTTCATTTCCCACCTGTTTAGTTGTTTTTAATTTCTTGCTCTCATCAATGCATGCTCACTGAAAGGAATCTCAGGATTGATAGGCTATGCTCCCATAATCCTACCCGTCATAAAGATCATGAAATTTATATAGTTTTACCTGAATCTATGAAATTAAATGAAGTTGAATTAATGTGTGATATATACTAATCTTTGAAAGAGAACTATCCTTACAATGTAGGTTCCAGTTATTTATGTTAATTTTATTAAAAAAATAAGAAATCAATTTATGTCAGTTACCTGATTATTAACACATTGTGTGCGGGCACATTTCGCAGCGGAAATGTATTGGGAGCTGGCGTTTTGCGCTTAAATTTAGTTATCCAGTTAAATATCAATAGATCGAAAATTATTTAATTTTTTAACTAACTTTTCGTATTTTATATTGAAATATATAAACAAATATATAAATAGAAATATATAAATAACAACAATAAGATTTTTGTAAAGAAAAATATATTTTTAGTGGATAAATTTATAATAGTATCGTAAATATGAAAATTCAAATAGAAATAGTAGTATATAGTTTTAATTTTTTCGAATTATGTTATATATAAATATTTTTACAGTATAAAAAAATGAAAGGCAAGAACATTCGTCTTCGTTTTCCTGTATATACCATTATTTTTGTACCCACAAACAAACCATGTTATTACACTAACAATTACTAGTACGTTACCTGCGCTCTAGTATCAGTCGTCAGAAAACGTACAAGTACGTGTTCTGCATACAATGTGTTAAGTGTTCTGCTTAAACTTTCTGTTAGTAAAAGTTCAAGAATTTCTGGAGAACTTCTGGGAATCCTTTTAGGACTTCTACTCAAAAGGATTCTAAACTAGTATTTCTTCTCAAAAGGCAGTTGTAGCTTGCCTTTTGAGTAGAACCTGAATTTCACCTGTAGTTTCAAAACGTTTTTAGCACAATTCAGATACTCTGTGTCAGCTACCCTAAGTGTTAGTACCGTCCACAGACTTGAAGTTTTGTCCGTAGTTTGAGGCTCTACTCAGTGATAAATTACATGTTGATAATACGAGTACATCCCATTCGTAGTTACAAAACTAGTGTCTTTCGCATTCAGTCAATTACTATACGTGCATTACATACTCTAACTTTCTCACTTATTTCTGTGCTTTCCAAAACATATTAGCATTTTAAGAAAACCCTAATTTTCCCCACTTTATCTGATGTTAACAATCTGACTGCTCAATTTGTAGAGTGAAATCGATTAAAAAATTGTAATTTTTTTTTTTGTATATTTTATAACTATATAGATTGAAGAAGTGAAATATGCAAAATTTTCTTTCTAGAAAAGATTTTATGTATAGATTTTTATCATGAGAAACTAAAACTATCAGAGAAACAAATTTCAGATGTTATCACAAGAATTTTTTTTAAATAAATTTCAATTGAATAAAATTTAATTTTTATTTATTACTTTTTAATTATATTATCTAATATGACTATAGTTTTATTCATATAATACTATTTATAACCCAATTAAACATCTAATACTGTATATAGAATTTATTTCACTGGTTAAACGGTGAAAAGGAGTAATGATCACGACAGTAAAGGAAGAAAAAACACATTCTTCCGAAAATCGCGGGATGAGCAAATTTTGCTACATTTGAGTTGCCAGTGAAAATAGCGGGATTAGCAGCCAGAGGGTTAATAGATTTTCTAATTTGCGTATGGCGCATTGCATACTCAATCTGCTATTTTAGCTGATTTCCGGTTGCATTGATAAAGCAACTCATTTGTACCTCCGAAGCATCTGTCTGAGTTCAATCTTTTTAATATTTATGCCTTACTTATATCAGTTTTTCATTTATTGCCAAACTTTACACCTTATTTATTTCCATGCATCATGTAGTCATAAGCCTGTGAATTTTCGTATTGCTCATATATCTGACTCGTCAGTTTTATCATAAGACATGAACAACTAAAGGCTTGTTGATCATTTTTCGGTCCATACGTAGACATAAGTCATAATAACGTAAATAATATATACATGGTATCCTATCATGCCGAATCATGTGTAACACATGTTATATTTAAACCTGCGGCTATTATTTTTAATCTTTAGACAAGATCATTATCAATTTATTCTCAAGCGTCCAAAAGAAATCGCATATTAGCGTTCTGGTGAGGACGATTTTGTGGCCATTTTAACCAAATTAAAATCCAAACTGCACTTGATAAAGTGTTGTAGTCTATTTTAACCCTTTATATCCTGAATTATTTTATCATCAACTTTCTTACTCATTTCTGCATCATTAGATAAGTTTTAATGAGGAATAATCATAGAAAAAGAAAATTAATTTTTACTGTATTTTAGTAGTTAATTTTGCAGCTGGTACTTTCTAGTACCAACATATATTTTTGACTCTATGATAGAAAATAAAGCATTAAATTATGAATAAAACAAATAAAATGCTTACCTACGAAGAAGTCTCTAAAATTAATAGTACTAAATAACTGGTAATAAACCACTAAATTTACTCAATTGAACAACACGTGTATACACTCAACACAAAATGGCCTTCGAATGCAGTACACCAGTTATAAAATCCCTACCATGCGAATAAAAAGGATTCCCCATTGGTGTTGTCATTTCTTTTCTGTTGTAGGAACTGCACAGATCATGTCCTTGTGAGTACCGTCAGGAAAACGACTTTATTAGGAATATATAGGCGTTTGATTAAAGCTGTACTTATAAGTACCGTAAGGACAAAAAGGGTTAAACACATTAATCATCCTGAGATGAAAAAACTAACAACTGAAAATAATTGGATATATACAGTGTTCCCTCGCCACTTAGCGCTTCATGCTTTGCGGCTTCAGTGCTTCGAGGATTTTTCCAAAATATTCATCAAAAAATAAAAATGAAAAAATACAACCGTGTCGGCAGCCACATTGCTAAAAGGAGAGTTTTTTCACTTTGATGCATGAGAGAGAAAGATCCTTGCTTGTCAAACAAGAGTGAAGTTGACTCAGATACATACCAAGGGCTCTTGAGATGACAAAGCCTGCAAGTGAGGAAGAAAATGAAGAGGAAGACGAAGAACAAACTGAAAAGTGTGGTTTTACCCCGGAGAATCTGCAACAATTGTGAAACGTATCAAGAATTTGCACAAGATATTGAGGACACTATGGTTCGAGCTGTCAAGTTCAGCAATCGCGTTGAAGGGGTTATATCCGTACAGGGGAATTTTGAAGGAAAGGGAAAAACAAAGATAACAACTACCCATCACCATGTTTCTCTGCAATTGTTAAGCCCCTGGCTTTACCGTCAGCGTCTTCAGCAGAAGAGTCTCTGAATGAACCTAAAACTTCTACGAGTCAAGTGAGAACCTCTCCTCCGCCACCAACAAGACTCTTCGCCTCTCTCAGAAAGCAATGTTGATTAATGTTTATTACTCTCTAAGGTTTTCTAATTAACCTTACTAATTAACACTGACACGTTTAAGTAACTATGTATACTGTTGTAATTTTTGTATTAAATGTGTAAAATATTAATACTGTTTACATATTTAAACCATTCGTGTACCCGCATATACGAAAATTCCTAAGGGCAAATCCTACTTCGCGGTTTTTCAGTTTTCGAGGAAGGTTCTGGTCTCCATTAACCGCGAAAAATGAGGGATTACTGTAGTTCAAAAGGTTAAAATATCTGTAAACAATATTTCTTTATATATTTTCATTTTACTTTTAACAGTTACAAAACATAATCTAAAAAAAAAATGCTCATTACCGATTCCAAACTAAAATCCTCTTGAAAACGTGCTATAATTAACTTTAAATTCATTAATCATCCCAAATTATTTATTATATCTGTCACCATATGTGACATTATGTGCACCCCGCCAAAAGGAAACTACTGAAAAACGAATGATCGCATAAAATATGAATAGTAGCACCGAATCTCGGATCTGTATATCTTCTGCAGGCGTTTCCACAATTTTCTGTACTTTAGTATTCTTCTCACTCAAAATCGCGTTAAAAGGTCACTTCAGCAAAAGTCATTAAAGGCGGGGTTAATAGTGATTAAGCGACTGTTTTTCAGAAATTAATATAATTACAGTTGGCGTATAATCCATTAAAAAGGCGAATCGGATGTGAAGACTACTGCCATGTGTGATTGATATCGAAAGAGAAAATGAAATAAAGTCAGGTTATCTAAGGTGCGTTTAGGGGTAATTGTATTATGTCACATTTTATTACTGTTCATTAAGTTAACTCTATTTTGAGGCATATGAAATTTAACTCTTTGTAATTTAACAACCCGTACTGATAAAATGCTAGATTACATTTTAAGAGAATACATATGAAATTTGGCTCTTTGTAATTTAAAAACCCCGTACTGATAAAATGCTAGATTACATTATAGAAGATGTATAAATATAATTAAATACATTACATAATTTGTAAGAATATGTATTTTCTACAAACAAAAAATCTGATGTGAACACAACATGACTTATGACTCTATGTGTCTTTCATATTACACACAATTTTTTATTTTAGATTTGTATGATGAGCTACCAGTATTATTATTTAGGCATTTCTTTCATCAGTTAAATGAAGTATATTTATTCAAGTCTGTGTTATATACTTCATTTAACTGATGAAAGAAATGCCTAAATAATAATTCTGGTAGCTTATCATACAAATCTAAAATAAAAAATTCTGTGTTATGAACTCACGAATCCACCCTTCTATCTCTTTGCTCTTTTATGTGTTTATTTTTCGCTCGTTGTCATTTTTTTTTTTTTTTTGCTTACTGACAGAAGCCTCTGGATTGAAGGGCTAGTCCCATATGGTCCAGTTGCCTCAACACCTTTAAACCCTTTATTCAAGTCACTTATTTATATTTCTTGTCTTCTATTCTTAATCTTTCTTCTTTTTATTATTATGTGTTTCTTTCCCCTTTTAGTTGTTTATTTCTCTGCTCGCTTCATTTTTGTGCTCACTATTAGAATTCTCTGGATTAGAGGGCTCGGCCCAGAGAATCCAGTTGAACTTACATCTTGTAGGTCTTTATTCAAGATTTACCAAGAACTGGCCATAATTGTAATTTCTTTTAATTTTTATTTATTCATGACTTTCATTGCTTAAACTCCTGTAAATTTTTAAAATATTACTGCAAATTTTAAGAAGCACATCAGTTATGACGTCATTAGCGCTCATTACTGGGGATACAACTTCGTATCAAGGAGCCCCGTTGAACCTTCACTACTTGGACTTGTTCAAGATTCATATTTCGTACCTATTTCTAACATCAAAAATACATGAAATTTGAATGGACGAATCCTTGAAATTCTATTGGTCCTCTCTTGGCCTTTTTAATAGCCCCAGAATGATAAACTACTCACTTGATCTTGGTCTTCACAGTGTATAGATGTCCTTGGCCTTAAAAATATTTGTGTTTTTCTCTCCCTAGTTTTCTCTCTCTAGTTCCTGTGTTTTGAACTGGCGAATCCACCTCCCTATCCCCTTCTTTCATCTTTTAGCTGTTTTATTTTCTGCTCGTTGTCATTTTACTGCTTACTGTTAGAAATATCTGGATAAGAGGGTTCGGCCCAGGCAATCCAGTTGCACCGTCGCTTTGTATGTCTTGTTTATACAAGATACATCAAGTTTTTATAGTCATTTCAATGATCGCAAATCCCAGAAATTTTATTTGGTGAATCCTTGAAATTTCATTGGTTATCCCTCGGCCAAGTTAATCTCCCAGAAATACAAATCTGCCCATTTCATTTTTTGTCGTCGCAGAGTATGGGTGTACCTGTCAACACAAATATTTTGTTTTCTATTCCTAATCTTCCTACTGTTTAGTTTTTTTTTGTTTTTTTTTTCTGTGTGTGTGTTTTGAACTTATGAATCGTCTATTTTATGAGACCCTAGAGGCCAGTTTAGCGAATATCCCCGAACAAAAAGGAGATGTACGCTATCGGTGATCGATTTTTTACTCAGGCTTATTCTCAGATTTTTACTTAGAATATTATGTTAGCTGTTCTTTCACTTTGTCCCGTCCCTATAATGAAGTGGGAACCTGTCTAACCGACGTTCAGGTTATGGAGGTCTCTCGTGTCTAAGCGGCACAAAAAATTTCATAAGCATGCGTATGTAAATAGAAACAAGGAACCAATCAGAATACGGTGCTGAAATCGGCAACGTCCATATAAGGTAACAAATGTCTGGCACAGATTTAAATCCGTTACTGCTGCTACAATGACAGATTATCAAGATTTAAATTAGTTTGAACGTGGGATTAAAGTCGGTGAACGATAGATGGGACATAGCCTCTCCGAGATAGAGACGAAATTTGGATTTTCCCTTGCGAGCATTTCACGAGAGTACCTTGAATATCAGAAATCGGGTAAAACTTCAAATCTCCGACATTGCTGTGGCCAGATAAAGACCATACAAGAATCGTAAAATGTGATAGAAGTACAACCCTGCCTCATATTACTACAGATTTCAATTTTGGTCCATGAACAGGTGTCAGCATGCTAACCATTCAACGAAATATCATCGATATGGGCTTTCAGAGACAAAAACTCGCTCGTGCACATTTGATGACTGCCCGAAAAAAAATCTTTACGCCTTGACTGGGCTCATAAACACCGATATTGGAATGTTGATGACTGGAAACATGTTGCCTGGTCTGACCAGTATCTTTTGAAATAGTATCGAGAGGATGGACGTGGATGGAGACAATCCCATGAATCCTTGGACCCTACATGCCAACAGGGGCTACTGGAGTAGGTGGAGGCTAAGTGATAGAATGTAGAACTTGCAGATGGAGTGATATTGGATCCCTGATACGTATACGTACAAATCTGACAGGTGACACATACGTAAGCATGTCTGATCAGTCATGTCCATTGTGCATTCCGATAAACTGCGAGAATTCCAGCAAGACAATGCGATACCCCACACGTCCAGAATAAATATTGAGTGGCTCTAGGAACACTCTTTTTACTTTAAACACATTAGCTGGCCAGCCAGATCCAGAGACAGAAACATTATTGAGCATATCTGAGATTCCTTGCAACTTGCTGTTCAGAAGAGAAATCCACCACCTCGAACTGTTAGGAATTTATGAGCAGCCTTGGAGGATTTGTAGTATCAGTTACCTCTAGCACTAATTCAGACATTAGTTGAGTGAATGTCACGTCCCGATATTGGTCTGGTATACCAGTTTTTTTTTGGCTCTTCAGTTTATATATATATATATATATATATATATATATATATATATATATATATATATATATATATATATATATATATTAGTAATATGGCTAGTGTATTAAAATTTAAAGTGATTTTTATAAGACTATATTAACATCTAATTCAATTATCTTCACTGTCAAGAAACCTAGAAATAATCCATAGTTTTCTAAACTGATTTATTTTAAAATTGTGCTATATCTGAAATAAATCTCTATATGTAATATTTTGCAAGAGTTTCTATTAATAGTTTTATCTTTTATCTTTCAGAGGTGATACGAATGAGTGAAATACAGACACATATAGAGAATCAAATATATTGTCCGAGTGAAAAATTATCCTCACCTTATTTAGGAGAGCATGAAAAGAGTGAACCGACACGTCGGAGGGATAACGTGTTTGTAAGTATCAATACTGATCCTACTGCAGTGTCTTAATCTTCTACCGTTCACCTTCTCTTCTTTAGGTAACAACCTTGTCCGCTCCAAATTTCCCGACTCCTCGAGGAGAAAAAACAGGAATCCACTCCAGAGCGGCGGAGGGGGGGGGGTCAAAATTCCCCAAACGAACGGACACCCCTATTGGCTGGGAGAATTCCGAAGTTTATATGCATTCAGACCGGTCCTGCCCCGGCATGTCCCCTACGAAGATCCATGGGGAGTTGAACTGAACGTAGCTTATTGTTACAACATTAACACTCCTTTACTTCTATCCGATATCCGAGATATATCATCTGCTCAAAATAACACCTGTTCTAAACATCGTCTCTCCAAATTATCTTCTCTAAAATAAATTTAGAATATCTATAACAGCCGAATACCTATATATTTAAATGATGAATAGAGTAATTTTCTTTTAGACTTTTCTCGCAAGTGATATACTGTTCATGCAGGCTTTGATCTATGTCACAGCACTGTTCGTCTTCCACTGGCTAGTCTAGTCAGATTTCAAAGAATAAATGCAAAGAGTATGGTCCATATTTTTGCCTATATTCTAGTGCAGAATCGGGGAATTTTTTAATTTTTAATCATCAATGTCCATATAAGTTGATTACAAATAAATGCAACATTTGAAATAAATTGATTTGAAGAAATTTGAAATAATTATAGTTTTGTATAATATTATCAAATTTTCTTGCATTATATTGACATTGTAAAAAAAAGTCAAGTTAATTTGTTTATTTAACATAAAATGTTACAAGATAAATTATGTTTGTATTCACATAAAGATAATAACCTTTTACAGCATCGATCTTCAGTTAATTTTAATAAATAACAACAAATTTAATTGCTATTTTTAAATATAGTTCTAAATTGCTTAATGTAATTTGTCCAAACTATTTAACGTAAAAAATTGCACGATAATTATTTTTTTTTTGTTTTCACATTGGGCAAAACTTGTTTTATTATTAATATTTCACTAATTATTTTTTGATAAGGGACTACATTTTAAATTCCGCTTGAAGTAAGAATAATCAAAGGCATCAAAGGTGGTGATGCAACTGGACCCTATGGGCCGAGCCCGTCAATCCAGAGGCTTCAGTCAGTAAGCACAAAAAT
>CM063511.1:36541729-36589229 GCA_032207245.1 Pardosa pseudoannulata | reverse complement strand
AAACTATTGTTAATTAAATTAAACATCAAGAATTCATTTAAATTAATTGAAATTTTTAAGCATTTTTACGGTGAATGAAAGATAAAGATGATTCATTTTGATTCAAAGAAAATAATTGCTCACCGTTTAGTAAAATTATATGAACATTTATTAATTGCATTTACGAAAATCTGTATATCGATTAATATATGCTAGAATTACGGAACGTTTAATTTGGGAAGTTATGAAAAAATGCTTTACGTATAGCTCTTGTTTTTTCTTAAATATTTTGTTTTTAATTCTAGTGAAAAAATTTCTTTCCAGGATATTTACGTAGTCTACAAAAACATTAAATTCTTATTAATGGTATATTCTTGAAATTGTAGTATGTTATGCATCCATTAACTTTAGGCATTTTAGCAGATTTCTTACTGTACAACATGATTTGTAAAACCTGTTTGAAGTGGAAATTGATTTATATTTTTACACAAAGGGGTTGTTGTTGCAACCACGATCCTGACGTTTCAAGATGTAAAGCTAAGTTCTGGGTGACTAATGGTCAACCAGAAAAAAATTCATTCTCAAAGCCATGAATGTAGGCTCTTCGAAGAATCAGAGGGGGTTTAGCTCCATTTACAGCTATCAAATCTGTTCATTTACCAAGTTCAAATTAAGGTCTATTCAGCCTGCAGATGACTATTCCCTAATGTTAGTTACGAATCTCACGGTTGAGCTAAAGCAACAGCTTTTCAAACTGTTTCCTGAGTTTCCTGAAACTTTTGATCAAGAGAGAAAAGCCCGAACTAAATTGAATGTAAAACATTACCTTATCACTAACAAACACATTCCGATTAACCAAAGGACTTAGAGGTTGTTCCCTGTTGAGATTCGGTTTATTCAAGAGGAAGTAGAACAAATGTTAGACAAAGGTGTGATACAAACATCTGAGAACCTATGGTCGTTTCCAGTTGTTCTCACAAAGGAAACGAATGGGAGTTGGCGATTTTGTGCTGATTATTGTCATCACAATATCATAAAAAGGACTCCTCCCTTCTCCTACGTATTTATGATTCTTAAGCCCGCTGAAAGGAACTAAGTTCTTTTTTGTCGACAGATCTTTACTCTGGCTTCTGGTAGATTTATGTAGATGAAGCAGACTGGAGAAAGACTACATTTATCCCGCCAGAAAAACAATACGAGTTCAATGTTATACTCTTCAGTCTGTGCCATGCAACGGCAACTTTCGAAAAAATGATGGAAATCCTACTCCCGCCCTAAACTACAAAGCACGATAACTCTTCAATATCGGAAGACAGGCATTGTGAAGAGGATACGTATATGTCCTATGTAAAGAAGGAATACACTAGACCACAGACATGTTCAAGATCAAAAGTTACAAATTAGACAACCAGGACCAGCGAAATGCTGTTGTTCTAAGTAAAGAGGAATGCTGCTTAAAACATTTTACCAAACATTTTACCACAGTACTCTGTACCACAATTGCTATCGCGCCAGACGTTAAAGAAATGATTCCGCGGTCTAAATCCCCGTACTGCAGCAATTTCAGTTTTATTTATTTATAATTCTTCTTTAATTAATTCAAGAAGTTACTAAAATATTCTGTTAGGTACATTACTTCGAAACAACTAAAGTATTCATTTTCCTATATTACAAAATTAGCATGTTCCAAGAACAGCCACCATTTTTTTTAATACGTTAATAAATACAACTTCAAGAAAATTATCTAAAATTGCACAGAATAATGAATAATAAAATCAGGCATATTAGTAAAGTTATCAAAATATAAACTTGCCCATTCTTCTGTCAAACAAAACAACTTTACAAGAATCAAACCGTTAATTATCATTGTTATAAAAAAATACTTTATAGTTTGTTATTTTGGAGTATTACCCTAATTAAAAATTAGTATTCCTTATTTCCAGTATGAAAAATTTTCCTGTCATATAGCTGTCATATGAAAAGTTAAATTATACATCGGATATTAAGAAATAATTATTTTATGAAACATAAAGATAACTACGTTATTTTTTGAGAAAATATTTGCTGTCACACATAAAGATTCTGATATGTGTTTAAAATATAATATTTTTAAACAATCAACTTATTCAGCTATTTTATATTGCTATTATTATTTAAATTTTTTTTTTTTTACTTTCAATAACACTCCTGGATTATAATTGTCTTCAAAATATAATAACCTGTTTAAATGTCCTTTTCAATATACGGATTTTTTTTATATTCTTCACATTAGTAATTTACATGGGGGAAGGGACGTCGAGCATCCCCTCTCCTCAAAATTCTGGAGTTAACTGTATCGTCATTTAAAGTTGAAATGAAAGTACATACTAATATATAAGTTTTTAAGCTGCATACTTAATCAAAATTTCATTTTGAAATAAAAACTTCAATTTTTGAATTTTCTGTCTGTTTTTTTAGTTTTAATATATTTCTTCCAAATTCTTTCATACATTTAATAATAAAATTAAACATAAGCTTCTATAAAGAATATATATATATATATATATATGCATATATATATATATATGTATATATATGTATGTATGTATATATATGTATGTATATATATATATATATATATATATATATGTATATATGTATATATATATATATGTGTGTGTGTGTATGTATATATATATTGTAACGATCCGTTGCATGACCTGAAAGAAAGAAGAGACCAAAAGGGCGACTTAAAAGACCTTCGCAGCTGACACATTGTTACCTGTAGATAGGAGCGCGATGACCAAACAAAGCCGTTGTGTTCCGGGTTTCCGTCAACAAAACAGATAGTCGCTTAAGTGGAATTAAATTGTCAAAAACTGTCAGTACGTCGGATCCAGTGTGTCTACGTCTTTATGATGTCTATTGCCGTCAAGAGACTCTGATAATAATTATAAATCAAGTGACGGTTGGGTCCACTGTTACCCGCATATGGACCAAGTTAATATTGCCGCTTACTTCAGCCCGAATAGCTCAGTCGGTAGAGAGTTAGGCCTTTCACCAAACGGTCCAGAGTTCGAATTCCTATTCTGGCGGATTTCCTTTGTCAACGGTGTTCCTTTGCCATAATGTGCTGAAAATAGCGATTCTTGTCCGATCACCGAAATCAAGCAGCATCGAGAGCAGCCAGTACTTGGGAGAGTGATCACCTGGGAACGCGAACTGGTGGCATATTAGAGGGCCTCACGGCCATATGGGCCCGGTTTGGCACTTTATTGCTGCTTATGTATTTAGGATGGTTGGTGGGTTAACTTAACGAAGAACTTCGGTCACAATTGGAAACGCGCCAGCTGAGTTTGACAGCAAAATTGCGTCACCCTGTATCTGGAAGGTTCCGGAAAGAACCACGCCAGGGTCAACCGGGACCCGTATATAAGAAGATTGGCTGAGAGGAGAACAAGCCAACTCAATTTCATAGACTTATGCATTACCATTACTAGCAACACCAGAACTAGAAGACCCAGGGAGTTCTGTTGCAAACTCATCCTCTGAAATCCTGTGAGAAAAAGGGGCAGTTTTTATGTGAAGCTCAAGAAGAGTAAACTGTGAGAAAAATGCCTTTTCCAATTGTTTGGCATTTACAATTTTCGGATTTTTACAATGACCTATAGTTCGCTTCTTCAAACAGTCGTCTTAAATCCCGACAGAGATGGACGCAACGCTAATTACTAAAATAAATACTAAATTTTAAATTACTAACTTTACTAAATTACTAAATTTTATGTTTTCTTAGTAATATATAGGGGAACGGGGGCTAAAACCTGCATGAGCGATTGAGTATCCTCCCACGAAACTAAATCCTGGCTTTCACCCTGTTATTTTTACTCTTCTTTGTATGGTTAATTTTCCTACTCTTTTCTTAAAATTCTATTCTTTGTTTATTAAAAGTCTTATACGCTAGAAAGAGTAATATATTTCTTGCTTAAACTCACTAAGAACGCCTGCAATAACATTCGATTGTTCTGGGACTTGCCAGTATGACCTTGCAAATTTCGAAATAGGGTGTGTTTCTGCTTAGAAAAGGGTTGTTTGATAGTGGGGAAGAGTACACTCATTTTGAGAATTGTGATTGCGAGGAGGAATTTTAAAAAATAAAATTCCAAAATATTTATCAGCACTCATAGTTTGGAAAGGACGGCTTGCACACAAAAGGAATGGGGGAAGAAAACTTTAAAAATGCATGTTTGTAAAAAGAAAATTTTGGATAATAGTAGAAGGTGAAAAGAAACTTTTACTAAATTACTAACTTTACTAGATTACTAAATTTTATGTTTTCTTAGTAATATATAGGGGAACGGGGTCTAAAACCTGCATGAGCGTTTGAGCGTCCACCGACGAAACTAAATCCTGGCTATCACCCTGTTATTTTTACTCTTCTTTGTATGGTTTATTTTAATACTCTTTTCTTAAAATTCTATTCTTTGTTTATTAAAAGTCTTATACGCTAGAAAGAGTAATATATTTCTTACTTAAACTCACTAAGAACGGCAGACTTCGTTTACTCTTCTCATTTCGACTACTCCCTCGACGTTCTTTTGGAATTTCTGTTGCTTCCATTATTAATATTTGAGAGATAAATGACTAGAAAATAGAATCCCGGGGCTAATTTACAACCTTGGGAATTCAGGATATTTTAATAATAGAATATAATTCCTTGGTATTCTGTTAATAACAGTATAGAAGTTTTTGCCTTTTTAAACTTATTTTACAGAGCAGCTAGAAAATATTTTTTAAGTTACAGAGATTTTTTTTAACTTGGTAGGAATTTTCTCTTTGCTTTCCATCATTAATATTTGAGAGATTAATGGCTAGAAAATAGAATTCTGGGCTAATTTATAATCTAGGGAATATAATTTTTTAATAAAAAAAATTTGATTTATGATATTCTCTTAATAAGATAATATAAAACGGTTTCCTCTCTTAAAATTATTACACAGCGGATGAAAATAAATTTTTAAATTATGAAAAAATTTATTAAATTTAGTAGGTTCTTTCTGTTTGATTCGATTATTAATATTTGGGGTAAATTAATGGGAAGAAAATATGATCTTAGATTTAATATTCAATATAAGGATTTATGTTTTTTTAATAATGTATTATATTTGATACTGTCTCATACGATTATTAAAAATTCTTGAAGGCTTACTGTTATTTTACAATGCATGCTGAATATATATATTTTTAATTTTAGAGAAATATATACTTTACTTTGAATTTTCTGTATGTATAAAATATCTTGTAAAATAACAATAAACAGTTGAATATGTTTGTATATTCAGAAATACCCTTCAGATAAGCAAAAACAAAAAGAAATTCATATGATCAAATAGAACTCGTGATTGTGTGAATAATTCTTTAAATAAAATTTTCTACTTAATTAAAATTTTAATTTATAATTGTAGCATTTATCCGAATTATTTTCTATTAAATCCTTTTACAATTAGTATCAAATTTAATTTTACAAATTAAGGCTTATATGCATTACTATTTGTACTTTTTGTGGTATATTAAAGTATCATATTTAGCTTATATTAGTGAAATTCATAGATAAATTAGCTTATATTAGTGAAATTCATTGATAAATTAGCTTATATTAGTGAAATTCATAGATAAATTAGCTTATATTAGTGAAATTCATAGATAAATTAGCTTAAATTAGTGAAATTCATAGACAAAAATGCTATAATTCGAGATGGTGGGATTTAATCAAACGTGTCCTTTATGAATATTACAAAATGTCAAACGAAGACTCATAAAAAGTTTCCATATCCATTCTATGGTGTAAAAGAATAACAATGATATTCCGCCTAATGCATTCACTGCATTCCCATGTTTACGGACGATGCTAGCTCAACTTAACACTTGGCATGCTGGTATACTTCATCGTCAATTATGCGTGCAGCGGGCGTTTTTTCGAGAATCTCGCGAAAGTTTAGTTATTCAGAAAAATCGCAGTAAATCGAAAACTATTTTGTTTTTATGAACGAAACTTTTTTTATTTTACACTTTAATATATACTGTATGATTATTTAACAAAAAAACCCCCAATATTTTTACGAAATCACAAAAATAAACGATTTTTAAAATTAAAGTCCGATAATCTGTCAGCGCATATTTCTTCATCACTATCTTTGTCACAACGGCTCATTTTATCAATTTTGTATTCAACAATAAAAAACCAAGCTTCAAATTGACAAAACACGACTTGTACGTTCTGGAGCAAGGAATTCGATTGAAGACGAAATAATGTGTGGATGGAGTGCATCCAACAAGCAAAAAGACACTTATTCGGAGTTTAGACTGACATAGGAGCCACATAGGACGAATTGGCAACAGTACTCCCTGGGCCAAGTCCTCTAGTACTCGGTTTGTTGTCAATGGTAATGCTTCAATGAGTACTTTGTTGGCAATAACATTAAAAATGACTTTATTGCATCAAAGGCATCAAAGGTGGTGATGCAACTGGATTCTATGGGCCTGGCCCGTTAATCCAGAGGTTCCTATCAGTGAGCACAGAAATGACAACGAGCGAAAAAATAAACACAACAAACATAACAAATATATATTTACAAAACGTTAATAAAAATAGTGATAGATAAAAGGAAATTACTGTTGTAAGATAGTGACACAGAAATAGTGATAGAATAGTGTTGCCACAAAGGGATCAAAAGACCGAGTAACTCGACAATCATAACTTGTGGAAAGAAAGAATGCAAAGCGTTGCATAGCAATGCAAACAATAATGTCACACATACATATAATTATACATATTTAATAGATTTGTGGTGGTTAGCGGTTATCCACCACAAATCTACTAAATACGTATTTTCACGTGACCCGCTCTCCAGTGATAGACTGCGAGAAGACGTAAAAATACGTTGCTCGCACAAGAAGTGTTAAAAATGTAAAGTACATGCACAATTTCTTACAAAATCATGCTGGCATTTTGGAACGTTGCTTTGGAAGGTGGACCATATAAATTTTTATACCTTATTGAAAATTAGTGTTATAGAAGTTTTGGTATTATTTTTTTTATCCTTTATTCCAATGTGGGGGAGGGGAATAGTAGATTGGTTTTCATTTGATGAATAATTTCAATTGTATGCATGTATTTCTTCTTTCATTTACAAGCTGTTTTGGGTTTTCCTTTAGGTTCGACTACAGCAATCCCTGACGAGGAGAAAACGCAATTCTGATAAGTCTGAAGAGAACCAAATGCAAACTTTCCACGGCAGCCACCTTGAAAAGAAGAGCATTGTGTCTTTACCGAGCTCCATTAGTCCACATCAGTCGACAGAAGCCATGATAGGCGGAGACATACCCCGTAAGTATTGGAGTCGTAAAAGCAATTTTAAAAATCATTCGCCGTATAATGGGGGCCACATTTCAAGATTTATTTGAAACATAATTTGAAATAACACCTATTTAAAATCAGATGCATAGATATATCCGGAAGTAACGTTATCACAGTTTGAAAATAATTGACCTTACGATGGTGTACTCTCCGTAAGGACAAATTTAAAAATCAATCGTGTTAGGATTGGGGCCACAATTCGAGATTTATTTTAAACACAATTTGAAATAACACCTATTTAAAATAAGATGCATAGATATATCCGGAAGTTACGCACTTTGAAAACAATTAGGCCTTACGATGGTGTACTTCCCATAAGGGCAAATTTAAAAATCAGTCACCTTATGACTGGGGCCACAATTCGAGATTTATTTTAAACACAATTTGAAATAACACCTATTTAAAATAAGGTGCATAGATATATCCGAAAGTAACGTTATTACGCTTTGAAAATAATTGGCGTTACGATGGTGTACTCTCCGTAAGGACAAATTTAAAAATCAATCGTGTTAGGATTGGGGCCACAATTCGAGATTTATTTTAAACACAATTTGAAATAACACCTATTTAAAATAAGATGCATAGATATATCCGGAAGTAACGTTATCACAGTTTGAAAATAATTGACCTTACGATGGTGTACTCTCCGTAAGGGCAAATTTTAAAACTCAATCTCCTTATGATTAGGGCCACAATTCGAGATTTATTTGAAACACAATTTGAAATAATATCTATTTAAAATAAGATGAATAAATATATCTGGAAGTAACGTTATCACAATTTGAAAATAATTGGCCTTACGATGGTGTACTCTCCTTAAAGGCAAGTTTAAAAATCAATCACCTTATGATTGGGGCCACAGTTCGAGATTTATTTTAAACACAATTTGAAATAATAACTATTTAAAATAAGATGTATAGATATATTTGAAAGTAACGCTATCCCACTTTGAAAATAATTAGCCTTACGATGGTGTACTTTCCGTAAAGGCAAATTTAAAAATCAATCACATTATGACTAGAGCCACAATTCGAGATTTATTTTAAACACAATTTGAAATAATAACTATTTAAAATAAGATGCATAGATATATCCGGAAGTAACATTATCACAGTTTGAAAATAATTGGCCTTACGATGGTGTACTCTCCTTAAAGGCAAGTTTAAAAATCAATCACCTTATGATTGGGGCCACAATTCGAGATTTATTTTAAACACAATTTGAAATAATAACTATTTAAACTAAGATGCATAGATATATTTGGAAGTAACGCTATCCCACTTTGAAAATAATTGGCCTTACGTTGGTGTACTCTCCGTAAGGGCAAAACTACCTTAAAAATGACTGATCTCAATACGTCGTAGACTGCGTCGTAGATTATAACTGACCTCAAAAATAATTAAGTCGTAAAAAAATTTAAAATAAAAGGTTTTATTATGGGATGCACTCATTTTAATTGAAACGTGAATTTAACAAGCCAAGATTTTAGTTGACATCCTGGAATTAATAATGGTGTCGTTAAAATAATATTCAGAATCCGCTAGTGGGTTTCAACCCACCCCCCTTCTACACGAAGGAGTTAAAGTTGTTCTTCATTTTTTCAAACTTCATGGATATATAGTTACTAAAATAAATGTTCATTTAAAGTCTGTTTTTCATTCTCTCTTGTTAGTATTTTTCCGTCACGGAAAAGTTTTCGTCCGTCCATAAAAGAAAGCGATTTTTACACATTTTTACACAGCGAAAGTGTTTGGACAGCCCGCTAACCAGCGGTGCCTGAATCTAGCAAACACTCCTAAAAGTGAATAATAGTTTGTCGCAAGTCCTCAGACATTCCATACAAGTTTCCCATTATGGGTCTTGAAGCCATGAGGACCAAGTAGTGACTATAGACACAGTTCAGTTTAAAAAGTAGTGTACTGTGTGTCTTTGAATGAAGTCAAATTCCCGGAGGCATAGTAGTCATGAATGACTAAAAAAAATGACCCTAGAAAGATATTTTAGTGAACTGCAAATTACGATGGGTTTGGTTTAGTTTGGAACACTACAGTCTACTTTTTTTTTCTTTTGCAACACGAAGGCTAATGACACCGAAAATTGCGCTGGAAGAAAGAAATTTGAAGGAATTTTTTTTTTTTAAGCAGAAATAACATGTATGGCATATGAGGTTCCACTTAAACAATTTTTACTGGCGTGATTTGCAATATTTAACACTTTGTATGCGACACAAGTACTAGTACGTTTTCTGAAGACTGATACTTAAGCGTGGGACACGTACTATTACGGGTTAGTGTAACAACATGGTTTGTTTGTGGATACAAAGATAACGGTATATACAGGAAAACGAAGCCGAATGTTCTTGTCTACTATATAGATTCTGGAAAAATTGAGACAAATAAAAACCAGTTTTTACATTATTAGTTGCATGATTTCTCTTTTCATTTTTTTATAAAGTAAAAATGTTTATATATAACGTAATTCGAAAAAATTAAACCTATATACTACTATTTCTATTTGATTTTTCATATTTACGATACCATTATAAATGTATCTACTGAAAAATATATTTTTTGTTTACAAAAATCTTATGGTTCTTATTTATATATTTCTATTTATATATTGTTTATATATTTCAATATAAAATACGAAAAGTTGGCAAAAAATTAAATAATTTTCGATCTATTGAGATTTCACTGAATAACTAAATTTACGCTCAAAAAGCCCACTCCCGGTACAATTCTGCTGCGAAATGTACCCACAAACAATGTGTAAATAAACTACGCGTGAATCTACAATCTTACTCCTAAAGCAACTTTGAAACCAACTGTAGGTAATTGAAGTGCTTGATTTTTATTTCTAGTTTTGAGTACACAAATCACTTGATGCGGGATTTAAAAATCATTCCCTCCCAATCAAATTTCTGGCTATGCTACTGTATGTTAATGGTCTCAAATTAAAGAAAATAATTAATAAATATAAATTAACAATTAATTTATTATTAATTATTATTAGTAAATATTAATATATTTATTATTAATTGATTGATTAATTTACTAATTATTAATTCTTAATAAATATAAATCAATAATTAATTTATTACTAATTATTATTCGTTAATATTAATATATTTATTTTTTATTAATTTATTTTTTATTAATTAATAATTTTTTCTTAATTATTAATAAATATAAATTAATAATTCATATTTAAATATTGAACACTGAGGAAATATTTATACATATGTGAAAAATTGGCACAATTTGTAGCACTTTTCAAATTTGAAAAAGAATTTCCTTAAAAATGAAACAAAATATATCCTAATCTCTTACGTCAATGCATAGAATTAAAATTTACATCTAATAAGGCTCCCCTTTCCCTCATAAAAAAAACATCTACAGAATGTGGCTAAACAAAAAACGATCCTTTTACAGTCATTTTCAGAATAAAAGCCTGAGGTAGTCTCTCGAGAAAGAGAAAGTTTTCAAATAAAAGCTTTAAAAAGAATACTTTGTTAATAATACAACAGAAAAAACAAACAAGCATGTTATAATTATATCATTAGTTAGTCATAGTAAACAGCGAATAGGTTTTTAAAAACTATATAAAAGAATTTACCTTACATTTAAGCAAGTTTCTCAAATTTACATAAAAAATCTTGCTTACATAAGATGTTAAAATTATGTTTGTATAAAAAGTCCTTTATTTTCAAAACATGCTGAAAATTATAATCATATCATTAGTTAGTCATAATAAACAGTAAATAGATTTTTATAAAACTGTATAAAAGAATGTACCTTGTATTTAAACAATATTACGCATGTTTACGTAAGAAATCTTGCTTATATAAGAGATGTTAAAATTATGTTTGCATAAAAAAAAAATAACTGTATTTTCAAAATACACTAAGAATTAACGTGAAAGTGAATTTAAATATTTTGAACTTTACAAACCGCTAAAAATGATAAATTTTAATAATTTAAACTTTACATCATTACACCATTATTACTTTACGTAACCTAATTTGAATTTAGCCGAAGGGATTAATATTTCATTATAAGAGTATTTAACTTTACTTGAAAATATTAAGATCTTAATAGTAGATTTAATGAAGAAAATAATAGCTCATAACAATTATAATAGAATATTTCCTTTACAGTTAAAAAGATAACACATATTTTTTCTACTCAGTCAATCGAAAACTAAAATTGTGTAAAAGATTATCATAAACAGAAGCTACAATTTTTTGAATTATAAAATAAAATTTCTTTCAGAAATTTTGTTTATACTTTGAAACTGATTTACACAAAGACCAGGTGAAGGCATGATTCTCCGTACAGTGTTTCTGTCTGTAAAAATATAAAAACCCTACTGTTTTTACTGATTTTTTAATAAATAAACGTAGTTTAGAAATTTATTAAAATGTCATTTATATTAATATTTCCAAACTATAACAACAAAATTAATTTTTCATCTGCATTAACCCTGTGAAGACCCCTTGGTTCAGAACACTAACGCTTTGTTCAGCTATAACCTTAACTGGAGTTGTTAGGTAACTGGGACCGTAACTGACCCCCAGGTATAAAAAGTCTAGAATTTTGTAACTTGCGGCTTTTCGACCTCCACAATAAATGCATTTCCCATCCATGATAGGCCCACAATAAGGGAACACTTTGGTGACCTCCACCGTTACTTCATAGCTCTCGTCGGGTGTACGGTTCTGTCCCCGGCGAAGACGAAAATTCTAAAACTTATTCAAAATTAATAAAAATTGTTTTTTACATTTATTTATCATTATTTAGCCCCTTTTCGGATTTTTAGTGCAATTCATTTATTTTTAAAACATATATTTTTATTTTTTCAAAATTCTTAATTTTATCGTTTCTGATCATTATTATTCAATAAACAAAAATTTATAAAACCAAATCTAAATTAATAAAAATTATTTTTATGTTTAAAAATTATTATTTAGGTCCCTTTTGAATTTTTAATACAACTTATTTATTTTTAAACCACATATTTTTATTTTTTCCAAAAGTTTTTAATTTTTTTCGATCTTGTTCACTATTATTCTACACTCATGTCCATAAATTAAGGAGAATGAAGTTCAGGCAATGAAAGAGACAAAAGCAAAACAAATTTGACTTATTTGTAAAGTCTATTTATTAAACAAAAGGTAAAGAGCAAAAAAGATGCTATATGTTTGACATAATTAATAAAAATTGCTATTTTTACTCCCTGGAGCAAATTTCAAAAAAGAACCTATTTACAGAAAACAGTATATCATGGTTAGTATGATGGTTAATACGGAGTATGTCTCCCGGACGATGCAATACAAGCGTTACAACGCCTACGCATGCTGAGTATCAGATTATCAATCTGATCTTGGGGAAAATTACACCACTCATCAAGCAATGCCCTCCGAAGTTCCGATAGACAGTTAGGAGGGGGTTGACGGGCTGCAATTCGTCGGCCAAGCATGTCCCACACATGCTCTATTGGATTCAAGTCCGGTGAGTATGCTGGCCAATCCATACGGGTGATATCCTCCGATTGAAGGCATTCGTCTACAATGTTTGCACGGTGAGGTCGGGCGTTGTCATTCATATACAGAAATTCAGGACCCATGGCTCCCCGAAACAAACGTACATGTTGTTCCAGAATGATATCACGATAGATGTGGCCTGTCATCGTTACACTCTGAACATGCAGGTCAGTTCTGGAACCAAGAATAATTCCTCCCCAAACGAGCCATCCTGCACCACAGTAACGGTGTCGTTCAATGGTGTTCTCTTGGTGGTAACGGGTACCTGGCGCTCTCCATATGAAAGTCCGGTGAGAATCAGAATGTAAACTGAACCTGGACTCGTCGGAAAACATCACACAAGACCACTGTTGCGGTGTCCACAATGCATGCTCTCTAGCCCAGCATAATCGCAGGCGACAGTGAGTTGCGGTAAGGGGAACACATCTGACAGGCCTACGAGCATATAGACCAATGTTCCCTAAGCGTCTGTACACGGTCTGCCTTGAAACTGTCGTACCGGTAGCTGAAGAGAGCTGACGAGACAGGTCTGATGCTGTGCTCCGTCTGTTTCTTTTGGCAGTAACTGCCAAATACCGGTCATCATTCGGCGTTGTAACTCGGGGGCGACCTGTGCTGTAACATCTACTCACATTACCATCATGTTTGAATCGTTGCCAAAGCCTGGAGATGACACTCTGGGCGATTCCAAGTTCCTCGGATACTTCCAGCTGGGTACGTCCACATTCCAGTCGTCCGATAATTCTACCACGTAAAAAATCATCCAAATGCTTCCTTTGTGCCATAACTATGCGGTTATTGCACTGAAAGGCTTTTAAAGTGCTTGTGAACAATTTTACTTCTTTGCTACCATTCCTTATATACCCCTTTCATACACTCTCGTCATTGTGACGTACTATCCGCGCCATCTGGTGGTTTCCTGCAATTTGCATATTCTTCTTCAAGATGTGTGTGATAATTCTACAGGTGAAAATTTTATTTTAGAGCTCAATTTCTGTGTGATTCTGAATTATCCTTAATTTATGGACATGAGTGTACTTTTTCGGCTTTTTCGTACCGATGTCACTGGCCACAAAAATAATTTATGTTTTACTATCCCTAAACTTTCTACTCTCTAGTTTTGTGTTATGAACTCACGAATCAACCCTTCTATCTCTTTGCTCTTTTATGTGTTTATTTTTCGCTCGTTGTCATTTTTGTGCTTACTGACAGAAGCCTCTGGATTGACGGGCTCGGCCCATATGGTCCAGTTGCATCCCTACCTTTGATGCCTTTAATGCTTTTCGACCTTTTTTACGTAGGTGCATTGACCTCGTGGAAGCTTCCGCGACAATTGACCGGAGCTAGCTTTTTAGCAATCACATTCGAGAGACTCGAAAGGCCCGCTCATATAAGGAACGGCAGGGTCTCTCTTTAACACCGAACGGGGGGATAGTTTGGATTCTCGTTGCACCCTAAAAAGACCTCCCCATCGTGTGAGAATATTTAATTCTTTTTTTACGACTGTGATCATCGTGGATATGTTATCCAAGCAAACATCCTTTACATTTCGAAATATTTTGGGATATTAGAATCCCTTTGGTTTTTTAGCCAGTATTTACTCCAGAAACAAAAGTGATTTCCAATTCTGTTATGTCTGTGATCCCTCTTCACGCTACCTCTGGACTCAAGAACATTGAAGGCGTCACTGCCCTTTGATGCTCATAATAGCCCTTTATAACCAAGACCTCTGTGTCCCAGAATAGCCAACTGAGAAACCCCCTTCTTCCCCTCATCGCACTGGAGCTCTCTTGGCTGGCTTTCCTGGGCCAAGCCCTCTAGGCCAGAACTACTGTAATACATGGTCATGAGAAATCACAGATAATTGCAACACAGAGGAATGACTGCTAATATCCGTGGATATGCTTTTAACGATGAATAGAGGACACATTCTAAACATCCGATATTTGCAGGTGTTTTCCTCTGTGGTTTTTTACACTTTGAGAAACATGTTGAAAAGTGTTTCGTTGCTTGATAGCTTGAATCATTCCATTGCTACTCCATTCCATTTTGAACTTGTTTACTTAGATTGACAGGTCACAAAAAGACTTGGGAAAGGAAAACAGGCAAATTTTGGGCTATTGAGTTGGGAACTGGAGTACATTTGAAATTCTAGGGGTGGGTCTTAAAGATGTAAATACATCAAGTTTCTGTATTAATTTAACATATACATAAATGCACACAAGGAATAATTTTCATAAAACAATTTTAAATTAAAATTATATGAAATGTTAAGAGAAATATAAAATATAAAATACTGAAAGAAAAATAAAATACATACTGATAAGATATAGAAATAAATTCTGATAGAAAAATAAATATTGGTAAGAAATATAAATTACTGAATATTCGTATATAGTACATAAAATAAATGCGGGTTTCGCCGGATAACAAGAAGTATTTAGTAAGTATAGTGTAAAATTATTTTAAAATATTATTAAAAGCTCCCTCCACATTTTGGTGAATAATACGAATAAAGAACATAACTATAGATAAATGCCAATAAACATAATTTATTAAAAGCGTACATATATACAATCAACAAACACATTGTACAAAACATTCTTAAATTAAAGTAATGCTAAATGAAAAGAGAAATCGAAAACACGAATTAAAAACTCTCCCCTGCTTTTTGAAGAATAATCAAAAATTATGTAAAATAAAAGAAAAAACCATAGGAAAATGTTAATGTGCACAAGTATATCTGCGTACGAAATTATTTTTTCTCCCTTGTTATAACTGAATAAAATTTACTCTCGAAAATTTATATCAGTGATCGATCATTCATTCGTGTAATTGAATGTTTCGTAAAACTGAATATTCGTATATAGTGCATAGACTTAATGAGGGTTTGGCCGGGAGAAAAAAGAAGTACTTCGTATAAATGAATATTTTCTATAAGTAAGTTTCGTATAAATTAGTTAAAAATATTATTATAGTGTAGCTAAACAGTGAATTGTAGCGCTCCAATCAAGTGAATGTTTCGTATAACTGAATATTTAAGTGAATAATATAGTACATAGGGTTAATGAGAGTTTCACCGGGAAACAGAAAATATTTCGTACAACTGAATATTTCTTATCCACAAGTTTCATTTAAATTAGTTAAAAATTTTATTATAGTGTAGCTAAACAGTGGACTGTAGTGCTCCAACCAAGTGAATGTTTCGTATAACTGAATATTCGTTTAAGTGAATAATATAGTACATAGGATTAATGAGGGTTTCGGCGGAGAACAAGAAATAATTCGTATAACTGAATATTTCTTATAAGTAAGTTTCGTATAAATTAGTTTCCAGTATTATTATAGTGTAGATAAACAGTAGATTGTAACAGCCCAATCAAGGGAATGTTTCGTATAACTGAATTCGTTTAAGTGAATAATATAGTAATATAGTGCATAGACTTATGAGGATTCGCCAAAAAACAAGAAGTTATTCGTATAACTGAATATTTCCTATTAATAAGTTTCGTATAAATTAGTTTCCAGTATTATTATAGTATAGCTAAATAGTGAACTGTAGCGCCTCAATCAAGTAAATGTTTCGTATAACTGCATATTCATTTAAGTAATTCGTATAACTGAATATTCATTTAGTAATTCGTATAACTGAATATTTCCTATATATAAGTTTCGTATAAATTAGTTTAAAATATTATTATAGTGTAGCTAAACAGTGGACTGTAGCGCCCCAATCAAGGGAATGTTTCGTATAACTGAATATTCATTTAAGGGAATAACATAGTACATAGAGTTAATGAGGGTTTCACTGGATAACAAGTACTTCGTATAACTGAATATTTCCTATAAATAAAATTCGTATTTAATTAATTTCCAATGTTAACATTATGTAGCAAAACAGTGGACCGTAGCCTTGAAATCCAATATTATTATAAACCAATATTATCCATTTTTATGAGCATTGTAATACAGAATAATGATGTATTATCATAACCACATATAAATATCATTAAAAATCGATTCGCTCATAAATAAACTAAAAAAAAAACACCCACATTAATAAAAATTTTCGAATCATATGTCTCTTGGCAACACGTAATATTAATGAGAGTATAAGAGGTAATTTGCGTGTCTTCCGTACATCTGGCTAAATATTGAGACAGAATTGCTAATTACATTCTACTTTTGAAAAATGTTTCAATTCACATCTGTTGAAATGCATATTTCAAGTTTAAGCGTCATTCATTTGTGTCATACATGTCGAAACCCTACAGGTGACGTGGGTAATGAGCAGCAAAATTATTACCAAGAGAGGTGAATTATGCCAAAATAAATTGCTTTCAATAAGTAATTACCTTCAAATATATATAAAAAAAGTAACGTAATTACAGAAAGTATTTATTTTTCCATTATTTGAAATTATTCCAAAATTGTAGCCTTTATTGTAACCGGAATTTATTCTTGAAATATTAATCTTTCCCCGAATAGTTTGGTAAAATATTTCTAGCATTAGTGAGCTCATTAAACGGTAGAATTATAAATGAAGTTTTTATTTCAAACCTTAGTATATATTTAAGGGAATAAATTTGAAGCAAACGTTCCGTTAAAAATATTTTTATGGTAGTTATAAAGTATTTAAAATCGTCTCGTTTATTCTTTTTAAATTTCCTTTATGTATGTGGCTTCTGTTTTAAATTATTAACGAACGTTAAAAAAATTACAATGCGTTTTAAATGTTTTTAAAATAAGCATATTGCTTATAGTCAAAACATAATTTTTTTAGATGATCCGGTGATTTTCTCAAATTTTTGAAACAGGAATATAAAACTCTTAACTGTATTTAGTACTTAAGAACAAATTAACATATAATGTTACCCATATTTTTTAATTGTGTGTGCGTAACTTTTGATTAATCAAATAGCACTTATTTAGCCTTTGGAATATCCCTGTGAAAGAATTGTGGTATTGTTTAGTACACAAAATTTATAGTAAATTCCTGGAAAAAAATAAATAAATTTAAGATATAATACTTATTATCTTTTTTTAATTTTTTTGGTAAACATGTTATTCGAGAGAAAATTAACAGTTTTATTTTTAAAACAGTTTTTTTTTAAAGAAGCAATGCCTTGTATGTACTACATTTCCATTTCTAGAAATTGTAGAATTTAAATACATAATCTGATTTTCATAAGAATTTTGTTAAAAAATTCTGTCCTTAAAGCTTAAAGAGAGCTTAAAGCTGTATTGTATAAAAATATTAAACCTCATTCTTCTGAAAGAAAGGTAGTCAGTAAATTGTCGTAAATTGCATATAAAAACAGAAAATTCTCCAAGTGAAATGCAATGTTTTTTATTCTTTTTTGAAGTTCATTAGTTTAATTAGTTATCTTTCTGTAATTTAAATACATAATCTGATTTTCATAAGAATTTTGTTAAAAAATTCTGTCCTTAAAGCTTAAAGAGAGCTTAAAGCTGTATTGTATAAAAATATTAAACCTCATTCTTCTGAAAGAAAGGTAGTCAGTAAATAAATCGTAATAAATTGAAAGAATTTAATTGAAAATAAATTACAGAAAAATAACTAATTAAGTTAATGAACTTAAAAATAGAGCAAAAAGCATTGCATTTCACTTGGAGAATTTTCTGTTTTTATATGCAATTTATGTTAATTAAATCTCTATAATCGGAATTATTTTTTTTAGTCCCAAGAAAACCGAACGTCAGTTTTTATAAAACAACATAAGAAACCGAATATGTTAATTTTTATTTTTTAAATAAAAAGTGATTCTTAACCCTATTCTCAGCACTCCCTGTAAAGTTGCTACACAGGTGAGCCCCCTTTTGATTTCTTTCAGCTGACTGCATTCAAGTGACCTGCCCAAACTGATCTCTTTTCCTTAGACAATCAATGGTTTACCGACGTGCAGCCTGGACCGGACCTTACGGACACGCCCACGCTGCGAGGATTCACCACGCCCTGTTGACAAAGAGTGGATTGAAGGAGGCGTGCCATGTTTGTTTGAAAATCACATTCGCTGGATTCCGAGTCGAAAGAAACTGACGAAGTCCATGTGAAAAGCGACGAATGAGTCCAAGGGAGCAGCTCACAATCATGATGAAGAAGTAAAAACAAATCGGATACAAATCGTGACATGTATCAAATATTTTACTTTTTTTTTATATAAAATTTCATTCCTGATACAAACAGAGTACAACCTCGAAGCTAGTATAATTTAGACTTAAATGTCCCAGTTTCTTTTTATAAAATATATCAGATTTGAGATACATGAGACGTACGTTATAAATCACATGACAAAATATAACTATCATATCGTCTTTCAGCCTTAACAACCTCTTCATACATTTTGTTTATATCAAGTTTTTTTCACGCCAAATGAACATATATTGTGATGTTGCCAACCAACACCTATTTTAACAAATACATTCCATGTAATCAAGAATTATGCCTCGATAGATTCTACAAATATCGATACATTAAAGGCTAAAATTTAAAATGATCTATAGAACAAGAATATAAACTAAAAGAATTTTGAAGGATCCTTATAAATGCATTTTAGTTTATACTGTGGATGAAATAGTTAGAGAAGAAATGAGTGAGTAGGCCCCTAGGAACCATAGGCCAGTGACATTTTAATGTAATCTAAGGCTAAATGAAATGACAGATTCTTTAAAAGTCCAAGTTAAATTAGATTGTGATTTATGATAATTAGCCTCAAAATTAACATAAAATTGGCAGTGTATTCGGATAAATATTTTATTATATGTATTTTTTGTTTTAAGATCATCCATATAGTTTCATAATAATATTTTACCACCTTGTTTTAAACCTATATCCTTATATTTTTATAAAGACCTCTAAAATGTGCAATGCATTTATACAGCATGTTAATTAGACTCCAATCTATTTACATGCTGAATATGTATTTTTAGTTACTTATAAAATGGCTGTGGTAAATAAGTTTTAAAAAAATGTCATAGGTCTACGGTTTCTAGGAACTAAACTCACAGTTAAGTTAAATGTTCAACCACAGTTTGAAAACAGCATATCTTTAACTATTGAAGAATATGAATGTACCACAGCCATTTTAAGATTATCCAAATAAAGCAGCAGAATAAGTATAATATAATAAAATGTGAAAAAACATATATATTCAGAACATTAAAAAAAAACACTTCTAAACATTACTTGGAAAAATTCATTCACGTGTTGCTTCGAGGAAAAAAAAAACATTAAAGTGAAACATTACAAAGTAAAAGGATTAATTAAATCCATTGCAGTCAAATATTTGTGTATGTATTTGACAAATGATTATGCTCAGTTTTGAAATGCTTATAACTTGTAATTAATATCGCAATTTAAGGATTATAAATGTTTTTTTTCATTTTATTTAAAATGACATGTTAAAGTCAAGATGCATTTTCGATTTTATTTCCATTCTAATTCATAAGCTGTCATTATACTAAACGTAATTATTAAACAAAGCTTACTTTATTTTTTTAAACACATGATTATATTTTTTTACTTGTCAAATGAGATATTAGTTTTGCTTTCTAAAAAAATAATTAAGACGTTGAATTGGGAAATAAAGACACATTATCAAATTATTCGCTGCTATTAAAATACATTTTTCTACTATACCATTAAAATGATAAGAGAAAAAAGTATTAATTTAAAAAAAATAGTTTAAATGGCTTCCTTAAAAAAATTAAATGCTTTTGGTTTGTTTTAATGAAAAATAGAAGGTTTTTAAATAGAATGTCTCTAAAAATTGTTTTCCAAAGCCATATTATATTTTTTATAGTTGAAATAATTAATTTACTTTATATTTCTGTCTATAATTTTTAATTTAAATAACTAAAAACTAAAAAAAAATTATACCGTTATTTTCTTTTAAAATATTATTATTCATGTATTTTTTTACGTTTTGTGCATTAATTAATGATTAAATACAGCAATTACTTTGTTTAGTTTTAAAAATATATTTTTTAGCTTTTTTAGTTATTTTGATTAAAACCTGAAGTTTTTAGCGATTTTTGTTCCAAATGAATGCTTATAATAGAGTATTAAAATATTTACTTTAATACCTCCCAGTTTTTTAAAGTTGAATTGAATATTGCTCGTTATTTTATTATTATAAATTATTTAATTACTTTATATTTCTGTCTATAATATTTAATTTAAATAATTTAATTTTAAAAAAATTATACCGTTATTTTCTTTTAAAATATTATTATTCATGTATTTTTTTTTTATATTTTGGGCATTAATTAATGATTAAATACCGCAATTAATTTGTTTAGTTTTAAAAATTTATTTTTTAGCTTTTTTACTTATTTTGATTGAAATCTGAAGTTAATACCGATTTTTATTCCAAATGAATGCTTGTAATAGATTCTTAAAATATTTACTTTAATACCTCCCAGTCTTTTAAAGTTGAATTGAATATTGCTCATTATTTTTTTTATTTTAAATTATTTATTTGTACATTTGAGGCATTACTTTTAAGATTTTACAGTAGCATTTTTGTATTTAGGTAAATATCGCAATTAATTTGTTTAGTTTAAAAAAATTATTTTTTAGCTTTTTTAGTTATTTTGATTAAAATCTGAAATTATTAGCAATTTTTATTCCAAATGAATGCTTATAATAGCGTCTTAAAATATTTACTTTAATACCTCCCAGTCTTTTGAAGTGGAATTAAATATTGCTCATCATTTTTTATTATAAATTATTTATTTATCTGTACATTTGCAGTATTAATTTTAACATTTTATAAAATCATTTTTTGTATTTAGGTAAATATCGCAATTAATTTGTTTCGTTTCAAAAATTTATTTTTTAGCTTTTTAGTTATTTTGATTAAAATCTGAAGTTATTAGCGATTTTTATTCTAAATGAACGCTTATAGCATCTTAAAATATTTACTTTAATACCTCGCAGTCTTTTAAAGTTGAATTGAATATTGCTCATTATTTTTTTAGTATAAATTCTTTATCTATACGTTTGCGGTATTACTTTTAAAATTATATAAAAGCATTTTTTTTTTTTTTTGTATTTAGGTAAATATCGCAATTAATTTGTTTAGTTTGAAACTTTATTTTTTATCTTTTTTAGTTATTTTAATTAAAATCTGAAGTTATTTTAGATTTTTGTTCCAAAGGGATGCTTATAATAGCGTATTAAAATATTTACTTCAATACCTCCCAGTCTTTTAAAGTTGAATTGAATATTGCTCATTATTTTATTATTATAAATTATTTAATTAATATTTCTTTATATTTTACTTAATATTTCTTTATAATACCTCCCAGTCTCATAAAGTTGAACTGTATATTGCTCATTATTTTATTATTATAAATTATTTAATTACTTAATATTTCTTTATATTTTAATTTATATTTCTTTATAATACCTCCCAGTCTCTTAAAGTTGATTTGAATATTGCTTATTATTTTTTTATTATAAATTATTTATCTGTACATTTGCGGTATTACTTTTAAAATATTATAATAGCATTTTTTGTACTTAAGTATTATTGTGAATTATTCTATGTATACTGTACTAGCAATTTGGTTGTTATTTACCTTTATGCTAACGTAACATTAAAGTGTTAGGTTACATTACTACACGATCAAAAGTTATTTTAGTTTGTGACGCGTCACATGGTAACCACGTGACATAACGCCAAAAATATCTAAACTCTGGATTGCGAGCTGTTCCTCATCAATCCTGCCTTGAATTTACAAATGCTCAGCTGAAAGTAGCGAACTGCAATGTGAAAAAAAATAATAACAATAAAGATATATAAAGAGACTTTGAGAGAAAAGCTACTTCCGTGCTACTTTAGTGCACAAATGAACACTTTTTCTAAGAAAAACAAATGACATTGTTAATGAAAATACTGATATGTACTATATCCATGATGGAAACAAAATAACATGAGGAACACAGCTGGAAAACTTTATACTGGAATTTTTCTGAAACTTAACAGCCACACGTTTGTAAATATATATATAAATATAATTTAGTTATGGCTGTCTCACTTCCACACCCATGAAAGTTTTCCCGCTATGTTTAAAAAAAAAAAAAGTAAATAACTCATGCTTCCAAAGGTAAACAGTTTTTATGTCCTATTTCACTATTAATCGCACTTTTAATGCGAAGTTATAATGAAAAGTGTGTGAGATATATATATATAAAAAACCCAATCTCCTTGTTGTTTAGGGCATGAAAAAATGATACTGAAAAAATGGTTTTTCACTGTTTCCAGAATTTTAAAATAAAGTTATCTATTCCAATTTAGTTGAGTACTTATTTTAAATTTATGTCTCTTTTGTAATAAGAATGCTTTCATTTAGTTATATTTATACGTATATATATTGACAATGTATTCAATGACCCATGGTAAATTTTATCTATTTGTTGTTTTATGCAAAGGTCTTAGGTAAATTATTATGAAGGAGAAATGAAATAGAAAAATACTGTCAGTATTGGAATACAAAAATATGGATTCTTGTAATGAATATCAAATGTTACAAGATTATATGTACAGAATATATAATTTTTTCCATAAAAGTTTTGTAGTTACTGTTGTGTTGAAATTCTTTATCATTCACAAAATATGGATGTATATTCATAAACATATAACACAGCATATAACAATGATCATGAGTACAATTATTATCTATGCGGCACCAGTGAGGTCGTATGCAGCAGATTCCAGTATTAAAATTTTAAGATATCCGTCTACGTTAAAAACGTCATTTTTTTTTTGCCAAAAATCATAATTTTTTTTTTTTATTTCTCTATTGTAAAATTTCAACTTTTAGGCTTCTAAATATGTTTTTGCTCTATCTCTACGGCATTTTAAAGAAAAGTTACAGCTGTCAAAACCAAACGGACGTAGCGACTTCGGAACCGGAAGTTGTGAATTTAAAACCTTTTAAAGAGCATTTTTTTGACAAAACTTTTTTAATTTTCATGAAGATTAGTTTAAACATTTTTCTAGTATTTTTAATAATTAGCAACTTCGCAATTAGAAAGTTTTGAAGCAAGAAAGTGTAGGGAATTTTAAACATGTATTTTAATTTTTTTATTGTTAAGGTTGCTTTCATAAATTTCAAATGCGTTTTTCTCAGAACGGTAATTTTAATAAAATGTTGAAACTTGAAATGTGATTTCTGAAAAAGTTCTTAAAATATTTTGTTGAAAATTATTATGAATGCTTTTGAGAGTATTTACTAGTAAATGACCTAAAAGCTATAAAATTGGATATTTTTTAATGATTTTACACTCATAGTTAGATATAAATGTAATGAAAATTCGTTAAAAATTCAATGTGTATTTTTTTAAAGGACCAAAATCTTTTACCAAATGTAAATCAAGCAAAGATTTTAGGTGATTCACTAGTCCAGTGTATAAGAAATGTGTTGTGTCAAAAACTATTGAAATAATTTAATTTATTAAAAAATTAGACTTTTTGAAAAACCCCGATTTTTTTTACTAAATTTTCTTTATTTATTAGAAATTTTATTAAAACTTCTCCAGGAATAAATTTTTTAAGTGCAATTCTCTATGATAATATGAAAAATAAATCTAAAAATGTAAAAACATGAACTAGTTTAAAGAAAAAGGTTCGCCGAACGTAGACGGATACCTTAACAACTATTCAAAATTTAATTCTTAGGGAATTTATTAATGGTCTCTAATATTTAAGAAATAATAATATTCACAAAGAATTAATTCTTCCTATTTCAAAATTTATTTATAATCTCTCCGTTAAATACCATAACAACAAGCAATGATTTAATCAATAATCTTGTCAATTACGACCCCACTGACGCTAACAATAGAATAAGACATACATGAATGACACCTTTGTAGAACTATCCACAGCACAGACGAGCTATTACAGTCTGTTCCATAAGACCGTGTCGTCTATTTCTCTGAAAATACAAACGAATTAGTTAAAACTACATTTGTTCAGTGTAGTAAACATATGAAACTAAAATACATTTCACCGAATAAGTTGTCCAGTCCCCATTATTATCGATTACTGTTTGGCAGCGTCGAGGCATACTTTCGACAAGTTTTTAGGCTAATTTCAAAGGTAGAGACCTCCAAATTTCTCGGTACTCACTGGTCATACATTTTCCAGTTATTCTCTGTCTTGCAATAAAAATTACTTCAATCAATAAAGTAAATTAGAGTTTATTTTCATTCCGAAATTTTGGAAACCAAGTATATATACACTCACAAGAACATGTGATCACCATTATATTTTGCAATGAATCGCCTGGATGACGTGGAAGGCACGTGATCAGGTGGAAGTGGTATTTAACTACTGCTGGAGAGTCTGAAGAATCATTCTTTCACTTACTTCTGTGTGTGATGGGAAAGACTTGGATCTAAGCTTTTTTGATACAGATTGTAATCCGAAATCTAGGAACAAGAATTTCCGAAACTGCACGACTCGTGGGTTGTTTGCGATCTACATTAATTTGTACTTATACAAAGTGGATGAATGACGGTGAAAAGCAGTAGACGACATGGAGTTGGATCCACACGTTATCAAGAAAAAAGTCGTTGGAGATGAGACCTAGCATAGCATTTCACGTTTTCCTCAAAAGGGGATAGAAATATGGTTTCTATTGTTCATTATGAACGTTTCCAACCTTCCAAAATTATTTTATTTACAGTGCACAAGATATGAAAACCTAGCATAGCATTTCACGTTTTCCTCAAAGATTAGGGATAGTAGAAAAATTGTTTTCATTGTTCATTTCAAAAGAACTAACTTCTTAGAATACAGTGAGTAAAGATTACAGCATTTTTCTTATTAGTACACTTAGTATGCACAAAATGTATGCGTCGTTACCCTCTTTGAATGAAAACCATATTCTTTTCATTCTTGAGCTTAAGCATTGAGATTTAAAATTCCTCATGATCTTATTTCAAAGATATTCGTTTGATTTATATGGGACTATCTTCTACTATTTTACAATGATGTCTAATAAGACAGTTTAAGGGTATAGTTAAGGGTAACAGAATCTTAAATCTCTATTTTTATATATTTGGTTTCTAACTGAATTTTCAGGATGAGTTTAATTAACGGTATAAAATGCAGATATTGAGACGCATTCATATTTTCTCATTCTGAAATCATCATCGTTCGGAGAACAGAGTAATCACTAGGATTGAAAGGACAACTAAAAACACTATCTTAAAACACGAAACTCGGAGAGTTAGGAATGACTGAATGAAATTAGCTTACATTAACTCTTGAAATTTCCCCCAAGAGCTGGGCAGTGGGACGAGAGATCTATGTTCACGAAACCAAGAAAACACAAAGCCAAAGAGGCTTGTGGCTGAAGCAAACCTTAACAATCAGCTTACTTGAATAACCTGCAGCTCTCAGGGCTCGAAAAGATGGTGACTATGAGGCTTAAAACAATGGCCAGATCATCTCATTGACACATATCGCATGACACAGAATAGTTAGAAAAATTTTAAGAAATTAGAAATATGTTATTTAAAAATGAAGTAAGTACATCATATACTGGTCTACATATATGCATATATATAAAATATATAATATAATATAATATCTTTGGATCCATGTTAGATCATTATGTGAGGGTTAAAATAAACAACAACCACATATCACGTAAAACTAAACTAACATTTATTTAAAAACACAAAAAAGGATTAAATACAAATATTAATAAAGACATAGTTTTTTTGCCTTAGGTCTTAGCCACAGAACCTGTCAAAGTTCCAAATTTTACTCTCCCTGTGCTCTTCTCCGTTGCCACAATTCAATTTAAAAGTGTTTAGTGGCTTGAAAACCATGGAGCACTGGAATCTTCGTCTATAAATTGCACTGTTGATGATAATATATATATATTATATGTGTGTGTGTGTGTGTATACATAATATTTTTTTTATTATTATTAAAGAAATAAAATTATTATTGATGGACTTCAGTTTGACCACTCAGGCTGTACATCATTCTTTTAGAAAGTTTTCAATCTATCATATACTAAATAATTAACTTTAGTACCTATATAGAATCATAGCTAGATTACGAATTTCATTGAAGGGAAAGAAAATACCTTAAAGAGTATTTAGATTTCCATAGAGTATTTATTCTTTTAGTTATTCTGTAACATCATTAAACAATTGAAACTAAACATTTACTTAATGTTTATGAGGTTTTAGATTTGTTAAAGATATGAATACAGAAAGAAACAAAAATTGTTAATTGTTTTAACTAAAAATTAACTTAATGTTTTTCGGTATACTCAGTTTAGTTATCAACAATTAAAGGCTGGCTATAAACTTGAAATAAATAAACATAAAAAAAATAATGCAACTGAAACTTTCTAATGTCTCAGAATGAAGTTTAACCCATACGGACTAAAGGGGTGGAGATTTAATAAGTTTAAATAATAATTCCCTCGCAAAACACTGATTTGTTTAACAAATTGTATCTGTATCTATTTTGAAACTATCTTGTTTCCTTAAAATTCCACATTCGTATGCATAGGTTCTAAAAATATTTCAGTTGATAGTGCGTCTATTCCCAAACGTAAGTCTGTGAAATAGAAAGATGCATGCTAGAAACACAGGTATCAGGTAATTGTGTGTGTATTTTTAGAGCAGGAACATTCATGAATAGCTAGCTAGATTACGAATTTCATTGATGTGAAAGAAAATACCTTGAAGAGTATTTAGATTTTCATAGAATATTTACTCTTTTTCTTTTAGTTATTCTGTAACATCATTAAACATTTGAAACTAAACATTTACTTAACCCCTCCCTGTTTTGCCCTTACGCCGTACGGGCACAGCTTTCAGGCCTTTACTGATTTGCCCGTAAGGCGTACGGGCAAACTGATTTATATTTCGCTTGCACTGCTTCGGCAGTATTTTTTCCAATTTTAGTAACAAATTATTCGTACAGATGTCCAGTAAATGATAGTTTGCAGTTTATTGTATTTTCTACTCTGATTGGTTCAAAAGCGCGGGTTTTTTCGCATGTTTTGTATCAGAAGACGAATTGTTATCTTTCAGTGAATAGCTTTCTGGTTATATTTTACTAACCGCCTGATAATTTTATTGATGTAAGAGTTGAATAATATATTTTTACTTTTAAATAATGGATAATTCAGAGCGTATGGAGCTAATTTCTTGTGATTCGAACTGTGACTCGGAATCAGAAACTGAATTATCTGTAAATGATAGTAGCGAAAGTTTACTAGATGACCTGGATAGTAGTGACTCTGATAGTAGTACAGATGGAATCAGTCAAGCAAGACAATTTTTTTAAAATTAATTGTGATAATCCTTCGGATCCGCCTCCTAGATTTGCTTTCACTGGAATTCCAAAAATTAACTTGGATATCGATGAGAATAAAGGTAAACTTCAGTTCTATGATGCTTTCATAGAAAGAAAAAAAGTTGTAATAAATGCTTAAAAATATTAGAAATGTTAATTTTAATAACATATCTGTACTTAAAAATGTAAAATGAACAAAAAAAAATGCAATAAAAAAATGTGACATTTTTTTGACCGAATTCTTGATAAAAATGAAACTGTCAAAGGGTTAATGTTTATAAAAGGCATTCTGAGTTTAGTCATTAACAATTAAAGGATGGCTATAAACTTGAAATAAATATAGATTAAAAAAAACAATAATGCAACTGACACGTTCTAATGTCTCAGAAGGAAGTTAAACCCATACGGACTAACGGGGTGGAGATTTAATAAGTTTAAATTATAATTCCATTGCAAAACATTGATTAGGTTAACAAATTGTATCTTTACCTATTTTGAAAATATCTTTTTACCTTAAAATTCTGAATTCGTATGCATAGATTCTAAAAATATTTCAGTCAACAGTGCATCAATTCCCAAACGTAAGTCTGTGAAATATAAACATGTATGCTAGAAAAACAGGTATCAGACAATTGCGTGGGTATTTTTAGCACAGGAACATTCATGAAAAGTAAAAACATACCTTTCAGTGTAGTAACACTTCCAAATAATCTTTTAAAAGGATACTTTATATCGCAGACAATATAAAACATACGAGTACGTATAAAAAATTATGTATTCTGAATTTTCAACTACAGTATTCAAATTTCGCTTTTGACTAATCTAAAATTCAAAAGTAAAAATAGTTATGTTAAATGCAATTCTAAAAATGGTATTTTAATGCATGTAGAAAAAATATTTCTTCTGCATAATCGTATTAAGTAAAATTAAAAAAAACTTCATCTCATGCTTGAAGGCTAGAGAAAGGGGGTTGCAAATTACAGAAAAAAGTAGGCAATGCATTTAAATGATAAATTTTATTCTTATATTATCACTTTATACTATTAAAATAGGATTTCAAGTAACTATTATAAATAAATTGGCAAAAATGAAACACAAATGTTTCTTTCTGTATTCACATCTTCAACAAATCTAAAACATTATAGCTACAATTCTATGCTACCAACTATTTTCAAGAACTAAATGAAATGGTTTGCCAGGTTAAAAGCTAGATGTATAAGTAGTTTATATAAAAGTAGATATTTATTTAAAATTTTCTAAAAATGTATGTAAACTATATTGTGTAAATTATGAACCTCATATTAGATTCTAGCGAGGGTAAGGGTTAATTTTTCCTAAAGCACCAAATGTCAAATAAATGAATAAATAAATATTATAAAGACAAAAATTTTATTGACAGTTAGATACAGAAGAATTGAATAGTTATTAACCACTGATTAACACTAAGTTTTTTTTAAAGTTTTAGAAAAACGTATACAAATTGAGACACATTTGGATTGAGCTAATCAGTGATTTTTCAATGTACATGGGTAATCAATAACATGGATAGTTAATAGCCACTGAGTTTTTTTTAACCTTCGGCGGTAAATAGTCTTCCCTAAGGATTAGGCTAGCCATTGAGTTTTAGGGTCGACCTACTAAACCGCGATTAACCCATGGCTTCAACCAAAAGTTCAGTTTCACGCAGTAGTAGACATCTCAACTTATGACGATTCTGGCTCTAATTTCAAACAGAAGGGCTGTTTAATGGTTGCCCATTGGTTATAGTAAACATGAAAATGAATTTGAAGGGCATTAAAGCCGTCATGAAGTTGCATGAAATCGCTCTATGGTATGACGCAATACTCTGCTTAAACAGAGATTAATCCAGATTAGCCGTTAAATGACTTTGGTGAGACCGGTTCTTAATCATCATTAACAGGTCATTAACTAGAAAGAAGATGTATATAAGCATTTATAATTGCTTTTAAGCTTATTTCCAAAGGTAGCCATGAAGAAGTATAATAGAAAAAAAAACAGAAATAACATTGTAATCATTGACGTAACACCTTGATGACTCTCTTTTTCCATAGATAGTTTCATAGGTAAGCAGGGGCTATTTCTACATTATTTCGTTTTAAGTATCACACAGGAAGCAGATATCCTTGGGGAGAATGCCATGATGGGCAGCAAAACAACCATACTCGATAAGTAGATAAAAAGCAACCACTGCCTCCTGTCTATGACTAAATACTAACTCAACGTTCTGATATATTTAAAGGAAACAAAGATTCCAAGCTGCAACCATAGTCCACTTTGCCTTTAAAAAAACGTTGCTCGAGGCACCACTAGTAGGTAGAACTGCATTGCACCCCACTTCTGTGAAGTTTGGAAGTAAAATCAAAGATAATAAAAGTAAATATTAATGTGAAAATACGACACTTTTTAAGCATTAACACTAGAAATATAACCACATTTTTTAGTATATTAAGGATAGCCATCTATTCAATGTACACATTTTAGATTTCGCACATAGTAGGCTTGTAGTCAATATTTATTACAATAAATCTCGTTGTATTAAGGATAGATGAAAACATTAAGATTTATTTCTTTGATTATTAGGAAAACGCTTGAAATAATAATGAAAAGACAATTCTCACTTTGCGAAATTGAAAGTTATTGATATTTGTTGTTCAGGCTTAGGTCGATTTGACGTAGGTTATCATTTTAGGATTAAAATGTATCGTGGGAATCATCGCTGTTGAAGACATTCTGTAACTGAAAATCGTGTAACAAGCTCGAACTGCCGTAAAATGTCTACGGTGTTATTTGTTCTTAATATCTTTAAGGAGTACAAAGGAAATTTTGCTTGAAAATTTCACATATTTGTATCAGAGATTTTACTATAATGTTTGCTACTGAGACTGCAAGCATCTATTAGAATAATTTTAGACATATAACATCGAATGGATGTTTAACTATCGAGGATCATCATATAGGATCAAAAAGGTAAGTGAAAAGTTTATTTTAGTAAATTACCCAAATTTGTTGATACATTATATAAAATTGAGGATTTTTTATTTATAAAACACGAGTTTTACCTCCACCCTGTTTTTCACAAATCTATCTAAATATGTACTACGTTATTTAGATGTTTGTGTATAACTTAAATTCTTTTCTCGTAAAAATGTTCGTTAATAGCTTTTTTCTTAATTTGAGAAAAACGTGTCAACATTTCGTGTTTTTCACTTTTGAAAACTCAAACTGAAGAGAAAAAGCGTAGTGTAGGAGTTTGACTGATTGTAGGTGTGTTTAAACTTTTAAAGTTTTTAAATTTTTTTACCGTTTTCTAACCACTTTGTTGTTGATATTTACATTGATCGGAATTCCTTAGGTTTGCAAAAGTCAAGATCTTATTGTGGCTTTCTACAAAGCTTTTCCATGTATTGCCTAGCTATTATATCTTAATGTGGATGACTTGTGTCTTTTGCTGTTAAATACAAAGATTGCATAGTTTCAATATATATATTAGAATCTTCGTAGTTTTTCAAATTTACTAGATTCTTCACTATTATTCTTAGTTTTTACTTCTTAGTCTTCAAGTTTAACTGACTATAGATGTAAATTTCAGTCTCCACGTAATATTGTAATATTTATACCTTGTATGTTATCCATTTAAAATTTTAACATTCACAAACACACAAATATGTGTGTATGCACGTGTATGTATGAATGTACGTATGTATGGATATGCATATACGGATATGTATATGTAAACGCATATGTATGCATGTATACATATGTATATATGCATTTATATATATATATATATATATATATATATATATATATATATATATATATATATATATATATGTACGTACGTACTCTGTGTATGTAATTGTATGTATGAATGTACGTGTATATACGTGTATGTATGTATGTATATACACGCTTATGTATGCATATGTATATATGCATTTATATATATATATATATATACATATATGTACGTATTTATGTGTGTATCGATATATGTATGTGTATATATATATATATGTGTGTGTGTGTGTGTACTTACGTAAATGTATATACGTGTATGTATGAATGTACGTGTATGTATGTATGGATATGAATGTTTATGTATGGATATGTATATACGTGTATGTATGCATACATATGCGTATATGTATATATATATATATATATATATATATATATAAATATATATATATATATATACGCATATGTATGTATTTATATACGTATATGCATGCATTTATATATGTGTATCGATATATATATATATAATTATAATTTTTCGTAGGCACATCAGCCCTTACAGACCTTTCTGCCCTCAATCACACGCTGCTTCTATAGCTTTTATCACTAACAACCCCATTCTAATCCTTTTTTTAGCGCTTTTTAATTATTTTTTAGTGTCATCTAACTTACTAATTAGTGGTGTTTTCTTAGCTCAGAATTTCTGAGGTCTCAATGTGATTATCTTCCAAGCTTCTCCACATATCGTCTAGCCGTTTTAATCTGTTACTACGAATGATTTGTCTTTTGTCATTGAACACAAAGCTTGTTCAATTGTAATATATATTAATTACAATCTTCTCAGCTTTTTAAATTTTATAATTTGACTATATTTTTCACTTTTAATTCTTGGTTCTTATCTCCATGAAGAATTCAAATGTTTTGAATAATTTGTACACTTCGTTTTGCTACATTTACATATATTTAAATATAAAAGAGTATAGAAACGTTGAGAAGTTATTTTGTAAATTCATGTTTCTTTTCTCAACTTATTGCTTGCTTTCACAAGTTAGCAGGTAATTTATAAAATATAAAATTTTGAGAATTTTAGCGCAATTAATCATGTTGTATTTGTTATAAAAAGGAAACGTTAGAGAGTAAAATTTCATTTCTTTATGTTTCTGTTTTTTAGATTTGTGCTTTATGAAAGTTCTACTTATTTGAAGACTTCATTAATTTTCTTTTAACTAACGCTGAACAAAATTTTCTAAAAAATATAATTAATAATAATTCTTAAATTAAATAGGTTTAACTTAGCTATTCAGGTAACGTATAAGTTACTTTTTTGATATATTGTAACAAATTCTAAAACCTTTTAGATGCAGAATTCAGTCACGTATCGAATTAGTGCACGCGTGTAAAGATTTTATAAGTTGTACACGTGTGCATGCGTTATAAATCAATGAAAAAATGAATTAATGTTATTTTGCTTTTATATAAAGTAAAATACACTCAGTAATTCAGTTTTGGTATTTTTTTAATTACAAGGGTTTAGCAGGAAAATTATGCTCATGAGCTGGGGTAAGTCAGTCGGCAAAAGCACATAACTGAAGAGTTGTTGGATCGGGGCTGAAGAAGGCCTAAAATCCGTCTTGTTCGTTAATGTTGGTTGGGGCAAGTAAATCAAATTCGTGATCACAATGTCCTCCAAGATCTTGTAGCATATCCGGTCCCTGTTTTAGGCCACACAATGAAGAATCAGGTGTTTCTTGAATAATTGATTTATTTACACCTCTGCTATATACATCATTTCTATATACACACAAAAAAACAATTTCAGATCACAGGTATGTTTCGATACGCTTAGGCCTGAGTAGAGACATGCAATATCTACGATCTGCCTCTGCCAAAATATTGGCAATCCGACGGGTAGCTCGCTCGGAAATTCACTGAAGTAATTAAGTAGAAAGTACTCTCAATTAGACAAGATAATTTGAAATAACAACGGGTTTTCTTCGAAGAATATCAAAACACAATTAGAGTTCCTAAGAGGAATATGCAATAAATCCTGAAGAAGATTATATTAAAATAAAACCCAAGGCACAGTGTATCGTTCTCAATCTCAGCAAGAGATATATCCCAAAGCTGGATCTTCACTAAAAAATTCTCCGATAGAGAGATTGGTCAAGACAATCTCCGAGTTAGCTGACTCTGGCTAACTCTCAAAAGAAAATATCCCAAGGTGTTATTATAGCTAAGAAAACTCTCCGATAGAGAGACTGCTCAAGGCGGCCTCCGAATTAGATGGTTGCTAGCTAACTTACTTCTTAAAAAAAATCTTCTCTAGTCTCTTTTTTAGGGGAGGGGACTCTAAGAGAGGGAGCCTCACCCACAATTTCATCATTGGATTATCTGGCGATGATCTCACCTTCGACCAACTGGATTGGTCTGGAATAGACGATCACCGGCCGCAAAATCGGGAGTCTCGTGAAATTTCGTGTTAGGTATTTCTTTGTGGTTCCGATGGTCATTTTTCTGGCTGTCAGTCTGGGAGCCTAGTTGTCTGGTCTGTTGCTCCGCTAGTGTAGGACACAAAAGTCTAGACATCGTGGTGCCGGGGAATTCAACGCATTTGTCTCCACATAAGCGAAGTGCATTTCTCAAAGCAAAGTTGTTTAATGTAGACACACTGCCAAATCACACCATTACAATCTCAAACGATACCTCAGGTAAGGGGGTAGCAGGGGGTGACAAGTCAAGCATGGGGATCATCGGCTTTGTTCTTTCTTCTAAGTTAGGAGGACCCACTTAAGATAAGACGTTCTTTCCAATTAATCATTGACACAAATCCAATGCTATACACGTATGGCAAATTCGATTACCAGCATACACATCAAACATATATATTGTACATACATATTAAAGAGTGCATACATTATAGATGCAATAAATAAGCAAATGAAGTAAATTTTTCTTTTATATAAAATTGCATACTCAGTAATTTAATTTTAGTAATTTTAATAATCGTGTTGTTTAGATGAGAACGGCCTTTTTAGTACTAATTAGAATTTGATGAATGTGTAATCAGAGAATACACACTTTTGTATTCGCCAATCACACACTTAAAATACTTAAAATATTTTCTTTGATAATTGTGAAGAGAACATGCAGAATTTTTTATTTTTAGCTTCTGAAGTAGTATCTTCAAATTAAATTACAAATATGAGTAAATGTATTGAAGATCAGTTACCCCATTAAACTTCAGTTTTAGAATGTATAGTGTACCTAAATTCTATAAAACTTCATTTTGTTAAAATCCTAAATTACCACTTTTAAAACGTTTTCCAGTATACTTTTACGTTTTAATTTTACATCTAATTCGTTTTATAGATAAAGTATACACACACACACACACAACATATATGTATGTATGTATGTGTATGCATGCTTGTATATGTGTGTGCGCTGTTTCCAACTAAATTCCTGAATTAAAAGTATATTTCCTTTGAAAGCACTTCTTTCACTTTAAAGTTTTGTAAAATAAGATTTATACAAATGAAACTTGACAATTTTTACGTATATTTGATATTTCCGAATATTCTATATTTGTCTCAAATAAATATCTGAAACTCCATTATTTTTAAGTATCATTTATAAATTATTTGAAACAATTTTGTTGTGAAGATTTTCTTGCTGAAATAAACGAAATTTTCAAGTGCACTCCCACTGACTGATATCACTTATATGCTGAATATTCAACTTTTTTTTTAATAATATGCTTTTAAAACTATGCTCAAAGTTTCTTTTACAAATTAAATAATTTAGCAACAGCAAGATGTTCGAAGAATTGATAGGGATACTGAACTCAAATTATAATATATACTCAAATTATATCTCAATAATTTGAGTTCAGTATCCCTATCAATTCTTCGAACATCCTGCTGTTGCTAAATTATTTAATTTGTAAAAGAAACTTTGGGCATAGTTTTAAAAGCATATTAATAAAAAAAGTTGAATATTCAGCATATGACTGCTATTACAGATCTTTATAATATTTTAAAATTAACTTTAACAAATAGATCCAATAGTAATTACATTTTTATTCTGCAAAATTTCATGGTAGCATTCAAACTTATATCAAATCTCATCAGACTATTTCGTGGCAATTTGACAGTTAATTTGTCACAAACTTGACCGATGATTTGGTTCTGTATACTGTTTAATTGAGGTATATTTCAGTTCTCACCTACTGATGTCACTTATACGCTGAATATTCGGCATTTTCATTACTATGATTTTAAATCTATGTCCAACATTTTTTTTTCAAATTAAATCATTTAGAAACAGTTGTATGTTCGAAGAATTGATACAAATATTGAACTGAAATTCAAATTTGACTTCAGTTATAGATCTTTATACTGTTTGAAAATCGGCTTTAACAAGATCCAGTAATAATTACATTTTTATGCTGCCAAATTTCATGGTAGCATTAAAACTTAACAAATCTCATCGGACTATTTCGTGGCAGTTTGACAGTTAATTTACGTCACAAACTTTACCGATGAGTTGGTTCTGTCTACTGTTTAATCGAGGTATATTTCAGTTCCCACTGACTGATGTCACTTATACGCTGAATATTCAACATTTTTATTAATATATTTTTAAAACTATGCCCAAAGTTTCTTTTACAAATTAAATAATTTAGCAACAGCAGGATGTTCGAAGAATTGATAGGGATACTGAACTCAAATTATTGAGATAGAATTTCACTCTTCCGTTTGGAGCAGCATATCCTTACTTGGATCTTGCGCCAGTAAATCTCATCCAACCAACCAACCAACCAAAACTATGTCTAAAGTTTTTTTAAATTAAATCATTTAGAAACAGCCGAATGTTCGATGAATCGATACGAATATTGAACTGAAATTAAAATCTAACTTCTGTTATAAATTTTTAACATTTTAAAATTAACTTTAATAAGTAGATACAGTAATAATTACATTTTTATGCTGCAAAATTTCGGGGTAACATTCAAACGTAAATCAAATCTCATCTATTTCGTGGTAATTTAGTGGTTTATTTAATTCACAAACCTGTCAGATGAGTTGGTCTGTATACTGTTTAAACGAGGTATATTTCAGTTTTCACTGACTGAAGTCATAACCTGGATATTCGATATATTTATTATTATGCTTTTAAAACTATGCCCAAAGTTATTGTTTTTTTTTTCAAATTAAATCAGTTAGTAACAGCAGTATGTTCGAAGAATTGATAGGGATACTGAACTCAAATTAGAATCTGACTGCTATTATCGATCTTTATAACATTTTAAAAGTAGATCCAGTAATAATTATATTTTTATGCTGCAAAATTTCATGGTAGCATTCAAACTTAAATCAAATCTCATCAGACTATTTCGTGGCAGTTTGGCGGTTAATTTACGTCACAAACTTGACCAATGAGTTGGTCTGTATACTGTTTAAACGAGGTATATTTCAGTTTTCACTAGCTGATATCACTTAAACACTGAATATTCGACTTTTTTTATTAATATGCATTTAAAATTATGCCCCAAAGTTTCTGTTTCATATTAAATCATGTAGAAACATCCGGATGTTTAAAGAATTTATATTAAACTCAAATTCAAATCTGACTTCTATTATAGGGCTTTATAACATTTTAAAATCGACTTTAACATGGAGATCCAATAGTAATTACATTTTTGTGATGCAAAATTTCATGGTACCATTCAAACTTACATCAAATCTCACCGGATTATTTAGTGGCAGTTTATCGGTTAATTTATGTCATAAACTTAACCGAGGAGTTGGTTCTGTATGCTATTTAATCAAGGAATAATTCAGCATTATACGTAATTGACAAAGATTGTGCATCTTTGGAACTGTTCTGCAATCTGGCTGTAAAATTTAAATGCAAAATGCTAACAATATTCAGTAGTGGCTAGTATATTCGTGAACAAGTGAACACTCACGAACACGTTAGCTTCCAAAGTAAAACGAAAAAATAGATATATTAACAATATTTAACATAAAATTTCTATATTTTTTTAATTCATATTTTGAATAAGCTAATATGTAGCTAACGTACTATAACATAAAACACTTGGTCTTTTATTGATCCCATTTTCTTTTGTAAAACTGTAAGTTACAAGCAATTTACTACTACAGATGTAGACAGTTGTTGAAGGAAGTAAACACTGGTGATACAATTCAATTTGAATTTATTCAATGTGTTAGAAATCCAATTGTTTGCCAATGTTTCGATTAAATTTTTTATCGATTTAATAAATTCAGTTAATTTATTTTTCCACTTTCCATATTTTTTATTATCATTTTTCAATTTATATACTTTTTACAAACTAGTGAAGATAGTTAAGTTAGCACATAATAAAGTGTTTCGGGCTGCAAGTGTTTAACCCCTTAATCCTCAGTTTTTTTTAAAGGCTGGCCAAAAGAAACATTTTTTTTAATGTAAAACACACAATTTAGAACATTGACTTGCAAAAAAATTACAAAAATACAAAAATAATCAAAATTTGAATATACTGGATATTTATACAGTTTATATGGTTTGGTTTGGTTTGGAGTGCTACGGTCTACTTTTTGCAACACGAGGGCTAATCAGACCGGGACCTACAGCTTAAAGCCGATTCTCAATGTCTACGAACATCTATGCCTCAGTGGGATTCGAACCCACGAACTCCGGTTCCGAAGGCTAGCACCCTAACCAATCGGCCATCGTTTGGCTACAATTTATGATTTCTAATTTTTAGAATATTAATATTATTATTGTCGAAAGAGTATATTGTTCAATTGGTAGGCAATCTACCAACTGACAGTATGATGTGTCATCCCTCGATGCGTAGGTATCAAATATGAAACCCTTATGTTTCATATCTCAAGAATAATGTATATAAAGTGACGCCTCGAGTCGAAGATGTCTTTACAGCCAGAGCTTGGTAATTAAATAGTTAACAATTGTATTTTATTTTACATTATATTTTAGCGAAATATATAATGAAAATTGAGCTAATCAGAATCTGAATCTGAATATGTTGTTGAAAGGCAGCTCACAAGGAAAAGATAAGTCGTAAATGATAAGTAGAAAAAATATATTTTACACTTGAATAAGTAAGTGTTATAGCTTTTACAATTCCGTGTAAATAATGAATATCAATAAAACGATAGGTTTTTTTCTTTCAAATTGCTATTTTCAATTCTCTATTGCATTTGAGTGATAAAAATGATAGCAACATAAAGTACAACGCCTCTCGAATTATCTAGAATGTGCACAATTTGGTCAGTTTAGCGCTCTCGAGTTAACTCGAAAGTGCACGTTTAGAAGTTAAAGCTGTTATGGTTTTCAGTTTTTCTTTAAAGAAAAGAAAAAGAAAACCATTCTTTAAAAAAGAAAAATGAAATGATTTCAGAAATATGTCTGCGTCATTAGTCTTCTACAATTTATTATGAGAAACAGCTTGGTCTCGGAGACCTTTAAACTGCTGCTAATTATTCTCATCGTTCTGACAAATTCTGAAGCTGAGATACTTTTCAATTGAAACTGTTTGCTCGTTTTGAAGACAGTTTTAGGATGCACTATGAGCGAAGACAAATTAGCTCATTAATACTCGATGGCTTTTGCTGATTACGTATAAATGAATAGCTTTAATATAAATTAATATCGACATAACAGTAAAATAAATAGGAAATTTAAACAACATTGAATATTACACCATGAACTCATCAGTGATCAACAATCTTTTTAATTCTAGATAACTAAATTTACATCAAGTTACCCTGTCATTAAGTCTTTGCACTCCAAATTATATTTCAGTTTTGTTGGCAGAAACTCTCAACGCTTTTACATGTTTATTTGAAATATTCTGTAACTATAAAAAAGATCAGTCGACAGAACATCTATTCCCAAACTTAAGTTTGTGAAATAGAAAGATATATGCTAGAAAAACAGGTATCAGATAATTGCATGCGTATTTTTAGAGCAGGAACATTCATGAATAGCTAGCTAGATTACGAATTTCAATGATGTGAAAGAAAATACCTTGAAGAGTATTTAGATTTTCATAGAGTATTTACTCTTTTAGTTATTCTGTAACATCATTAAACAATTGAAACTAATTATAAACTTAATGTTTATAAAAGGCATATTCAGTTTAGTTATCAACAGTTAAAGGATAGTTATAAAATTGAAATAAATATAGATTAAAAAAAAAATAATGCAACTGAAACGTTCTAATGTCTCAGAGTAAAGTTAAACTTATAAAGTTCTTATATTAAAGATGGATATCTTTAATATAAGTTAATATGGACATCACAGTAAGATATATAGGAAGTTTAAACAACATTGAATATTACACCATAAACTAATCAGTTATCAACAATCGTTTTAACTCTAGATAATTAAGTTTAAACAAAGTTACCCTGTCATTAAGTCTTTGCACTTCAAATTATATTTCAATTTTGTTGACAGCAGCTCTCAACACTTTTACATGTTTATTTGAAATATTCTGTAACTAAAAAAATGATCAATTTAATGAAGTAAAAAAAGACGAATTCAGTTAAATGCCACCTTTATTTACAGTTTTTCACGTTTCACACATACATAACTAGCCTTCTTCCTCGAGGTATCCTTCTGTTTGAGAAGCTGTTGTTTTGGATTTCAAAAAATGCAAGACTCAACACAGGAGCTCCTGATCAGTCATAGTCAAAAATAAAGGTCTCAATTTGTTTCACCTATAAGAATATTTTTTTTCGCTGCATTGTTTTCCTGTCGCTAGTAAAATCACAAATTCACTTTAACCTTTAAGTTGCGTCTTATATGCATATTTAATTTTCAAAATTTATTTTATGAAAATTATTTAATTAAATCATGAGCCACTGATAAGCGTATTTATCCGTTGCTCAATTTTTATTACTCTAACTTTTGAATTACTTCCATTTACAGTAACACAATATGAAACATGCTCAAGACTTAACCAATTTCCACCCTTGTGTTACATTACGTTTTTGAGTTGCCGTGTTCACACATCCAATCATATAGTTGAAGTAATGATAAATAAGTGTTCACACTTACTCGTAAATAAATGTATAACATACAACAAGTTTCCTATTTGAGTACAGTTCCCACTTACTCATAGGCATAACCAATGCTATCTCATAAATCGCTTGTGTTTACGTTATCGTCCTAACAAAGTTATATTGTTAAGGCTTTGAGCTATCGTTTTAGTACACACAATAAAATTGTTGAAGTTCTATATTATTGCATTCACGTTTGCTCAGAGATATAAGCAATTCTATCACATAAATCACTTGTTTCTAGGTTATAGTGCTCACAAAGTCATATTGTGAAGGCTTTGAGTTATCGTTTTAGTACATACAATAACACTGTTGAGGTTCTAAATTATTGCGTTCAAGTTTGCTCATAGGCATAACCAATTCTATTTCATAAATCACTTGTTTCTAGGTTATAGTGCTCACAAAGTCATATTGTGAAGGCTTTGAGTTATCGTTTTAGTACATACAATAACACTGTTGAGGTTCTAAATTATTGCGTTCAAGTTTGCTCATAGGCATAACCAATTCTATTTCATAAATCACTTGTTTCTAGGTTATAGTGTTCACAAAGTAATATTGTGAAGGCTTTGAGTTATCGTTTTAGTACATACAATAACAATGTTGAGGTTCTAAATTATTGCGTTCAAGTTTGCTCATAGGCATAACCAATTCTATTTCATAAATCACTTGTGTTTAGGTTATAGTGCTCATAAAGTCATATTGTGAAGGTTTTAAGTTATCGTGTTAGTACACACAATAACACTGTTGAGGTTCTAAATTATTACGTTCACATTTGCTCAGAGGCATAACCAATTTTCTCATACGTATCACAATGTATTTTTGAGTTAACTTTTACACTGTTATTCATAGGCATAACCAATTTTCACTGAGACTTTCCATATTGAGTAATACGCCGAACAAGGGTCAACTGGTTAAAGCACTGATCTCTGGTACCGGAATTCGTGGGTTAGAATCCCACTGTGGCATGGTTGTTCGTTTGGAATCTGCTTTAAGCAGTAGGTCCCGGTCTCATTAGCCCTAGTGTTGCAAAAAAGTAGACAGTAGTGCTCCAAAAACCAAGCCTAGCCAAGACAATATTATTGAATTATTTTAATAATGCCCTACCTCGCAGGCGCAACCAATTGTTCTAACAATCTTATGTATTATCGATTAGTAAGTCATTTTGTGCTTATAATATTTAATACTGAAATAATCATATTAAATGGCTCAGCAGTCCTTCTTTTAAAGTCAAGAGTACACAATATGGATAGTGATTATTGTAAAGGCTACTATAAAATATTACGAATTATAAAATTTTAGGTAAAAACTATTTTTTTAATTTGAGCTAAAGATCAATTGTTAAGAAAGAATTAACAATATTCAATCAGTCACGGAAACTTGATCGTACAACACTTTTATCTGAAAATATATATATATCGATTGCGTTACTGTAATATACTCAACGGGCATTATTTGCTTTTCTGATTTCTACCAAACACATCAGTAATATTATCGATCCCGATATTAAATACTATTTAAGCACAAACATTAGTTTGTGAAGTTACAGGTTACTTTTGGGTAAATGGTATGTAATATTATACTGTGTAAACATTGAAAATACCTATAAATATACATATCTTTACGTCTCTGAATTTTTGCGTATTGAATTTATTGCAAGAATTTGCTTTAATGTATATGACTTTACATGTTTTAACTTATTTACTCTTATTTTCCAAATGGGATATAGCATATTAATACAAATGAAACCCAGAGTTTGTACAAAAATAAAACTGAAAAAAAAATATTGCTTGAAATAACCATCTATCGATGCCCCTCCATCTCATTATTCCACTTACTCTAACATAGCATTATAACTGTTCCTTTCGCAGTGAAAATGCGTGCAAAGTTTCAGGCAATACGATGCATTTTAATTTACATAATTTTAGTAATATACTGTAGGTAATGTTTCCTTCCTCACAACTTCAAGTAATCCTATATCAAGACTTTACGATCAATATTTGTGATAAAATATTTGTTTCCTATGAAAATTGTCTGTTTAAAAAGGTCTCCATATGAGGTCATTTGACTATTTAACCCTTTCGTTACGAGCGGGACATATATGTCCCACAAGTATTTTGAAATCACTTTTGGGCAAAGATACATCGGCTTTCTATAAACACATTTCTCGTTAAGTTTTATTTCAAATGTTATAATACCATTGGAACAATGTGTCCCACCAAAGAACTCGTTTGGAACAATGTGTCCCACCAAAGAACTCGTTTGGGACAATGTGTCCCACCAAAGAACTCGTTTGGGACAATGTGTCCCACCAAAGAACTCCTTTGGAACAATGTGTCCCACCAAAGAACTCGTTTGGAACAATGTGTCCCACCAAAGAACTCGTTTGGGACAATGTGTCCCACCAAAGAACTCGTTTGGGACAATGTGTCCCACCAAAGAACTCGTTTGGGACAATGTGTCCCACCAAAGAACTCGTTTGGGACAATGTGTCCCACCAAAGAACTCGTTTGGGAACAATGTGTCCCACCAAAGAACTCGTTTGGGACAATGTGTCCCACCAAAGAACTCGTTTGGGACAATGTGTCCCACCAAAGAACTCGTTTGGGACAATGTGTCCCACCAAAGAACTCGTTTGGGACAATGTGTCCCACCAAAGAACTCGTTTGGGAACAATGTGACCCACCAAAGAACTCCTTTGGAACAATGTGTCCCACCAAAGAACTCCTTTGGAACAATGTGTCCCACCAAAGAACTCGTTTGGGACAATGTGTCCCACCAAAGAACTCGTTTGGGACAATGTGTCCCACCAAAGAACTCGTTTGGGACAATATGTGTCCCACCAAAGAACTCGTTTGGGACAATGTGTCCCACCAAAGAACTCGTTTGGGACAATGTGTCCCACCAAAGAACTCGTTTGGGACAATGTGTCCCACCAAAGAACTCGTTTGGGACAATGTGTCCCACCAAAGAACTCGTTTGGGACAATGTGTCCCACCAAAGAACTCGTTTGGGACAATATGTGTCCCACCAAAAAACTCGTTTGGGACAATATGTGTCCCACCAAAAAACTCGTTTGGGACAATATGTGTCCCACCAAAAAACTCGTTTGGGACAAAATGTGACCCACCAAAAATACTGCTTTGGGACAATGTGTCCCACCAAAGAACGCCTTTGGGACATATGTATCCCACCAAAGAACGCCATTGGGACATATATGTCCCATGGACATTTTGAAATCGCTGTAGTATAAATATGTTTTCTTTCGCGTTGAGTTTCATTTTTAATTGTTATAATAGGATGTGTAGATATGTGTTCTACCAAAGAACACCTTTGTGACAGGTATGTCCCACTGACCTCTTGGAGATTTTTGATTTTTTCTTATAAAATCTGGTAGTTAAAGTGTTAACCCTATAAATTTACTTCATATTGTTTTAAATGCACAATAATAATTTCAAAGTAAACTAAGCTTGTCGTTTTCGAAACAGAATTTAAAGAATGCGGTTTTACGGGAACGGTAGACATTACAAAGCTTTTTCATAAAATATTAACTGAGAGTTACGACACATTGTGCCCATATGAATGGAAGTAGAAGTAAATTAATCTCCTTAAAATGTTTCTTAAAATAGTTACATTTTGAAAATTTAACTTTTATGAAAATTTTTGCCAATTTTTCATTGGGAGATACTCAGCAAACATATTTTCTTATTTTTATCTAGTATTTTGTGTATATCTTAATTTTTTACAATTATTGCCCAACGCTGAGAATGAAACAATTTATCGGCAACTGTAAGCGATGCACTCTGCACTGGTAAAGAGAATATATTAGTAAGTTAAGAATATATTTTATGAAATTTCTAACTAAAACTTTACTGAGAAGGAAAGCACTTTCTAAGAGAATATAAACTACTATAAACGGGCGTAAAAAAGATAATATGTATTAATTAAACAGTACGTCTTAATCCAATTAGTCTTTGATTAGCAAAGTAAAACGACAGTAATCCTAGTCAACCAATAATCGGATTTTCTATCAAAACTAGTTTAATGGCAGTAGAATTTATAAACAGAAAAAATGTGGTGCATTTAAGTTATAAGTTTAAAGATGTTATTACTATTCGATTTCGAGTGAATGTAGGTTTTTCGAATATATTTGTTTTTTAAAGATTGAAATTACTTGTATCTAAAATTTACTTTTATATCTGTTAAAATGTCATAATTGCTGTTTTTGAAAGTAAAAATTATTCATAGTTAAAGAGGAATCTAGGAACAAAGTCCAAAAATACTTGTAGATAATATAAGGATTAATTTCTTTCAAATGTATTCTTAAATAGAAGTTACTACGTTTAGTAAAAAATCTGGAGAATTCTGAATTTTCAATTAAAATATTTGAAAACTAAAGTGTATATAAAATTTAATATAACCCTAAACATAAGTGTTCTCTTTCGAAATATTTTTTTTTTACATTGAAGCAAGGATAACATTTCAGATTAATTGGTTTTCATTCTTTTCAAAAGATTGCTTGACATATTTTAATAGCTATTAAAGTAAAAAAGAAAATAGTTTACTTTTTCAGAGTCATCGTCACTTACATGACAAAACTTATTCTAAATTTCTGTACATAATTACAAAATCTCGATGACAAGTTAAATATATATATATATATATATATATATATATATATATATATATATATATATATATATATATATATATATATATATATATATATATATATATATATATATATATATATATATATATATATATATATATATATATATATATAGTAGCGTTCTGGGGCTCTAATTGAGCCTGAAATAGGATAGCGGAGACCTACGTACAGACTGAAGATCTTTATTTAGAAACACAATGTTGAAGTTATAGTAAATACAGATGAAACGATGAATATCTACAAATGAAAATGATGATCGTTACAGGAATCAGCTTCCTAATCGTTTGGAGAGAAAAAAAGGGGGGGGGGAGGACACTCTCAGTCGCTCGCCTCGAAGTTCTCAACCGACGATTTTGCAGGAGATTCGATCGGTCAAAAATTGGGTCTCGAACTCTGGTCTTTTTATATCGTCGTCTGACCGCAAATTATCATCTCAACTGATCGGACGGTTGATGACGTGGTGAGGAAACCACTTGTAGAACTGTAGCTTGACAGGTGCAAGGCAAGTTTGCAGTAGTCGGGAGCAATCTCGCAGATCAGTAATCGATGTCTCTGGCCAAACCTTTGGAGAACAAGGTAGAAAAGCATTGCTGCTTCCCTTACAATGTAGAGGATTTCTGTCGTGTCAGACTGTTTCTTAGGGATGTCATTGAAACTAACACTGGAAACATTTCTCCAGCATCTTAATGAATTCCTCAGACAGAATGATTGAGATGGACCTCGGTGTTAACAATCTTCTATTCAGCATCCTATTCTGCGCGAAAGAACGTCCTTTCACTAGGTAAAGAGGAGCTCAGTTCAAATGCGCACCAATGGCGCGTTTACCATTCTTACCCTATGCCGTTTTTTTTCACGGTCGTAGATAAGTCTGTATCGGGAAATTTAATGTAACGAGAATTCGTTACAATATACATATATATATATATATATATATATATATATATATATATACACACATACTCACGAAAAATGTGTGTAAAAAATTGTTATTCCACTTCAATAAACATTGAGAAGTATCACTGTGAAGCCACTGATGTAGGAAAACAAAAATTATGAAACAAATGAACTTTTAAATGAAGTTTTCAAAAATGCATTATTATTTGAGCTAAAAATATGAACTTTTTTCGAGAATTTTAAGTACCATACCACTTAAAAGTGATAATGAGCAGGGAATTGTTTTTAGAAAAATCCAACTTTTAACTATTATTATATACTGTGTATTATTATAATGAGCAATCATAATGCTTTTCCATGAAACGCACGAGACTAAAATTTACAAGTACCATCTTCAATATCTTTCCCCTACATGATCTTTTTTCAATTTAAAATATAGTCTAGTACAGTAACTTAAAGCTAGTTTTCTGTTTATAGAATCGCATCGCAGTAAGTAACAAGTGATAACTACAATTTTATAATATTTTTATTAAGGAATGTCATTAAAAGTACAGATACATACAGTAAATACGGTTTAGAAATAGTACATGTAAGGAGACATTCGGTGATTTTTTTTTTGTACTAAAATAGTTACTATCTTTATATATAAAATTCTTCTGTCCATGTGTTTGTAATAGAACTCCTCCTAAACGGCTGAACTTATTTTGATGAAATTTGTTCATTAACCCCTTCCGGTACGATTTAATAATGAAAAACTGTGCGTGAAGTAACCATTTATTTTTTATTTAAAAAACTTGTTTTATTTTA
>CM063511.1:36511729-36536729 GCA_032207245.1 Pardosa pseudoannulata | reverse complement strand
AAATATTTTTTAAGCCTTGGATTTTTTAGCCCACTAGAAGTTGGGATAGAACATTTGTATCTCAATAAAAAAAAATTATAATATCTGATATATTTATAAAACACATTAGTTAGAATATTGAATTAAATAATATATTATTTTTAGTTATATTTTCTTTTGTTTCGTTTATAAATCCAGATTTAGCAGATATACAAGTTGGCCAGATTTCAAAGAAAAAAATCTGTATGCATTGTGTAATTGTTAACGCTAGATTTACGGATGTTGATCATTTACATATTTTTACTGAAGTGAGCCAGTTTGACTCATACAAGAAAACTGAAGTTTTTTACGAAGAAAATAGTTCCGAATTAATTTAAATAAAATGTTTATTATAAAAAAATTCATGGAAAACATTTTTATATATAAAATCTGTTTTTGAATCACATTTTCCGCAAACTTTTCTATTACATTTAGCACAATGGTTTCTACATCTATTTCTTTTACATGATTGTTGAACTTGACAATTCTTCCGTGCGTCAGTAGCATGAATTTCGGTCATTGGAATGGAAGTGTTCTCGAGTTCTTCTCTATATTTACTTTATATTTACTTTATACTATATTTATTTCTTTTCATGTACATTCTATGTGTCAAATTGTCTCACAATCATGAAAATAGGTATACTCCATTTGGTAATGCAAAATGAAGGGGTCTGCGGGGAAGAGGAATGAAAGTTTACATATGTTTTATTACTTAATGAAAAACCAACATATGTTTTTGAAAAGTGATATTAAAGTTTTATATATATATATATATATATATATATATATATATATATATATATATATATATATATATATATAGGGATCAAATTTTTAATGAGTCAAATTGGCTCGGTCCTTAAATCTAATGTTAATCCTACTCCATTACAGCCGAAATAAATTACCTTTTTATAATTCTTCCAAAAAATAATTTCCTCTAAATTTTAGGTTTTCTTTATATTAAGCTATTTCTTTGTCAATAGAGTTTGATTCTTTTCAAAGAAACGAAGTCTGTTCAGACATTTTTAAAATGTTCTATTAGAAAAAACTGGTTAATTAATTGGTTTTGTTAATGTCTTTGACATTTAATATATTTCGGTTTAAAAACCAAGGCTTTTAATGAAAATGTCGATTTACCAGCATATTTTGTTTGAATGGGGATGTCTGCTTTCTTCACACAAATATATATGTACTAATAATCTATAATGAGTATCTACAACAGCATGTAATGAAACAGATAATTCGGGACTTAAAATTTATATAGAATTTTCTCTTGAATATTACTACCAGCATGAAAATATAACGATAAATGGGGTTCTTGTTTTCAAGTGCTTATTGTTTCATAGATGGTTATCAATGTTAAAATCGATATATTTTGAACTTTAATTATAATCACATTTTTAAAAATGAATAATGATGTATGTTCTACAGAGGTTACAATTCAACTGATAATAGAGTATTTGCCATTAAAACACAATTCTTTTCAGTATTGATAAGATACAAAAAGGATAATCAAGGCTTATTGTCGGTTTTGTTTATTATACAACATTGTTTTATATCAATAAAGTTTAAAACGAAAGGCGCACCCCTTAGCCTTAACACTTCGCTTGCGGGCAGAGTATTTTTACGTTTTTTGCAGTCTGTTACTGGAGATCGGGTCACGTAAAAATACGTATTTAGTAGATTTGTGGTGGATACCCGCTAACCACCACAAATTTACTAAATACGTATAATTATATGTATGTGTGAAAAGCGCGTTGTTTTTCACACAGCTTTGATATGTGATCGATTCCATTCCTTGCAGTACTTCTAATCTTTGTTTTTTGAAGTGTGTGAGTGTGAAGATTGTATTTGATACAGATTAATAACTTTTAATTAACCAGCGCGTTGTTTTTCACATACCTTTGATATGTGAACGACCCCATTCCTTCTAATACTCCAATACTTCTAATCTTTCGATTCTGAAGTGTCTGTGAGTGTCGTAAACTTCCCGTTTGGATACACCAGCATTGTTCTTCTAAATTTTGTTTCTGATTTATTTTCGTTCGGAGGTGAAAGTAATGCTTTTTCACCATTAGGTACTCCTTAAAAACCAGTTACCTTGACCTTGTAGCTGCATGGAATCTGCTTGAAACCGTATGTCCTAGTCTGATTAGTTTCTTTAGCAAAGAAATAGACCTTGGCTTCCAAAGGCAAACAGAACTCAAGCCTTCAAAGTCTGAGAGATAAGTTTACAGGATAAGTATGAAAGATAAGTTTACAATTGTCAATATTTAAGAAAACTACTCAGTTTTGCTTCCAAAATCAGGCATTATTGCTTATTAGAAAATTGCTGAAGATATTAAGAGTCTATAGAGTGTTTAGACTCATTTTGTGGGCCTTGTATTGGTTAGGTGTTCGGGATTACTTACAGAAGAAATGTATAATACTGTACATTTTTTTCAAACAATCGTCCCTCGATTGACTCATTTTTTAGCATTCAAAGCAGCTAGTATGTACTAAAGCAAAGAATTTGTCTAAAAAAGTGGGGACATAATGTTCCGATTCCGTCGATTCACCTTTTCTTTGTCTTGCATGTTTCAATCTGACTCATCGCAATATGCATTGATAAAATGTATATTTTTCATGTATTAATAAAACTATCTTTATATTCTCTATATTGCATTAATTTCTTGAAACCATTATAATAACAATGGCACTATTGAAAAATTTATCAGTATCCATATTTACTAAAATTATGTACTTTTATTATTTGCTGCGTCGCCGGTCACCGGTTGCCCCCACGGCGCTGTAGCCAAGTCGAATGCCGGTCACGTGACCCCATGGTAGTCAACGTGTTAAATGCTTTTCCACACTTCAACCTGAAGCCAAATATGTCAATTGTAAACTTTTCACTACCACATGAAAATAAATCATAGACTGAATCCGATGCTTTAATAACGCGTACTGGTTGACGAGTGATTTATAATTTTCAGCATGAGATTTTACAATAAAAGAAATCCATTTACTGTCAACGAAAGTCACACAAAACAAAAGTATAAAAAAATGAAAGAAAGAACAAATAAAAAACTATTTACCTGATTAACATTAAGGGATTATGATCACTGGACAAATTGTGTACGGAATAGTGATGAGCCTCTTTTTATAGTAAATTAAGAAAATACATGGTGTTATGTAAGAAGTAACCGTGATTAATTTTTTTTTCATTTCTTAACCCTTAATTTGACAAGATGTTTTTTCAAATATTTTTAAATTTCTGTTATTTTCCTATGTCTGGATAGATATTAGGATCTCTGTAAAATAAACAAAAAAAATATATCATTTTCCTTTTTTGAGATAACGTCTGTTGTGGTGAACGCTGACAATTATGTCATATAGTAGTTATAAATATACATGTCGGGTGTAGCGGCCAGACTTAGCCAAATTAAAGGTTAAAGAGAATGAATGCAAAACTGTAAAGTAAAAATCAGATTTATAGTAACTTAGATTAAAAAAAAAAGCCTATAGACTTGTTAATGATTAATTATGGCAACATGTTAAAATTATTAATTTTTCCATTTAATCGTTTGAGTCCAAAGCAGCGCGATCGTGCTGTTCAGTTTTTATGTCGGAAAAACCCAGCATATTTCGAGTGTAGTGGACCACTGATGGTGCTTCATGGACCGTGGAAATCACATGTGGTCAGATTTGGTAACCGAAGTACATCACACAGTTCCTCTTTTTATGTAAATAATACATTTTACAATAGGCATATTACTATAATAATAGTGCTGTACTGAAGCATATATGTTCAGAATATAAAAGAAGTGCTATCGCATCGCTTGGGATTTGCCGACATAAAATAAAAGAAGCGTTATAGCGCAGCTTGGGTGTTTTCATATGTAGATAAAGCGCGGTTACTCTGTTCTGGATTCTTTGACAGTGTTTTTTCAAAACCCTCTGGGACTGAAACGGTTAAAGTATACCTTTAAATAACATAAAATATACATCTTATGAAAATAATGCAAATCACTTATCAGCAAGATTACTCTTGAAATGTATATATTAGAAACTAAATTTTCATTTGGAAATAATAAAAAAAAACATCTGTTTTATCCTGTAAATCAAAATTTTAATGGAATCTAACAATTTAAAATTTTAAAAGTGTTAAATTGAAAATACATAAAAAAATTATCCTTTATAATGTTATGAAAGGAAATATATTAGAAACTAAATTTTCATATCGAATTAATCAAAAATATGTTTTATCCTTTAAACCAAAATTTTAATGGAATCTAACAATTTAAAACTTTTAAAAAATGTTAAATTGAAAATATATAATAAAAATTAAACTTTTTAATGTTATGAAAGGGAATATATTAGAAACTAAATTTTCATATCGAATGAATCAAAAATATCTTATCTTGTAAACCAAAATTTAAATGGAATCTAACAATTAAATTTAAAAAAATTTTAAATTGAAAAATATAATAAAAATTATCCTTCATAATGTTATGAAAATAAATATATTGAAAAGTAAAATTTCATATGGAATTAATCAAAAATCTCTGTTTTATCCTTTAAATGAAAATTTTAATGGAATCTAACAACTTAAAATTAAAAAAAAATGTTAAATTGAAAATAGATAAAAATAATTATCCTTTATAATGTTATGAAAGGAAATATATTAGAAACTAAGTTTTCATATCGCATTAAATAAAAATATGTGCTTAATCCGGTAAATCAAAATTTTAATTTAATCTAACAACTTAAAATTAAAAAAAAATGTTAAATTGAAAAAAATAAAAAAACATAATTATCTTTTTTAATATTATGAAAGGAAATATATTAGAAACTAAATTTTTATATGTAATTAATCAAAAATATCTGTTTTATCTCTTAACCAAAATTTTAATGGAATCTAACAACTTAAAATTTAAAAAAATGTTAAATTGAAAATATATAAAAAAAAATTACTCTTTATCGTGTTATGAAATGAAATAGATTGCTCGTATTATAAAAGGGGGTTTAAAGAATGAAAAATTAGCTTCATTTTAGGTATAAGATATTGTTTTAAACTACTAATTTATAATTTATAATAAATTCATAAATTTATTACTTTATAATTTTAAAGTAATTTATAATTTACTTAAAATTTTTTGGGAAGTAAAAGGGCTTTTATTTAATTAATTTATTGTACATATACTACTATACTTTTTAAAAATGTGTTGTTCATGTAAAAAAAGGAAAAGATTTTTATAAAGTAAGATTTTCATTAATGATTTAGGAAAATTTTCATATTAAACAGAGAATTTTTAAATTTTGTATTCAATAAAAAGTAGGATTTTCAACTTGAAAGGTTTTATATATTCCCTGAAGCTAAAATTTCTAATAAAATAATTATTTTATGGCGAATAATTATTTTATAGCGCACGTACACCTCCGAGTTATGACTATCATTAAATATTTTTATTCCGTGGTAAACAGTATAGATTGCAATTTTTTATTTTTTCGGTTTTTTTTACTGTTTTTAATGCAGTGTTTTGCTGTAGTGGAACGAAAGTAAAGGTACAGTTTAAGATTTGAAGTTTGGAAATGCTTTGGTTATTTAACTCGTGTGTCATGAATAGATTATTTGTCAAATGAGAATAGATGATTAGTCAATTTTTTGTACTTTTGGATGACTTAATTTAAACTACTAGATTTCATAATTGCAGGAGACTTTATATTTGCTATTCTAGTTGTGCAAGTTTGTTAAAATTAACTAATCTTGTTATTATCTTATTATAATCTATTTTGTTTTGGAATTTGTTATACACAAAATAGCAAATAATCGATAGTTTGAAAGATAAACCCGTGTTTTACAACCATACATGTAAGGAAAAAGTAAAGTAAACTTGTAAACGAATCTAGAGATATTGTATAAAACTCCGAAGACAGCACCTTAAAGGGTTATTAAGGTGAAGACCGACTGAGCGTGTAGTCCAGTCGCAAGTATATGTAGAGTACTCGTGAAAAAAAAATTGAAATTAAATTCCTTCTGCTGCATTTTGTTTATCTTGAATATAAATAAAGGTGTAAATAGGAAATAAAATGCTAATTAGGCCATCATGCCAAAGGGACCACACTCGATCGAAGATTTTGACAACATGGCATCTTGGTCTTAAAAGAAAATGGTGTTTGAACTGCCGAAGATATTAAGCTCCATACTCCCTCTTCCTTTCCTTCTCTCTGAGAGGGGGGGGGGGCAGATCTCAAGAAAAAGCTCGTTGGACAGCTTTGCCTTGGCCGAAGATCTCTGATCCGCTGTTAGCAATTCCTCTTGAGCAATGGTGTAGAAGGAGGGTCACTCACATCACTTTCGCCTCTAGGAAAGTTTCGCGTTGTAGAACTGTAACTCTTTCTTAAAAGGGTATACTGTCGAAATGTATCAGACAATCTGATACATGAAAAGTACCGAGGTAAATGTATAGGCCTCACTACGTGGCTAGAAAATTCTCAGAGGTGAACAAATCTACGATCAAGGATAAAAATCTCATTTGTGCCTACTTTTCCCCCTTTCAACACCTACTCTTAATTGATCTATAATTGAATGGTTAGGGTTCTGATTTTCGGTACCGGAATTTCCGTTCATTTTTATATTAGCTTCTTCATTAATCTATCGCACGAAGACAAAAAAAAAATCTATGTCTCGTAAATCCATGGCTTTTTGGGTGGAATTCAATGAAATGGACAGAACGATATTTCATCTGACCATTGGAGAAAGGATCTTTATAGTTATTTTAGGTTCTAGTCAACTTCGTTGTTATATACATATGAGGTGAAAATTTCAAATACCTCCATAAAATTCGGTACTTCATTACTGAAGTATTGAGGCAGAGGGGGAGAGGAGGGCAAAGAAGTTATTGCCTCGAATCCCAATAAGGCGGAGTCCAACCCTTCACATGAGATGAATATTCACATTAACAACTATTTTGCTCGACGTTTAGTTTTATAGTCTTGTGACAGTCTGCAAGTGTGAACATATTGTGTGTGAGTACATTTTCCAGAGGAATTGTACCGGGAGAGGGCGTTTTGAGCTTAAATTTAGTTATTCAGTTAAATCTTAATAGATCGAAAATTATTTACTTTTTTAACCAACTTTTCGTATTTTATATTGAATTATATATAAAAACAAATATATAAATGACAACTATAAGATTTTTGCAAACAAAAAATATATTTTTTAGTAGATAAATTTATAATAGTATCGTAAATATGAAAAATCAAATAGATATAGTAGTATATAGTTTTAATTTTTTCCAGTTCTGTGGTTCCGCATCGACTAATGTAAAAACTAGTTTTATTTGTCTAAATTTTTCCAGAGTCTATGTAGTCTACAAGAACATTCGGCTTCATTTTCCTGTATATACCCACAAACAAACCATGCTGTTACACTAACCCGTGCTAGTACGTGACCCGCCAGCAAGTATCAATCGCCAGGAAACGTACTAGCACGTGACCCGTGCTCAAGTATCAGTCGTCAGAAAACGTACTAGTACGTGTCACGTAACACAATGTGTTAATATATTTTCTTCTACTGCAGTACCAAAGTTTCCAGTGCAAATCTTCTTCACGTATGATTAGGACGTTACGGTCAGTAAATTTGATTTTATTTGGTGTACAGTTCTCCTAATTGATCTTACACTAATATAGAAACGTTTCAAGAGCCCACTCAGTTCTGGCGACAGAATAATGTTGAGTTGTAGGGCGGGGAGGGGAAATTCGTTAAAGTATAAATTAGGAAAGTGTATAGAATCAATGATTTAAACAATGAATCAGGGAGGGCATAAGCGCCTTACAAGACAAACGACCTCTTTCATTTACTGATTGCAGAAGCTGCTTGTTAGAGAGACATTATTCTAAAAACAGATCCCCATCTCATTAGTTTTAAAGACTTCATCATTCTTCTAGCTCTTTATATCATAACTCTTCCCTCCCTCCAGTTCCTCGTTCCTTTCAACCATTTCGTTCCCTTCCTTGGAAGCAACATCAACTGTCAACTTTAGTTTCATATATCAAATTTATAGCGCACGTACCCTCTCTGAAGGATGGCTACCGTAAGGTTATTAATTATTCCGTAATAAAGATTAATGGCTGCAATTCTTTATTTTTCCGGTTTTTTCACTGTTTTTAACGTCACGGCTTGCTTTATTGGGAGGAAGGTAAGATTTAAGAGATGAAATTAGAAAATGTCTTGGAAGTTTTCGTTTTGACTCGGATTAGATTTTGGATGTTAAAAAGTTTCCGCCAGCGAAGTAACTGATGTAAATTTAATTGTTACATTTCATCAACGAAGTAAATGTTAAAATCTTCTATAATATTGTGGCTTCTTTATATTTATCCTGTCTTGTAATAATGTTAGCTAAGAAAATATTTTATGAACTCCACTGGTTAACACTGGCAGAAGATTTGCTACGAATAACTTGCTTTACTTTTTGTAGGAATCATATTTTATTGTTGGGATTCTTCTTTAAAATCCTCTTTAAAATTCTGGCTGCTTTATATTTATCCTTTCTTGTTAGCTCTGAAAATATTTTCAAGAACTCAACTGGTTAACACTGGCAATAGATTGCCAGGGATAACTTGCTTTACTCTTTATAAGAATCATATTATATAGTTGGGATTCTGCTTTAAAAATTATCTTTAAAATTGTGGCTGCTTTATATTTCTCCTGTCTTGTAGTAATGTTAGCTCTGAAGATATTTTATGAACTTCACTGGTTAACACTGTTAATAGATTGCCATAATATTCTTGCTTTACTTTTTGTAAGAATTGTATTATATAGTTAAGATGCTGCTTTAAAATCATCTTTAAAATTGTGGCTGCTTTATATTTATCCTGTCTTGTAGTAATGTTAGTTCTGAAGATACTTTATGAACTCCATTGGTTAACACTGGCAGTAGATTGCCACAAATAACTTGCTTTACTTTTTGTAAGAATCCTATTTTATTGTTGGGATTCTTCTTTAAAATCATCTTTAAAATTCTGGCTGCTTTATATTTATGATTTCTTGTTAGCTCTGAAAATATTTTCAACAACTCCACTGGTTAACACTGGTAGTAAGTTGCCACAAATAACTTGCTTTACTTTATGTAAGAATCGTATTATATAGTTAGGATTCTACCTTAAAAATCATCTTTAAAATTGTGGGTGCTTTATATTTATCCTCTGATGTAGTAATGTTAGCTCTGAAGATATCTTATGAACTACATTGGTTAACACTGGCAGTAGATTGCCGTAAATAACTTGCTTTACTTTTTGTAAGAATCATATTACATAGTTGGGATTCTGCTTTAAAATCATCTTTAAAATCACGGATGCTTTATATTTCTCCTGTCTTTTAGTATTGTTAGCTCTGAAGATATTTTATGAACATCACTCGTAAAAACTGGTAGTAGATTGCCACAAATAACTTACTTCAATCTTTGTAAGAATCGTATAGTTGGGATTCTGCTTTAAAATTATCTTTAAAATTGCGGCTGCTTAATCTTTATATTTCTTGTTTTACTAATATTAGTTCAGAAAATATTTTATAAACTTCACTGATTAACACTGGCAGTAAATTGCCACAAATAACTTGCTTCACTTTTTGTAAAAATCATTATATAGTTGGGATTCTGTTTTAAAATCTTCTTCAAAACTGTGGCTGCTTAATATTTATTCTCTCTTGTAATAATGTTGGCTCTGAAAATATTTTATGAAGTTCCCTTGTTAACACTGGCAAATAACTTTACTTTTGTAAGAATCATATTATATAGTTGGGATTCTGCTTTGAAATCATCTTTAAAATTGTGGCTGCTTTATATTTATTCTGTCTTGTAATATTGTTATCTCTGAAAATATTTTAAGAACTATATTGGTTAACACTATCAGTAGATTGCCATAAATAACTTGCTTCACTTTTTGCAAGAATCATATTATATAGTTGGGATTCTGCTTTAAAATAATCTTTAAGCTTGTGGCTGCTTTATATTTATCCTTTCTTGTTAGCTCTGAAAATATTTTAAGAACTCCAGTGGTTAACATTGACAGTAGATTGCCACAAATAACTTGCTTTACTTTTCGTAGGAATCATATTATACAGTTGGGATTCTGCTTTAAAATAATTTTTAAAATTGTGGCTGCTTTATATTTATAACTTACTTTACTTTTTGTATGTATTAAATTATATAGTTGGGATTCTTTTTTAAAATTTCCTCTTTAACCTTGTCCATATAAACGGATGGTTATGGAGCTCCTTAGATAGAAGGTCTTATCCCAGATCCTAAATGTAAATAATAATTAAGGTGAAACAAATAAGTTAAAAATTTTATCACAGATCCTAAAGGTAACTAGTAATTAAAGCGAAACAAATAAGTAAATGAAACTGTTTTAAATTTTGTAAATTAGCAATATGGAGTCGTAAAAGGTCTATAAGGCAAAAATCAGAGAGGGCTGTTTAAAAAAATATAAATATGCTGTTACGGGTGTGAAATTTATAATTGTCACACCCGTACCAGTATATTTGTATTTTTTTAAATATGTAAAAAACGGAAATTCTTTACTTTTTGCAAAAATCTTCTTTACGTGTTATAATTGTTTCACAAAAATATATATTTGAAATATTATATTATTTATAGAAAAAGGGATAAAAAGTATTTCAATGTGTCACACTCCTTTTTATAGAATGATCGTACTTTTTAATTTTGGTGTTAAAATCTTCTGCAAAGGACCAAACCGTTTCTGACCAAATAATTGAAGGAATGAACCGAGTGTAAACGAATATTTATCATTACAATTCAATTTGTTTTGAGCGATATTAATGGGTTAATACCTATTAAAACAGCTGCAGGTGTTCATCTAGCTAGTGTTGATCAAATAGCTAGTGACTCCTATAAGATTTTCCTACCAAACAGTCCAGGAACAATCGTGTTTTAACTATCAAGTGCGCCTGCCTCGATTTGCCGTAGACGTGCTGTCTGCTAGTGAACTTCAGGTGTCAGATGGTGCATGTCTTCGAGAATGCAGGAGATAATTACGTGACACATACACCAAAATGGAATTCTCTCAGAGATTATCATACTATAATCGAGCTCATAAACTGCCCAACACTAAATCTCCTATATAATAATAGCCTAAGTTATCTGTCAGTCTGACCTAGAATTTATGAAGCGGTTGGACCTGGAATGGACAGGAGAATCCATATTGGATTCTTCATTTGTAGGGTTAGCAACGTTCGAAATCCAACCCTTCCCTTTTTTAGCTTTTTAATGCCATTATTTCTAGCCCTATTTTCCCCGGTTAAGATCAAGCGATTAAATTTATCAATTTATCAAGCAATAAATAGGTAAAAATAACAATTTTTTAGTAGTATGACATCATTCCTTTAACCACCTCATTTAATCATTTCTTACTTTAAATTATTTAAATATCGTCTGCATTATTTTCATATGTTTTATCACTGAATTTAGATATTACGTAAATAATTTTCTTTTATATTTGGCTTAAATAATAAATTAGGTATATATGTGATAATTTTAAATTTAATCATCGATTATTTTTTGCATGATCTCTGCCAAAAACAAACCATTTTTTTAGTGCCTCATATAGGGTACTTTACAATTATGTAAAGTTAAGAAATTTACTGATCCCGTCATATGACGGGCTATATGCTAGTACCTAATAATTATAGGAATAAAGCAAGTGTAAACGAGTATTTTATCATTAATATTAAATTTTCTTTTGTGAGAAATTAATGGGTCAATATATTTTAAAACAGCTGCAGGTGTTCATCTAGCTAGTGTTGATCAAATAGCTGGTGACTCCTATAAGATTTCTCTACTAAACAGTCCGAGAACAATCGTTTTTTAACCATCAAGTGCGCCTGCCTCAATTTGCGGTAGACGTGCTGTCTGTTAGTGAACTTTAGGTGTCAGATGGTGCATGTCTTCGAGAATGCAGGAGATAATTACGTGACACATACACCAAAATGAAATTCTATGAGGGATTATCGTACTATAATCGAGCTCATAAACTGCCCAGCACTAAATCCCCTATATAATAATAGCCTAAATTATCTGTCCGTATATCCTCGAATTTATGAAGAGGTTGGACCTGGAATGGATAAAGGCATCCATATCGTATTTTTGATGAGTTAGGGTTAGCAACGTTTGAAATCCACCCCCTTCCCCTTTTTTAGCATTTAATGCCATTATTTCAAGCCGTATTTTCCCCGGTTAAAAGCAGGCGATTAAGTTTATTAATTTATAGCCTAATAAATAGGTAAAAATAACATTTTTTCTAACATTATGACGTCATTCCTTTAACCCTCTCATTTGATCGTTTCTTATTTTAAATTATTTAAATATCGTCTGTATTTTCATACGTTTTGTCACTGAACTTAGATATGACGTACATAGTTTTCTTTTATATTTGTCTTAAATAAAAGATTAGGTACATATAGGATAGTTTTAAATTTAATCGTCAATTATCTGTTGTTGCAAAGAAAGTTTTATCACCGGTATTAACAACAAATTCTATCTGCCTCCAAGTGTAGTGGAAATGATAGTTTCACTCCTTTACTTCCATTAATTACTGTGGCAATAAATAAGAACTTAACGATAATTTCGACGTAGCTAAGAAAACTTTGAATTATCTTTGTAAATAAATTCAACGGGATTTTAAACTGCATTCACAGTATAGAGAGACATTAGGGGAGTATGAAGATAGACAAATTATTGATCGTGTACCAGATAATTCTTAACCAAAAAACAAACCATTTTTTTTCCTGCCTTATAAAGTACTTTACAATTCTAAAAAAAATAAACTTTTTACTGATTCCGTCACATGATATGTTATGTGCTTGTTTATGTATAATTAAACCGTTCATAAGAAAATCAAAATTAATAATTGAGCAGAATAAATACAGTCTTAAAAAAAAGTGAGATATCCATGTATTAACCAGTGACAAACTTTTAGAAAACATACTTAGTAGCCTGTCAGTCAAAGGAAATAAAATACTTTGTACGTTTAAGATAATTCAGAGGCAAAAAGAGACGGAAATTGTTTTAACACTTGTCGATTTAATCAAATACAGCCCTATGAAACTACTTAAGGCCAGTTTTAGAAAATATTGTTGAAAATATTGTTGACAGCCAGTCATATGATATATGTACCTAATCTATTATTTACGCCAAATATAAAAGACAAATATTTACGTAATATTTAAGTTCAGTGATTAAATGTATGAAAATAATACAGACGATAATTAAATAATTTAAAGTATGGGATGATTAAGGTAAGAAACCACGTTCGGAGTCAAAATTTTTAAATAAGATTTTTATGGAAAAATTTTTTTAGTTATTGCAGCCATAGGTTATGAAACAGAAAAATATGAAAAAAAACATAAATAGGTATATATTTTCTTAAAATTTGGCAAAAAATAGAGAAAAAAACAAGCATTTTTTGACTTTACGCTAACGCTTCTAACTAAACAAATGCGCAAAACATATCACTTTTAAGTGGATAAATGTAGACATAAATCCATTATGTATGCATTGAACCTCCAGAATAAAAATATTCTAAAGCATAAATGAGTTATAGCCAATCAAGTAATTTAGAGCAAAAATTCAAGAAAAAAATAATGAAGTTTCTAACATAAATGCCCATAACTCATCTCAAAATAAATATATTTATAATCCTGAGGTTCTTTGCATACATAAAACATCATTAAAAACAAAAAATTCTTAATTATTTCGAAATTGTTCGAATAAATCTCTTGAAATTATATATATGCGTGTACAGAAAAAAATAAAATGTTTTAGTATAAATAGTGAAATGTTTTAATATAATTTTAAATATGTTTAAAAGGAAAAATATATGGAAAGAATTCTAAAATTGAGCTATCGTACTAGTTTAAATTCAATGAAAAATTAACTACTACAAACTATGCCTTCAAATGAGTTTTGCGAATAAATTTTCTTGTTTTAATTGAAATTTCACTTTAATTTTGGTAGATTTACTGTCATATATTTTATGCAAAAGAGTCTTTATGCCCCTATTAAGAAAGCAGCCGAAAATGGAATACTACAAAAGTCTTGACCTAAGTTCTTTGTCCTCTAAAGGTAAATGTAAAACTTAATAGCTATTCTAAACAAAGAATTTTTATCGTAATATACTCTAATACCAGTCTTAATTTAAGCCTTAGTAAAGTATGTTAAAATAGCCTGCATTAATCATTGCGAAAATGGCTAAAGAAAAGCAGTTTTTCTTCAAGTTTTCGTATATATATCTCTCAAAATCTTCCATTGGCAAACCTCCTGTTTGCCCATTTACTGTAATACATTTTATGCTAAAGAAACTTTATGCCCCTATTAAGAAAGCAGCCGAAAACGGAATATTTCGAAAATTCTTTGTCCTACTGAAGGTAAATGTAAAACTTAATAGCTATTCTAAACAAAGAATTTTTATCGTAATATGTACTGGCACCAGTCTTAATTCAAGCCTTAGTAAAGTATGCTAAAGTAGTCTGCATTAATTATTGCCAAAAGGGCTTAAGAAAAAAATAGTTTTTCTTCACAAGTTTTCGTATATATATATGTCTGAAAACCTGTTCCATTGGCAAACCTCCTGTTTGCCCATTTACTGTAATACATTTTATGCTAAAGAAACTTTATGCCCCTAATCAGAAAGGAGCCGAAAACGGAATATTTCAAAAGTTCTTTATCCTCTTACGGTAAATGTAAAACTTAATAGCTATTCTAAACAAAGAATTTTTTTTATCGTAATATATACTAGTACCAATCTTTATTTAAGCCTTAGTAAAGTATGTTAAAATACCCTGCATTAATCAGTGCGAAAGTGGCTAAAGAAAAATGGATTTTCTTCTCAAGTTTTCGTATATATCTCTGAAAATCTGTTCCATTGGCAAACCTCCTGTTTGCCAATTTACTGTAATACATTTTATGCTAAAGAAACTTTATGCCCCTATTAAGAAAGCAGCAGAAAATGGACTATTTCGAAAGTTCTTTGTCCTCTAAAGGTAAATGTAAAACTTAATAGCTATTCTAAACAAAGAATTTTTATCGTAATATATTCTAGTACCAATTTTAATTTAAGCCTTAGTAAAGTAAGTTAAAATAGCCGGCATTAAACATTGCGAAAATGGCTAAAGAAAAATAGTTTTTCTTCGCAAGTTTTCATGTATATCTCTTAAAATTTGTTGAATTGGATAACCTCCTGTTTGCCAATTTAATGTACTACATTTTATGCTAAAGAAACTTTATGCCCCTATTAAGAAAGCAGCCGAAAACGTAATATTTCGAAAGCTCTTTGTCCTCTGATTGTAAATGTAAAACTTAATAGCTATTCTAAACAAAGAAATTTTATCGTAATATATACTAGTACCAGTCTTAATTTATGCCTTAGTAAAGTACGTTAAAATAGCCTGCATTAATCATTGTGAAAATGGCTAAAGAAAAATAGTTTTTCTCCACAAGTTTTCGTATATATCTCTGAAAATCTGTTCCATTGGCAAAACTCCTGTTTGAAAATTTACTGTAATACATTTTATGCTAAAGAAACTTTATGCCCCTATTAAGAAAGCAGCCGAAAACGTAATATTTTGAAAGTTCTTTGTCCTCTGAAGGTAAATGTAAAACTTAATAGCTATTCTAAACAAAGAGTTTTTATCGAAATATATACTAGTACAAGTCTTAACTTAAGCCTTAAGTAAGTTAAAATAGCCTGCATTAATCATTGCGAAAATAGCTAAAGAAAAATAGTTTTTCTTCGCAAGTTTTCGTATATATATCTCTGAAAATCTGTTCCATTGGCAAACCTCCTGTTTGAAAATTTACTGTAATACATTTTATGCTACAGAAACTTAATGCCCCTATTAAGAAAGTAACCAAAAACGTAATATTTTGAAAGTTCTTTGTCCTCTGAAGGTAAATGTAAAACTTAATAGCTATTCTAAACAAAGAGTTTTTATCGTAATATATACTAGTACCAGTCTTAATTTAAGCCTTAAGTAAGTTAAAATAGCCTGCATTAATCATTGCGAAAATAGCTAAAGAAAAATAGTTTTTCTTCGCAAGTTTTCGTATATATATCTCTGAAAATCTGTTCCATTGGCAAACCTCCTGTAGACGAAACATTTCAAAATTTGTTCGTTCATTTCCATTACCCCTTTTATTCTAGTTTTTTCTTTTCTCCGTAATATACTATGCAGCGAAACGTAATTTTTTTCAAGGAAGCGGAAATATTTGGAAGTGGCGAGTTTCAACGTCAATTTCGCCAAATTTGTCACGGAAAGTTGCGTTTCTGTCTTATCACCGTTATTATTTACTATGTCGCCAGGATAATGTACATTAAATTATTTTCAACACGTATCGATTTTCACAGGCTGAGAGTTTGTTCCTTGAGTGGATTTCTAAAAGGCGATTCGAAAGGTGAAAAATGAACCGACTGTCACCATAAGAAAGGTACTGGGTAATAGTACTTCCAGAGAAATAATACTTTGTTTATATAAAATTATGTTACATTACTATATATGATAGCATAATTTATGGATAATATTGGAAATATCACAGAGAACAGTATCCTCCTAGACAATTATCCAGCAAAATATTGTTAGTAAATCAGTATACAATAACAGACTGGTATAATAAAAAGTATTATATTCAAAGGTACAGGAAGGATTTTCATGGTACAATAAACATTATGACATTTAACCCTCCAAAATAGCAAATTAAGGCATTTGAGTTTCGCTCAATTGATAAATTTGACAAATTGAAAAAATATTATGGGAATTACCCCCAAAAATAACTACTACAAATCCTCCAGAGCTAATCAAATAATACCGAAGGACTAAATCAATCCTATAGATTTTAGATGTCACCGAAAATATTTACAAAACATACCTGAGAATTAACCCCCTTCCACCACCCCCAAATAAAAGAAAATATGTATATATATATATATATATATATATATATATATATATATATATATATATATATATATATATATATATATATATGAAATTACTATTAAACCTCAAGAACACATAAAAAAATACCGTTAAATTTGAATGAAAATTCAACGATAATGTTTATAAAGCATGCCTGAATGAACTTTAACAACTTTGAATATTTTATTGCCAATATCACAGAGAACATTACCTTTCTAAACAGTCATCAAGAATAGTGTTAGTAAATTATTATACAAAAAGACCAGTAAATAAAAAAATATGTTCAAATTTACATGAAAGGCTCTGAGTATAATAAACATTATCATGAGATTAAACCCTCGAAAATAGCAAATTAAGGCATTTGAGTTTCACCCAGATAATACATTTATGACAAATTATGAGAAAGTATTATGGGAATAAACCACTTAAAAATAACTACTACAAATCATCCAGAGCACCTCAAATAATACCGCTAAACTAAATTCAGTTTCAATAGATTTCAAATTTCAACGAAAATATTTACAAAACATACCTGAGAATCCCCCCCCCCAAAAAAAACAGAAAAAAAATATATAAAATTACTACTAAACCTCAAGAGCACGTAAAACATACTTCTAAACTTGATTCAAATTTCAATGATAATGTTTATAAAGTATGTCTTAATGAACTTTGACAAGTTTCAATATTATATTGGAAATATAGAGAACAGTACCCTCCTAGAAAGTTATCAAGGAAAAATAATTCTAAATTATTATACAAATAGACCAGTATAATAAAAATTATTACATTCAAAAGTACGTGAAATACTTTCATGGCATAATAATCATTATCATGAGATTAAACCCTCGAATATAGCAAATTAAGGTATTTGAGTTTCACCCAATCAATAATATTTAAGACAAACTGAAAAAAAAATATTATGGGAATTAACCCCCTAAAAGTAACTATTAAAAATCATCCAGAGCACCTCAAATAATACCTCTAAACTAAATTAACTTTCAATAGATTTCAGATTTCAAAGAAAATATTTACAAAACATACCTGAGAATTATCCCCCCCCCCAAAAAAAAAAGAGAAATATATATGTAATTACTATTAAACCTCCAGAGCATCTCAAAAAATACTTGTAAACTTGATTTAAAATTCAACGATAATGTTTATAAAGCATGTCTGAATGAACTTTGACAGGTTTCAATATTATATTCAAGTATCACAGACAACAGTATCCTCCTACACAGTTATTAACACTAGATTGTCCGAGATTTCTTGTATACCTATATTGCCCAAAAACAATCAAAATGACTGCATTGTGAAAAAATAACAAATATGTAAAGAAATTTGTTTAAAATTAATTTTTAATATTATATAATAAAGGAGGGCGGAAGTAACTACAATTATTCATAAACCCATTTTTATGTTATAGAAAAAGTCACCAAATTCTAAGAAATTGTGTCATTATATTTTATAATTGTTTTTCTAATTGAAATTAAAAAAACAGTCAAAATGACTGCCTTGGGCAATCTAGTGTTAAGAAAAAATAGTGTTAGTAAATTATTATTACAAATAGACCAGTAAATAAAAAATTATATTCAAAGTTACATGAAAGGCTCGCTTGGTACAATAAATATTATTATGAGATTATACCCTCCAAACTAGCAAATTGTGGTTATTTAGTTTCTCCCAATTAATAACATTCATGACAAATTAAAAAAATATTATTTGAATTAACCTCATAAAAACAACTACTATAAATCTTCCAGAGCACCTCAAATAATACTGTTAAACTAAATTCAGTTTCAATAGATTTCAAATTTCAACGAAAATATTTATAAAGCATAGCTGAGAATTAACCGCCCTCCCCTATATACGAGGGTTTGAACTTTAATAGTGGCAACTATTTATTTACATGGAATACAAAATTGGTTCATGTGACTGTTTTATAGTCCTTCAATATAGTCATCAGCATTCTGTATAAGCCTTTTGGAACAATGTAGAAGTTGCAGAATACTTGTAGCAGCGCCTGTTCTGTTTATATTTCGAATGGACCGGTCTCTTGTCGCAAGAATCTCTGGAACAATTCTGAAGCGAATGTTACGAAGTGGTTCCTTCATCTTAGAAATTAAATCAAAATTAGAAGGGCTTAGACTAAAGAGAATGGTAAATAGTAAACACGTCCGATAGCGTCTATCACTGACCATTAGTGCGGTAAAAAGTATGCACTTCTGCTTTGCTGACACTAGAACGCCCTGGGTGATGCATGTCTGCCAGAATTTGACATCCTTCATCAAAGGCTTTTACCCATCTTGTTACTGTAAGGCAATGTATATTCCCCGCAAGCCTCTTCAAGCCTTAGATGACATTGTCGTGCTGTACGACCCCCTGACACATTAATTTTTTATACAACATCGTTGTTTTAGTTTTCAAAACATCTTGACAGCACTTCCTTTAGATCGCAAGCTAATACAAGGGTCAGTTCTTTGCGTCACTTTCCATGCTCGTGACGTAGGTAGGAAGAGTCTTTTTACTGAGAGGTAAGTTAGGTATGTAGATCACTTGTGGTATACGCTACATCGCTACATTCTTTGGTTTTCAAGCGTTTTTACAGCAGTGTTGCCAATATTAAAGTTACAACCCTAGTATATATATATAGATATAGATAGATATAGATAGATATAGATAGATATAGATAGATATAGATAGATATAGATAGATATAGATAGATATAGATAGATAGATATAGGTAGATAGATATAGATATAGATAGATATAGATATAGATAGATATAGATATAGATAGATAGATATAGATAGATATAGATATAGATAGATAGATAGATAGATAGATAGATAGATAGATAGATATAGATAGATAGATAGATAGATAGATAGATAGATAGATATAGATAGATATAGATAGATAGATATAGATAGATAGATAGATATAGATAGATAGATATAGATAGAGATAGATAGATAGATAGAGATAGATAGATAGATAGATAGATAGATAGATAGATAGATAGATAGATAGATATAGATAGATAGAGATAGATAGATAGAGATAGATAGATAGATAGATAGATAGATATAGATAGATAGATAGATAGATAGATAGATAGATAGATAGATAGATATATATATATATATAGATAGATAGATAGATATAGATAGATAGATATAGATATAGATATAGATAGATATATAGATATATAGATATATATATATATATATATACACACTGTAATATATTGTATTATTTATTGTGTTATTTATCAAGTTTAACAGTATTTTTTGAGGTGCTCTTGAGGTTTAATAGTAATTATATATGTATATATATATATATATATATATATATATATATAATGTGTGTGTTTATAATCCAGCAAAAAATACATATATTACAGTATCCTTCCTCTCCTTACCCCCCCCGAAAAAAAAAACACAAAATTAAAACACTTTGCCTAGAATGGTCAAAGACCTTCTTCTATTGACAGCGACATTGGGGTCTTAATTGACAAGATTATTAAGTCATTATTAATTAATAATCTAAATTAGTAGTCTTGTCAATTCACATGGTTTTAACTCTTCATAAATAAAAAAGTGGAGGGGGGGAGGAAGGATAAAAAAAATTACCTTGTGCCATGCGAGCAAAATCATCTTAGACCGGTCATGTGCAACTCTACTAACCAGTTGATAGGTTCAATTGAAATTACATGAACAGAAATCGCAGAAAACAACTCTGCCAAGACTTCAAGGCATGACTCCCGGAATTTTATGGGCTCTAAAAGAGACATATCGATCACCTTATCAGTTTGTTCAAAAACGGGGCTTGTTACAGACTGATTTTTCACGACTCTAAGTGAAATGCAAATAAAACTTAAACTTGCAACTTCAATAATCATTCAATATTCGCCTGTAACCAATCACCTATCACGCCCCCAAATTTATTTCCAAAGATGATTAATTCATTGATCAACAGACCTGAAAACACCAATTTCGTTGCATGGTAAATTACCATCAGGAATTTGTTCACTTTCCCATTTATCGCCTTGATAAATAGTAAAAGTCAAATCCACAATTAAAGGATGAATGTATACTACCTTGTGCCCTGTGCACGAAATCATCTTAGACCGGTCCTCACCAAAGCAACTAACCAGTTGGTAGGTTCAATTAAAATTACATGAACAGGAATCGCAGAAAACAACTATACCAAAACATCACGGCATGACTAACGGAGTTTTATCGGCTCTAAAAGAGACATATCGATCACCTTATCAGTTTGTTTAAAAACGGTTCTTGTTACAGACTGATTTTTCACGACTCTAAGTGAAATGCAAATAAAACTTAAACTTGCAACTTCAATAATCATTCAATATTCGCCTGTAACCAATCACCTATCACGCCCCCAAATTTTTTCACCAAGATGATTAATTCAAATTTTATTGATCAACAGACCTGAAAACACCACTATTGTTGAATGGTAAACTACCATCAGGAATGGGTCTCACTTTCCCATTTATCCTCTTGATAAATAGTGAAATCCAAATCCACATTAAAAGGATGAGTTACAAGGTAGTACGCATATACTAGCTTGTGGCCTGTGCACAAAATTATCTTAGATAGGTCCTGTGCAACGCAACTAACCAGTCCATACGTTCAATTGAAATTACATGAACAGGAATCGCAGACAAAAACTATGTCAAAACTTCACGGCATGACTCTAGGAGTTTTATCGGCTCTAAAAGAGACATATCGATCACCTTATCGGTTTGTTTAAAAACGTGGCTTGTTACAGACTGATTTTTCACGACTCTAAGTAAAATGCAAATAAAACTTAAACTTGCAACTTCAATAATCATTCAATATCCGGCTGTAACTAATCACCTATCACGCCTCCAATTTTATTTCTAAAGACGATTAATTCAAATTTTATTGATCAACAGACCTGAAAACACCACTTTCGTTGCATGGTAAACTACCATCAGGAATTTGTTCACTTTCCCATTTATCGCCTTGATAAATAGTGAAAACCAAATCCACATTAAAAGAATGAATGCATACTACCTTGTGCCCTGTGCACAAAATCACCTTAGACCGGTCCTGTTCAAAGCAACTAACCAGTTAGTAGGTTCAATTAAAATTACATGAACAGAAATCACAGAAAACAACTGTGTCAAAATTTCACGGCATGACTCTAGGAGTTTTATGGGCTCTAAAAGAGACATATCGATCACCTTATCAGTTTGTTTAAAAACGTGGCTTGTTACAGACTGATTTTTCACGACTCTAAGTAAAATGCAAATAAAACTTAAATTTGCAACTTCAATAATCATTCATTATCCGCCTGTAACTAATCACCTATCACGCCCCCAATTTTTTTCCCGAGATGATTAATTCAAATTTTATTGATCAACAGACCTGAAAACACCTCTTTCGTTGCATGGTAAAATACCATCAGGACTGGGGCTGCCTTACTCATTTATCACCTTGATAAATATTGAAAACCAAATCCACATTAAAAGGATGAATGCATACTACCTTGTACCCTGTGCACAAAATTATCTTAGACCGGTCCTGTGCAAAGCAAATAACCACTTGATAGGTTCAGTTGAAATTCCATGAACAGAAATCACAGAAAACAACTGTGTCAAAATTTCACGGCATGACTCTAGGAGTTTTATGGGCTCTAAAAGAGACATATCGATCACCTTTTCAGTTTGTTTAAAAACGTGGCTTGTTATAGACTGATTTTTCACGACTCTAAGTGAAATGCAAATAAAACTTAAACTTGCAACTTCAATAATCATTCAATATCCGCCTGTAACTAATCACCTATCACGCCCCCAAATTTTTTTCACCGAGATGATTAATTCAAATTTTATTGATCAACAGACCTGAAAACACCTCTTTCGTTGCATGGTAAACTACCATCAGGAATGGGGGCTGCCTTTCCCATTTATCACCTTGATAAATATTGAAAACCAAATCCACATTAAAAGGATGAATGCATACTACCTTGTACCCTGTGCACAAAATTATCTTAGACCGGTCCTGTGCAAAGCAAATAACCACTTGATAGGTTCAGTTGAAATTCCATGAACAGAAATCACAGAAAACAACTGTGTCAAAATTTCACGGCATGACTCTAGGAGTTTTATGGGCTCTAAAAGAGACATATCGATCACCTTTTCAGTTTGTTTAAAAACGTGGCTTGTTATAGACTGATTTTTCACGACTCTAAGTGAAATGCAAATAAAACTTAAACTTGCAACTTCAATAATCATTCAATATCCGCCTGTAACTAATCACCTATCACGCCCCCAATTTTTTTCCCCAAGATGATTAATTCAAATTTTATTGATCAACAGACCTGAAAACACCACTTTCGTTGCATGGTAAACTACCATCAGGAATGGGGGCTCACTTCCCATTTATCTTGATAAATAGTGAAAACCAAATCCACATTAAAAGGATGAATGCATACTATTGTACCCTGTGCACAAAATTATCTTAGACCGGTCCTGTGCAAAGCAAATAACCACTTGATAGGTTCAGTTGAAATTCCATGAACAGAAATCACAGAAAACAACTGTGTCAAAATTTCACGGCATGACTCTAGGAGTTTTATGGGCTCTAAAAGAGACATATCGATCACCTTTTCAGTTTGTTTAAAAACGTGGCTTGTTACAGACTGATTTTTCACGACTCTAAGTGAAATGCAAATAAAACTTAAACTTGCAACTTCAATAATCATTCAATATCCGCCTGTAACTAATCACCTATCACGCCCCCAATTTTTTTTTCACAAGATGATTAATTCAAATTTTATTGATCAACAGACCTGAAAACACCACTTTCGTTGCATGGTAAACTACCATCAGGAATGGAGTTCACTTTCCCATTTATCGCCTTGATAAATAGTGAAAACCAAATCCACATTAAAAGGATGAATGCTTTTTTTTATTATTATTATTATTACTATTTTTCGAGAAATGATCTCATGCAGGGGATTGTGGGAAGTGGAGAGGGGGGGAGGAGCTTCAGTTACCACTTTATTTGGCTTGCCGCCAAAACGGTCGGTTCTCTTTTTTTGAATGGGTCTAACGTAAATTGAGAAAGGCAAGTTTGAATAATGTATATTATGTTTCCAAGAAAAGAAAGCGCATGTTTCATTACCACCACTGAACAGAAAGAAAAAAAATTTGGTTCATGGCTGTTGATTTTCTGCGAGCCTTAAATAAATAATTGTGTGGAGCCTTTTTTATGCCGTCCCTCTACTTGATATACCATAAAAGGTTATATATATGTTTAATTTTTAGGAATATGTGACAGGAATTTTAAACTCTTAAGTGTAAAAATACTTTTTTTTTGTGTGTGAATGGATGGCGTTGGATTAAGTTATATGGAATGAGTATATGATTTTAAGGACACTATAAATTTAAAATAATTTTTTTTATAAAATAAATAGAAAAATATATCTTAGAAATAAAAATAAAACAACCCGTTAAGCTTTTTTTTTTCTAAAGTTGGTAAGATAATATATATATTTTTATTTCATGGATATGTATTAGGAATTTTAAAGAGAAATACACGAGGAAATTTATTAAAGATTCCAAGCAGGTTATTATAGATAATAATGTATAAATTTTTTGTATGCTATTCAGAAAAAAAAGGAAAATTTGTTGATTTTTTCAAGCAGTGCGATGAATTAAAGATAGACTACAGAAATATTTTATTTACAGTGAAGCGCATCTTTTTACATTTGTCATAATTGAATTGGAATAATTTGCATAGTTGTAAATAGAAGGAATAGTGGTAATGTGGTTATCACTAAGTTAATTAAGTCAAAAATAAACTAAAAATAAAACGAAATAAAGTTAAATTAAATTTTAACGCAGATTATACTTTATAATTAATTTTAGGCGTGTGTGCACTGATTTTTTAAATGTTCTAAAGTCCACCACATAAATATATATATATATATATATATATATATATATATATATATAGA
>CM063511.1:36506729-36509229 GCA_032207245.1 Pardosa pseudoannulata | reverse complement strand
AACGACACAACACACACACCTGTAAAATTCGTTCTTAACCTGTCATTCAGAATATAGCCCATATTATTTTGGTGCCGGGTGTCATGTAGCTCTCATTAGATTTAGGTATTTACTTATGATCAAAACTTATAGTGGTTATTATTTTGTAAGTTAGATACTAAATTTTATTTTGCTTGCGTGGTGTAGATTATTTTAGTTTTAAATTTAACCACAAGTTCTGAGAGACTACAGACTTATTTTTTTTTAATTAATAAGCAAACTTAAGAGTTACTAAAATAAAATGTTACACACTTTAAATAAACGCATACAAGATTGATAGTTTAAAATAAAAAAATAAGCAAATTTATTATTATGCTATTTACATGTCTATGTTCAAAAATTTGATTTAAACTTCATAAAATTTGCTTTTAGAAATTTTCTAGTAGGTGACACATTATTCCACATTTAACATTAATAATATCCTATCATTTAGAGAGAGAGAGAGAGAGAGAGAGAGAGAGGACCTAATTTCAAATTGAAAATATTTATAATAAGTACCTTTGGGTATCTATTGGGCGTGTCAGGGTGGTATCAGGTTGGGAACTCTTGGTGAAAGGGTGTAGACACTGCTGACTTCAGTCTCACCACTGGTCTGGGGCCTTCTAAATAACTGGGGTGATTCTGAAAAGTGGATGAGCTGGAACACTTTTGTTCGTTGCAAGATGTCGTCCTCGTTAGTTTTTCTAAATCTCTCTTGTACCCAACTCCTCCTTTGGTCTTCGAAATCTGCCCCCCGACTCGCAAACTCTCTCTTAACTTTTCTTTTTAATATTATTTTCATCTCTGTCCTTTCTTACATTTTTTCGTCCAATCAGTAGAGATGTATATATTCATTGGTCTCCCTTTCCCCGCCTTCAAACCGCAAACATGGGGAAAACCTTATCCCTTCAATTTGGGTACTGTCCCTTGGGGACTCATAAATAACTACACAAAGGTACATTCTTATTTAGTTTCATGAGAGGATACATCATTCTAATGTGGATCTGAGTTCAGAACTCTGCTCGAGAATTTCGCACACGACGAATCCATTCAATTCATTTTTATAGGTCCTCTCTCCTTTACAAAAGATGTGATGAGGTTAGATTCAGATCCCAAGCATTTCACTTCTCGTTTTACTTATATCAATTATATTATTTAATCAATTATATTAATTATATCAATTATATTAATTATCAATTATATTAATGATCAAAATCACATCACAACACCGGGATTTAATGAGTATCATTATTTTACTGCAGTCATGTCAGGAAAGGCAACTCACTCAGGCAGATACTTATCAAAAACCTTTTTTCTGGTCAAAGTTGGAGAACTGATCTCACACAGCAAGAGACAAACGTGCATCTGTGATTTGTGAAAATGTAGTCTGCAAGAGTGTATAATCACGTGGAAAAATTTCCACGAGAGAGAGCAAATGTAACTGGTAAATACACTTGGAGCTGAGAAAATGCAAACAACAGTATAAAGAATGTAAAAATCCACAGTGTTTCCTTTGAAAAATGGAATAAATATAGAATAAATGGAATGATAAATAAATATAAAATGGAATAAATTATAAATGGAATGGAATGGTTCTAATAAATGGAAGCTGTATCAAAAAGTGTAAGATAGGGCCCCACGTTTTAATTATTATTTCAGCCTTTAGTTTTGGGAAGTTTGGACTGCAATCTCAAAGAATCACATCCTTGAATTTTATTTGATTGGCTGGGAACTTCAGTATTAGAAAAAAAAATGAACGGTAACTGGGAGAATTTTGAAGAAATCTGGTGACAACAAATTTTTTTCTATAAAATGAGTGCATACGTGTGTGTGACGTAGAAACAATAATACAGTATGTTGTTCTTTAGGATTGAACCGGGTTCAATATAGGCAATGAGAATTGAGAATGTCGATCAATGAGAATTTATCGAATTGAACATGAGAAGAGTGTGTAAACAGTGGATGAGGTGACACTTTTATCACATTTTTTAGAACTTTCTCTTATATTCTTAAAATTATTTCTTTTATTTCTTGCGATATATATATATATATATATATATATAATCTATGAAACACTATGTGTGTGTGTGTGAGAGGTTTAAATATGAGGGTTAAGAATTAAGTGAAATATAATAAAAAATAGTTAGAGCTCATTAACTACAACGTGATAGGAGAAATACACACCCTCGAGAGGAACTATACAGAGTAATAAAGATCCGAAAGTAGACATAAGAATTTTGCTTAGCTACCAATGAAAAAAAAAGACAGTTCTGATCGGAAACTCGGACTGTTAACACCCTCTATGCTTATTGTGGCAAATTATGAGAACAAAGGGTATCTATATGGCATAGCCATGGTCAGAAGGATTACAATAAAGATTTTATATGTTAAATCAAATGTGTCGTTCATGCCTTAGCCACTCCTCTACGTCATATATATATATATATATATATATATATATATATATATATATATATATATA
>CM063511.1:36481729-36501729 GCA_032207245.1 Pardosa pseudoannulata | reverse complement strand
AAATAATCTGTAGTTAATACCTTGATAAAATGTTCATTGCAACAAAAATAAATCGGTGATTAAACTTTAAATTTTCACATATGTACCTAATCTTTTATTTAAACCAATATATATATATATATATATATATATATATATATATATATATATATATATATATATATATATATATATATATATTTATATATTTATGTATGCATGTATATGTATGTATAGGTATATCTACGTATATATGTATATATATGTGTGTGTATAGGTGTATATATACATTTATGTATATACGTATATATATATATATATGTGTGTGTGTGTATGTATATAATATATTATATACATACACACATATATATATATATGTGTGTATGTATATAATATGTGTGTATGTATATAATATGTGTGTGTATGTATATGTGTGTGTATGTATATAATATGTGTGTGTATGTATATAATATGTGTGTGTATGTAAAAGAAAATTACTTACATAATATCTAGGTTCAGTTGTAAAACGTATGAAAATAATGCAGACGATGCTTAAATAAAATAAAATAAGAAATGTTTAAATGAGATAAAGGTAGGACGTCATAATGCTAGAAAAAATTTTATTTTTACCTATTTGTTATGTGATAAATTGATAAGTTTAATCTTCTGCTCCTAACCAGGGGAAATACTGCTTGAAATAATGGTATTAAATGCTCGCAAGGAGAGAAGGATTGGATTCCGAACATTTTAAAGACGACAGTATTTTTTTTGCTGTTATATTAAGTATATTTATACAATTTTATTTTATAATTGGATCGATAGGAGAAGATAAACTTTACTCGTTTTGAATTTTGCTAACTCTAACTCATCAGGAATCCAATATGGATGCTTCTGTCCATTCCAGGTCCAACCGCTTTATAAATGCGAGGAGAGACGAACAGATAACTTAGGCTATTATTATATAGGGGATTAGTGTGCTATAAATGCGTATTGTGCAGCCTGGTGCATTTTCAAACCAAGGTCCGATGAATCGATGGAGGCTATTGGTACGACATTGGGTAATCTTGTAAACTTTTGATGCCTAATCCGTTTCTGATTAATTTCTTCAATATGCTGGCACCACTTAATAAAATCGGCGACAGTCTGAATTTCTTTTGTTAATAGTGCCTGATAAATATGCTCGGCTACCACTTTCATAAGGTGAGATATCTTGCTGTCTTCTGACATGCTAGGATCTGCTTGTTGGCAAAGTCTCAAAATCTGAATGTACGATTGGGTAGATTCACCAAATTCCTGGGCACGACTTTTGATTCTATCATTCGCTTGCCTTATATACAACTCCGCGTTGCCGGAAGTATTTTTAATTCATCTTCAAATTTCTTCCATGATAGCAACATGTCCTCATTATTCTCAAACCATTTCTTCCCCGTTCCGTCTAGGAAGAAATACACATTTGCTAAACTCAGGGTATCGTCCCATTGATTGAATTTTGATACCCGAAGATATTCCTTCAACCACTCTGTTGGATCCTGTCCAGGCTCGCCTTTAAAGATAGTCGGCTTTCTTGGCTCCCTAATCATGGTTGGAGTAACAAGGATCGGTGAGGACTTAAATTCCGGCTCCGTCATTTTCCTCGCCTTTACTTGCCTGGAGTCGACGGCTTCGACGACACTCAGTTTCTTCCAGACTGATTTCAATACGATCTTTACCCGGCAACTCCACCAAACGCGTAGATGAGATGAATTGAACTTGGTGAATTGAATGATAAACGCTCAAGACCAGTTGAAGTTTTTATTACCACGCAACTGAAGGAAATCCTGCTTATATACACTTTTAGAACCTTCCAGACTTGGAAGGCCCGCAGAAAATTAGGAACTAAATTTACATAAATTTGCATAATGAAATTAAATTAACATAAATTAAATCCAAGTTAAAATCAATTTTTAAAGGCAGCTTGCCTCGCTTGTTTTCGAACCCGGAACCTCCCGTTCACGAGTCTGCCGCTTTACCGACTGCGCCACGGCGTCCTTACTGAAAGGAACGATTTTCCCTACAATATAAAAATAATTTTCCTAAATTGTTAAAGTGTGTGATTTAAAATAGTAGTAAATAGAAAAATGGTTTTTCTTTTACTTCAGAATTTTTTTTAATCTAATGTATATGTAATGGATATTTCTACCCGCTAAAAGCTTGGAGATCCATGTAGGATAAAGGGCAGTCGTTGGGCTATGACAGAATGGAACAAAATTTGAAAATTTAAAGAGGTTGGGTGTTCTTAGACCATCAATCTTGGCGTTCTCCCGCCAATTCCTGTTATAACCAGGCAACTATGGGGTTTCTTAGTTCAAACTCGAGGGCTCCGCTACTGATACAATGCAGAAGAATTTGTTTTTACGATTTGTTTTTGTTCTTATGTTAAAAACTGAAAATTATTTGCATTGTCTCCGTAGTAGCGAAGTCCTCAAGTTTGAAGACAAATTTTAAATTGCTCCGCTCCGGATCCCTCTAGTGCAGAGGGTTGAATAGCAATAAATTAATTACTAATGAATTTTTAATATTTATTTAAAATTATCTAAAATCTTAGTCTTTCCAAAAGTAAAAAAAATTCCCTTTACATATGTATTTAAACCAAACAAAAGGTTTTTTTTTTCAAAATCAGCGAGGTTTTTTCCAACCGAGGTTTGCAATAAACTTGCTGATTGTTTGATATTACAAGTTTATGGCAAACTTGCAATACAAGTTTGCTGGAAGTCAAGTTTGCTGCAAGTTGGAGGCATGGTGATTGCGAAGTTTGTGTAGACTTGTTGCAGTCTTGTTTCAAACTTGCAGACTGGTCATGCTGAACTTGCTGCAAGTTTGCAGGTTTTCAAAGCAAGACTGCTGCAAGTTGGCTTCAAATTAAATTTGATATCTGGGTGAGAGCTATCCAGGACTGGATATGTGTGGTAGCAATTTTCAATCTTCCGTCAGTCTGGTCAGGAGCTTCCATCTGAGTGTTGCGGCCGTGATATTTGACACAGGAACACTGCTGTTATCCGCGAGATGTTCCAATCGTTTCCGGAGTCCCTGTAGAACTCAAGGCTATTCTCCTTGGACTCTCGAAGTCTCACTGTCACAGTCGTCTTCTCCGACTTCTGACCTCTGTCATTCGCACTACCCTACCCTACTCGACTCGACTTGACTCTACTTGACTCTCTAACACCTCCCTTTCTTGACTTTTCTTTATTTTTCATCAGTATCCATTCTCATTTCTCTTCGTCCAATTAGGAGAACTGTAAAACTCCAATTGGTATCTTTACCCGCCTTGAAACAGCAAACGGGGAAAAACCTTATCCCTTCAAATTGGACATTGTCCATTAGGGACTCATAAATAACTCCACAAAGGTACATTCTTATTTAGTGTCATGTACGGAGACGCGATATTATTCTGGGACTGGGATCAGAACCCCACCCGAAAATCCCGCACAAGACGAAAAATCGTTGAAATATTTTTTTATTGTCCTCTCCCCTTTACAAAAGATGTGATGAGGTCAGATTTAGATCCCAAACATTTTACTTTTCGTATTAATTAATCAATTATATTACTGATCTAAATCGCCTCATCACATTTATATCATCTCTAAAGCGCTTTCCCTTCTTCTTGCGTCTATATTCTTTGCCTAAAGGTAGAGCGTAATTAAGGTGGGTTCTCTTAGTACATTTAGATTTAACAATTTAGAGAATGAATAAATTTTGAAGGTGACAGTCTTAAGGAGGTAAAATGAGAGAAATCCTTCATGGTTAATGGTACTTCTTGTGGTCTGAAAAGATACAATAAAAATATTAGTATCCTGAAAAGAAATGATTAGTAGGTACGATGTGGTACACTATTTTATTGTTTCATAATATAAATAAAAGCATTTTTTTTATAAATTTTCATATCACAAGCACAACATAGAATACATCCGTTGAAAATAGTAAAAGATAGGGTTATTATAGTCAGCTTAAAAGAGTGACCCCCTATGGGTTGCTAACGTGGTTCAGTCGTCTTTGGCCCTGGCAACAGTAGTCATCGGATTTGTTCGGTAGATTTGAAGCCCCTTCAGAAAAAAAAGCAGAGGATAATAAATAGCTTGCAGGGAAATTGCATCAATTTGAACAGATAGCATCATTATACGTTTTTAATTTTCATTTGAACAGTATCATCAACAAGTTGTTCCACCATTTTCATCTGAACAGATAGCATCATCAGAGGCAGGGAGTTTCTTCCTTTTCATCTGAACAGATAGCATCCTCAGAGGCAGATTGCTACCATTTTTCAATTTCCAGTAGATTTCATAGACAAGGAGTTGTCAATTTTTCATCTGAAACAGATACATATCAGAGGCAGCTAGTTGCGACCATTTTCATCAGTTTAAACTCCATATATTCTTAAATGGTTTTGCTTCACCAGATTTAAAAATTGAACTGTATAAAGAGTTGCAAAAGGGTAAGTCTTCACTCGTTTGTATCTGGTTCTTATTCTTTATGTTATCTCCAAGAACATGGTATTAATTTTGGTACCTAATAGGTAAAATAACTTTTATGCATAAAATTTAACTTAAAGTATCAAAGTTAATTTCGGGTTAATTTTCTATCTTTTGATAAATATCGGAAAGAGACTTTTATTTCCCTTGTAAAACAATCAAATGCAAACCAAATTAAACGAACCATAACCAGAAAATTATCGAAAAGTTATAAATATTGGGAGGAGGCAGTCAGAGAAAATTTGAATAATGGAGTAAAGCGGGTCATAGTCGAACTCAGGAAGCTATTTTATATAAAATTCAGTAGAAATGATGTCAGATATATATTTTTTTTAAAAATTTTTTTATTCGTTGCATTCTAATGTAATTGCTAAAATTCTATATAATTATGATGTATATATTATATACACTCATGTCCATAAATTAAGGATAATTCAGAATCACACAGAAATTGAGCTCTAAAATAAAAATTTCACCTGTAGAATTATCACACACATCTTGAAGAAGAATATGCAAATTGCAGGAAACCACCAGATGGCGCGGATAGTACGTCACAATGACGAGAGTGTATGAAAGGGGTATATAAGGAATGGTAGCAAAGAAGTAAAATTGTTCACAAGCGCTTTAAAAGCCTTTCAGTGCAATAACCGCATAGTTATGGCACAAAGGAAGCATTTGGATGATTTTTTACGTGGTAGAATTATCGGACGACTGGAATGTGGACGTACCCAGCTGGAAGTATCCGAGGAACTTGGAATCGCCCAGAGTGTCATCTCCAGGCTTTGGCAACGATTCAAACATGATGGTAATGTGAGTAGATGTTACAGCACAGGTCGCCCCCGAGTTACTACGCCGAATGATGACCGGTATTTGGCAGTTACTGCCAAAAGAAACAGACGGAGCACAGCATCAGACCTGTCTCGTCAGCTCTCTTCAGCTACCGGTACGACAGTTTCAAGGCAGACCGTGTACAGACGCTTAGGGAACATTGGTCTATATGCTCGTAGGCCTGTCAGATGTGTTCCCCTTACCGCAACTCACTGTCGCCTGCGATTATGCTGGGCTAGAGAGCATGCATTGTGGACACCGCAACAGTGGTCTTGTGTGATGTTTTCCGACGAGTCCAGGTTCAGTTTACATTCTGATTCTCGCCGGACTTTCATATGGAGAGCGCCAGGTACCCGTTACCACCAAGAGAACACCATTGAACGACACCGTTACGGTGGTGCAGGATGGCTCGTTTGGGGAGGAATTATTCTTGGTTCCAGAACTGACCTGCATGTTCAGAGTGTAACGATGACAGGCCACATCTATCGGGATGTCATTCTGGAACAACATGTACGTTTGTTTCGGGGCGCCATGGGTCCTGAATTTCTGTATAGGGATGACAACGCCCGACCTCACCGTGCAAACATTGTAGACGAATGCCTTCAATCGGAGGATATCACCCGTATGGATTGGCCAGCATACTCACCGGACTTGAATCCAATAGAGCATGTGTGGGACATGCTTGGCCGACGAATTGCAGCCCGTCAACCCCCTCCCAACTGTCTATCGGAACTTCGGAGGGCATTGCTTGATGAGTGGTGTAATTTTCCCCAAGATCAGATTGATAATCTGATACTCAGCATGCGTAGGCGTTGTAACGCTTGTATTGCATCGTCCGGGAGACATACTCCGTATTAACCATCATACTAACCATGTTATACTGTTTTCTGTAAATAGGTTCTTTTTTGAAATTTGCTCCAGGGAGTAAAAATCGCAATTTTTATTAATTATGTCAAACATATAGCATCTTTTTTGCTCTTTACCTTTTGTTTAATAAATAGACTTTACAAATAAGTCAAATTTGTTTTGCTTTTGTCTCTTTTATTGCCTGAACTTCATTATCCTTAATTTATGGACATGAGTGTATTTGTAAAAAACGATTCTACAACATGATATAGCGTTACACATTTTTTATGTAAACAAGATCAATCATAATTTGTTTGAACCCTTTTAATCATTTATTTTACAAGAGTAATCACAGTGCATATACTCACATTTCAGCGTGATCTGTTGCAATAAACAAAGTACTGTAGTGCCAAAACTAGTCACGAAGAACAAGTAAAAGCGAAAAGGGAGAAAGAAATGAGTCAGAATAAAAGAAAACCTACTAAGAAATGCCGTGTGTGTTACAAGAATCAAATTAAAAGTGAGACTACTTGGCGGTGTATACAATTAAGAATTCCTTTGCACTTTGTTTTGAAAAGTACCACTAGCTTGAAGACTATTATCTGTATACCTTATTAATGTATTTATTGCTTTGATTTTTTTTAATTTTATTGTTTCTGATATTATTTAACACTATGTAAAAAGTGGATTTTAATTAAGAATATGTAAGAATTGTAAAATGAAACAAGTTTTTTAAATAAAATTTAAATGGTCATTTCATGAACAGTTTTTCATTATTAAATCATACCGGAAGGGGTTAACGTGCCACTGATTGAAACTTGCTGATTTCATTTCATTCAAATAGGCCTTCCGGGGAGTTTATGAATTCAGTTATTCCTTCTGTCTTTGCCAATTTTCTTCAAAGTCACTACAAGCTACGAACACGTTTATGCACGTGTTGTCTCTTTAGATCTTTATTACCTAAAGTCATTTTTGATAGGGTTAATTTTCCTTGATTAACTTATTACACATACTTTTATAAATTTTCATGCTCAAGCCCCGTGTCCCGGTTGGCCATGCAATAACTAGGTTCTGTTTTGATGATTTGAGACACATTTTTTGTATTTTGAATCATGATCCAATATCAACTAAAAGTGAAGCAATTACTGTATTTGCTTTACCATTTTATAAATTTTCTGCTGTTATAGGCCAAATTCATCTTATGTCTTATTTTTGTTTAACCCCTTAATGCATAGTTTTTTTAAAAAATACCAGCCAAAAAAATCAATTTTTTAATGTGAAAAACACAGTTTAGAACCTTGTCTTGCCAAGAAAATTACAAAAATACAAAAATAATCAAACTTTGAGTATATTGGATATTTATACAATTGATATGATTTCTATAATTTAGAATATTATTATTATTGTCGAAAGAGTAAATTGTTCAATTGGTAGGCAATCTACCAATTGACAGTATGATGTGTCATCCATTGATGCGTAGGTATCAAATATGAAACCCTTATGTTTCGTATCTCAAGAATAAAGTATATAAAGTGAGGCCTCGAGTCAAAGATCTCTTTACAGCCAAAGCTTAGTAATAAAATAGCTAACAATTATATTTTATTTTACATTATACTTTAATAAATTATATATTGAAAAATGAGCGAATCTGAATATGAGAAAGCTGTCGGAAAACGGCTCACAAGGAAGAGATAAGTCGTAAGTGATAAGTAGAATATATATATATATATATATATATATATATATATATATATATATATATATATTATACTTGAATAAGTAAGTCTTATACATTACAATACCATGTAAATGATAAATATCAATAAAACGATTGTTATTTTTCTTTCACATTGTTATTTTCAATTCTCGATTGCATTCGAGTGTGAAAAATTATACCAACATAAAATACAACGCCGCTCAAATTTTCTCGAGTGTTCACATTTTGGCCAGTTTAGTACGCTCGAGTTAACTTAAGCGTGCACGTTAAGGGGTTAAATATTTCCCAAGGACTATCATATGGCATACATAAGCTATTATCACACGTGAGTTGTACTCGTTGAAAAATAAACTGATTTAGTTTACGATTCATTTACCAGATGAACAACGCCCGAATTTTTCGTCTGATAGTGAAAGATTTTCAACCGATTAACACGTTCACTGCCGCAAGCATTTTCGGTTGTTTGCCCAAGGCGCCGACATGAACATTTCATTATTCGATGCATATGCTGAAATATTATTTTCAGCAGATAAACGGAGGTATAAAATCATGCTTGAAGCAGTTTTCGTTGTGAGGGTCATTGGTGACAATCACGGCGTGGTAGGTAATTGCTACGATTGTCCTTTAAAAAAAATCTTGCTTCTATTGTTAAGTGATTGCTCTCCTCTTTTAGCATTCAAAGCAGCTAGGAAGAATTAGGGCAACAAATTTGACTAAAGAAGAGGCGAAATTGTTCCGATTGCGTTGATTCACCTTTTTTTGCCTTGAATATTTGAATCTGACTCATCGCAATATGCACTGATAAAATATATATTTTTCATGTACTAATAAAATTATTTTTGTATGTTCTATATTACATTAATTTCTTCAAACCAATATAATAAGAAAGGTATTATTGAAAAATTTATCAGTATCTATATTTACTATAATTATGTAGTTTTATTATTTGTTGAGTCAGCGGTCAGCGGTGGCCCCCACGGTGCTGTAGCGAAGTCAAGTGCCGGTTACATGTGACCCCGTGATAAAGGTCTTTCCATACTTCAAAGTGAAGTCAAATATGTAGATTGAAAACTTTTCACTATAGCATGAAAAATCCGCACTTTCTTTATCGTGAAAATAAATCATAGACTGAATTCGATGCTTTTTCAACGCATACTGTTGAACGAGTGATTTACAATTTTCAGGGTGAGTTTTTACAATAAAAGAAATCCCTTTACTGCCGAAGAAAGTCACGCAAAACGAAAGTGTAAAAAAAAAGTGAAAGAAACAACAAATAAAAAGTTATTTACCTGATTAACATTACAGGATTATTATTACGGGAGAAATCGTGTTCTGAATAGTGATGAGACTCTTTTTAATTCAAATTAGGAAAATCACATGGTGTTATGTAAGAAGTAAATGTGATTAAATTTTCTTTACAGATCTGCGTTCGCTTTAAGAAATCCCCAATATAATAATAGCCTAAGTTATCTGTCCGTGTCTCCTTGAATTTATGAAGCGGTGCGGATAGAGGCATTCATATTAATTCTTGATGAGTTAGGGTTAGTAACGTTCGAAGTCCACCCCTTCCCCCATTATATCAAGTTCTATTTTTCCTCGGTTAAGAGCTGGCAATTAAATTTATCAATTTGTCACATAATAATTAGGTAAAAGTAATGTTTTTTCTCCCTTCCTTTAACCATCTCATTTAACCATTTCTTAGTTTAAATTATTTAAATATCGTCTGCATTATTTTCATACGTTTTATCACAGATCTTAGATATTACGTAAATAATTTTCTTTTATATTTGGAAATAAATAATAGATTAGGTACATATATGATAATTTTACATTTTATCATCGATTATTTTTTGTTGCAATGAAAATTTTATCTTCGGTATCAATAACAAATTCCATCTACCTCCAGGGTGTTGTGGAAATGATAGTTTATTTCTTTTAATTCCATTAATTACTGTAGAAAAATTATTGGGAAGAACTTAACGATAATTTCGACATAAGAAAACTTTGCAATATCTTTCTAAATGAATTCAACGTGATTCTAAACTGCATTCACAGTATCGGGAGACTTTAGAGAAGTACGAAGATAAACAAATTATTGAGCTTGTACCAGATAATTCTAAGCCAAAAAACAAACTATTTTTTTTATCTGCCTCATAGGATACTTTACAATTCTAAAAAATTGAACATTTTACTGATCCCGTCATATGACGGGCTATATGCTAGTAAAGAAAAATCAGATTGATCATAACTTACATTAAATAAAAGCGTATAGACTTGTTAATGATTAAAACCACGATACCGTAAATTTCTCGGTATGATCAGTTAATACAAACAGAAGTTTGTAACTTTAACATCAGTCACGAAACACACATAAACTTTATAAAATAATCTAAAATCACAAATGTTCATTACTCATGTCTTATTTATCATTAAGCAGACAACTGTGTCCCGCATAGCAACGAGCGACTTTTCACAAAATTAGTGGAAACACTTGACGTAAGATAAGTGGTCCTCGATATTAAGATCTCCTTATTTATTGAAGAGCATGCTGGACTGTAATGGGAAATTAGACAAAATAAAACTTAGGGTTAAACTGAAGTTTCAACACTTCTTATCGTGATTAGAAAATCAATGTCTTAATTAGTGACGTGCTTTGAATGACAAATATAAAGCGAAAGTAATCACAGTGAAGAAGTGAAATGCCTTTTATTTGTAAGGTGAAATAGTTTTTTCTATATTTTATACCTCAACCTTTTCAGGACAAATGTCGCCTATGTATCACTTTAACGCCAATGCAGTCATGATATTTTTAAAATTTAAATAGAGTGACATAATTTAAAATTTAATCAGTTTATTGAAGAGTTTACTCGTTTTTTCAATACTGTTTATCGTTAACATTTTCAATTAACTGTGAGACTTTATAATAGATAACATCAATTTATACAACCGTCTCGATAAGTCTAACGTTTTGGTACATCTTATTTCAAAATTACTTAACTATTGTATGCAGAATGCGTACTAGTACGTTTTCTGACGATTGATACTTGAGCGCGGGGCACGTAATAGTACGGGTTAGTGTACGAACATGGTTTGTTTGTGGGTACAAAAATAACGGTATATACAGGAAAACGATACCGAATGTTCTTGTCTACTACATAGGTTTTGGAAAAATTTAGACAAATAAAAACTAGTTTTTACATCAGTCGATGCGGAACCACAGAACGGGAAGGTTGGTTAAAAAATCAATTTAGATTTAAATTAACTTTTTATTTATACTTGCGAAAATGATACACATACACACACACACACACACACACACACACACACACACACACACACATATATATATATATATATATATATATATATGTGTGTGTGTGTGCCATATATATATACATATAAATATATATTTATGTATATATATATATATATATATATATATATATATATATATATATGAATTTGTTTATTTGTCTATTTATATATTTGTTTATATATTTCAATATAAAATAAGAAAAGTTGGTTAAAAAGTTAAATAATTTTCGATCTATTGAGATTTAACTGAATAACTAAATTTACTCTCAAAACGCTCGCTCCCTGTACAATTCCACTGCGAAATGTACCCGCACACAATGTGTTAAAATAATTTCTTGTGTAGTTTTAAGTGAAAAGGTCAACATCAGTGTTGTATTTAATGGTCGATAGCATTGCCAGTGTATTTAATCGATCCAGACTTAATGATCGTTAAGAATGTTTTTATTTTTTAATGCAGAATACGAAGTCCAATTTCTGTGATAAATGCAATTAAGACTTTTAAAAATATATATATAATTGTGACGCCCAAAAATCTAAATAGACAGAGTAAACACTATAAACGCTCAAAGAAACGACTTAACCCTTAATTTGACAAGATGTTTTTTCAAATATTTTTTAATTTCTGTTATTTTCCCATGTCTGTATAGACATTAGGATCTCTACAAAATAAAGAAAAAAAATATATCGTTTTTCATTTTTGAGATAATTAATGTCTGTTGTAGCGAACAATGATAATTATGTTTAATAGTATTTATAAATATACATGTCCGGTGTAGAGGCCAGACTTAGCCAAATTAAGGGTTAATGCTCAATTGCTAACACCGAAAAACTGCCAAACAATGGCCGAATTTTACTAGGGGTGATCAGAAAAAAAGGTTACAAGTCGAATAAAGAAATATTTATCAACAATAGATAGAAAATACAGAAGAGAATTAAGATTCATTCGTGCCTATCACTTTTCGACATGATCACCAAGTCTATTTAGTCATTTATCAGAACACAGAATCAACTTGTTTGACCCTTAATTTGGCTAAGTCTGTCCGCTACGCCGGGCATGTATATTTATCACTACTATATAACATAATTGTCAGTGTTCGCCACAGCGGACATTAATTATCTCAAAAATGGAAAATGATATATTTTTTTGTTTATTTTACAGAGATCCTAATGTCTATACAGACATGGAAAAACAACAGAAATTAAAAAATATTTGAAAAAACATCTTGTGAAATTAAGGGTTAACCCGTCTTGGTAGAAATCAGGTCATTGTCCATTCAGCCAGATCCTGCAAAGCAGGAATTGTTGCGACTGTTCAAGTGAGAAATCTGGAAATACATACAAGATTTGCCACCCAGGGACTATTTCCTGCTTCCGAAGTTGAAGGAGCACTTATATGGCAGTCGATTCTCTTCAGACAGTGCTGTGAAAACATCCGCAGAGACTTGGCTCAATGGACAGCGACCTGATTAGACAGGGACTTCGGTTGCAATTTCGGTGTATGTATTTGAAATATGCATACCGGAGTTGGTGAGTTCGAATACAACTAACGAATGTTCATAGCTGTTCAGAATTGACTCATAGCAGATGCCCCGGTTTCATTGGCTCTCTTATAGAAAAAAAAGTAACGTATCAAACCAACCAATCAACTTAAAGTTGTAAGTCTGGCAAGTAATACCAAAACTTTGAAAGAAGTTTTAATGCAATTTTGCTATTGCATCTATTTTGACAGATATTCAGACTACAAAAGTCTCATTTACGCAAAGATTTTGATGAAAAGGTTTATCGATAAAAAAAATATTGATACAAATTATTTCGGTCGTAACCTCATTTTCTCCTATGTAAATAAGTTGAGACAGCCGTGGTATAAATTAACTTTCCCGGTTGGCTCCGGGTCTTGTCTCTTATTCTGTTTGGTGTTGTTAAAATGTTGCTAAGGAAATACAACGTACTATGTTGAAAATTGCTTGCTTTAGTTTGATTTTAATACCTTGTTTATATTTTTATCTTTCGAGGTGAACGAATAAATGTTTAATCCATGAAATGAACTGTGTTTTGGACTACGTATATCCACACCACACGCATAATATGACGCTGGGCACAATGCAAATTTACCCCAACAGATTTGCGAGTTATTTCAAAATTATATTAACTTCTATAAAGCATGAAGCAGTACTCTTTAATTGCTTGCAATGAAATTGTAAACTAATTCATACAGAAATAGTAAGAAAAAAATAACTTATAATTTGGGTCACCAAACAACTTAATTTAAAATATATTTATAAACTCACATCTTAAAGTAATGTGGAAAGTTCAAATTTTATAAATTGCACAAGAAATTAACTCCACTAATGTTTTAGTCTTTTTTTCCATGTAAACTCATCTCTTTACAGCAGTTATTTAAAGAGCATGATCCCAATGGGTATATATACATACATATATTTTGGCGTGATCTGTTAAACAAAATAATCCCTGTAATGCGGAGTACAGTCACGCAACACAACCGAATGTGTTACAGAGAAGGAGAGAAAAAAAAGGCTAGTCACCAGATTAACAGTTCATTCTTTATAGGTTATTTATTCTTACGAGAACAGTTGTGCTGTGCATAGCAATAAGCGCCTTTACGTCAAATCAGCGAAAGTATTTGATGGAAGATAAGAGCGCCAGGAATTAATCTCTACTTACTTACTGGAAAATGTGTTAAATTGTAACACATCAAAAGAATAATAAAATTTGACTAAACTTAAATGCCTATGCTCTTTTTTTGAGCTTGTGATCAATGACGTAATTACTGATTTGAAGAGATCATATTTATTGTAGAGCAATATCTTAATTTGCAATGTGCAATATCTAGAGAACATCAATATTTGGTGTTGCTAAAATGTTGCTAAGGAAATACAACGTACTATGTTGAAAATTGCTTGCTTTAGTTTGATTTTAATACCTTGTTTATATTTTTATCGTTCGAGGTGAACGAATAAATGTTTAATCCCTGAAATGAACTGTGTTTTGGTATATCCACACCACACGCATAATATGACGCTGGGCACAATGCAAATTTACCTCAACAGATTTGAGAGTTATTTCAAAATTATATTAACTTCTATAAAGCATGAAGCAGTACTCTTTAATTGCTTGCAATGAAATTGTAAACTAATTCATACAGAAATAGTAAGAAAAAAATAACTTATAATTTGGGTCACCAAACAACTTAATTTAAAATATATTTATAAACTCACATCTTAAAGTAATGTGGAAAGTTCAAATTTTATAAATTGCACAAGAAATTAACTCCACTAATGTTTTAGTCTTTTTTTTCCATGCACTCATCTCTACAGCAGTTATTTAAAGAGCATGATCCCAATGGGTATATATACATACATATATTTTGGCGTGATCTGCTAAACAAAATAATCCCCGTAATGCGGAGTACAGTCACGCAACACAACCGAATGTGTTACAGAGGAGAGAAAAAAAGGCTAGTCACCAGATTAACAGTTCATTCTTCATAGGTTATTTATTCTTACGAGAACAGTTGTGCTGTGCATAGCAATAAGCGCCTTTACGTCAAATCAGCGAAAGTATTTGATGGAAGATAAGAGCGCCAGGAATTAATCTCTACTTACTTACTGGAAAATGTGTTAAATTGTAACACATCAAAAGAATAATAAAATTTGACCAGTTAAATGGATATGCTTATTTTGAGCTTGTGATCAATGACGTAATTACTGATTTGAAGAGATCATATTTATTGTAGAGCAATATCTTAATTTGCAATGTGCAATATCTAGAGAACATCAATATTGTTTTCTAGATGTTGACTGCGCTGTAAGATATATCGAATGAATGTTCAGTATGTCATGGACGTTGTAAATTAGCAAATACAGTACTCCGCTTAACGTGATCGCGGTTAATGTTAAATTGCTTATTGTGATCGAAATCACTTGGTCCCGATTCTTCTCTATTCATTTGTATGTTAAAAATTACCGCTTCTAATCGTTATATCGTTAATGATCAATTTTCGAAACTCTTTTAACTGAACATAAAGAACATAAAGAAATATTCACTGTGTATCATAATTCTTTTTTTTTCGTTTTTTGAACTCAGAATCTTTCTTTACAGAAAAGGAAAAAAAAATAATAGTGAGGTATTACAGTTCAAAATTAGGATATTTACATGCTTTTAAATTGTAGATAAGCAAAAGAAAAATTCTATCCCAACTGAGAGGAAACGCATTTATATTTTGTTTCTCGCTTAATGCAGTTTGTCGATATAAGCCAGATAGCGAAATGATTTAACATTACAAATATCGAAATTTTAAATCTTATACTTACAATTTTGAGTAAAACTCAATGCTGTAAATTAAACATTTCTAATTTGAATTTTTATTTTATGTATGACTTTTAATTATGATTACTAAAGAGATCATATTTAGAATTGTAGACATCAAACAAATTGATCAATATTTTATCTGTTAAACAATCTTTGTTTTGTCTTAGATATTCACAGATTTATTATCAGTGAGTTTTTTCATTTTTTTTTAAATGTTCATGTGAATTAAAATGTAAATTTATCAACTTTGTATACGTTTTATATGTTAGAAAAAAAAATATATACAACGATTGTTATCATCTTCACTGATCCTTCAGTACATTTTTTCGAACTGTATACAACATACATAACACACACACTCATTCACTACTTGTACACTCGCATACACTACTACTCACTCACTATTTATCACACGCATACACACCGATACATCTACACATTTGAATAAGTTTACATTGTGGAAATTAACTTATCTGTCCAATTGTAGGTACGCGTTATATAGGATCAATTTATCGTTTTTTCTTATTTATTTTGAAAAAAAAAGTGTTCACAAAAAGTTTACACAAGTAAATTCGGCAATACTGAGCAAAATTACTTTACACATTGTGTGCAGGTACATTTTGCAGCGGAATTGTACCGGGAGCTGGCGTTTTGCGCGTAAATTTAGTTATTCAGTTAAATCTCAATAGATCGAAAATTATTTAATTTTTAACAATTTTTATATTTTATATTAATATATATAATACATAATATATATAAATTATATATATATATAATACATATATATATATATATAATATATAAACATATATATATATATATAAATATATACATATATTCATATATATTATAATATATATATACATATTTATACATATATAAATACATCTTCTTATAATAATAATATATATATTTATATATATTGTTATATTATATAAAAAAAAAAATATATTTTATAATGTTTTTTTTAAATATAAGTGTTTTTTTATCACCATTTTGTTTGAAACTTATTGTTTGCAAATCAAAATTTTTCAAAATTTGTAGTTTTTATAGTTTTCGTAAATATTTTAACAATTTTAAAAAATCCCTTTTTAAAATCGTTTTAAACCATGTAATAATATTGCTTAGATACACAATTATTATACAATTTATTATATATATATATATTAAAATATTTATATAAAATATCATTTTTGAATGAATAAAAATTATTTAAAAATTGATTTTTTTTTTTAAGTAAATTCTGTGGTTATCGATAAAGAAAAAATTATTTTTATTTGTCTAATTTTTTAGAATCTAGTAATAAGCAAATACATAAGATTACTTCGTTTTTCTTTTATTTCAGTTATTTCTGTACTAAAAAAAAACATTTGTTACACTAAAGTGTTAGTTAATAAAGCAGTTTAAGTATAGTTGTAAAAAAAGTACAGTAGTTACTACAAATTATCTAAGATTATTTATAACAAGCATGAAAAAATTTCATCAAAATAGGTCATTTTTAGAATGAGTCTGAAAGTTACCAAGTTCACGTAGGAATTGGAAAACAATTTAGAAATTAACTTCTGTCCCATTTTAAGTGTGCATTATTAGAGAAGATACAATGTATAGTCTTATATAAATTTATTTTGAAAAAAAGTGTTTGTTTTATACCAGTAAAATGGTACGTACTAAGCAAAATTACCTAAGATTGCTTATAACAAGCATGAAAAAATTTCGTCAAAATAGGGTTATTTTTAGAATGAGTCTGAAAATTATCGAGTGCACTTAGGAATAGGAAAACAATTTATAAATTAACTTTTCTGTCGCATTTTAAGTGTGCATTATTAGAGAAGATATAATGTGTAGCCTTATATAATTTTATTTTGAAAAAAAAGTGTTTGTTTAATACGAGTAAGGACTGTAAATACTAAGTAAACTTACCTAAGATTACTTATAACAAGCATGAAAAATTTCGTCAAAATACAGTCATTTTTAGAATGAGTCTGAAATTCATCGAGTCGATGTAGGAATTGGTAAACAATTTAGAAATTAACTTCTGGCCTATTTCAAGTGTGTGTTATTAGAGAAGATACAATATGTAGTCTTATTAATATTATTTTGAAAAAAGAGTGTTTTATACGAGTAAAGACGGTAAGTACTAAGCAAAATTACATAAGACTACTTTTAACAAGGACGAAAAAATCGTCAAAATACAGTCATTTTTAGAATAAGTTTGAAATTCATTAAGTCGACTTAGAAATTGGTAAACAATTTAGAAATTAGCTTCTGTCTCATTTTAAGTGTGAATTATTAGAGAAGATACAATGTGTAGTCTTATATAAATTTATTTTGAAAAAATGTGTTTGTTTTATAAGAGTAAAGACGGTAAATACTAAGTAAACTTACATGTAATTTTACTTAGTATACTGCTAACAACCATGGAAAAAACTCGTTAAATATGAAATCATTTTAAAATAACATTTAAATTCATTTAGCCTGCCTTGAAACTTGTTTACAAAATGAGAAGTAACTTAGGTAATTTCAGGGGCTCGACATACAAAAGACACAATTTCTCTTATTATTTTTTGGAAAAACAGAGCTCTTCACACACGATTAAATCCTTAATACTTTGACAGAATAAAATGTTTCATTTTTATTCCATGCATTCGAAAATTTTAATTAACATGCGCATATATAATATTCAAATTTAATACATTTTTTTCTAACTCATTACTTTTTATCTATGATATATGTTTACCTATCTGTTGATATATCCCTTCACATATAATTATTGCATTCATGATTTAACATCAAAAATACTTAGTTGAAAACGACGTTTTGTTATGAGAATCTCTACACATATTTACATCGAGAAAAAATCAATTACTGCCTAAGTTTTAAAGAAAACTTATTGCATTAAATCCAATTCTTTAAAAGGGGTGGGGAGTAAAGCTCATTAATTTGAGTCAGATGGTGGAAGCGTCAGTTTTAAGTAAGAAAAGGGGATATAAAAGGGGGTCGAAATACAAAGCCATCAAGTTGTTTGTCTCAGCAGAAATCCACTGATATCTGCTTTTGACGACAGCTGCACTTTTAGTCTTCACTAAGACGGCTAATTACAGCTCTCATTCTTACGGTTTCTTTTGAGGTTCGCAATGAGATTGTTCGCAATCTCCATTGTTTCCCGAATTCCCCGCGAAAGATCGAAAAAAAATATAATAAATTTTTGCTTTAATATGCTAGTTTTCGTACAGACACATTCTGAATACCGACTTTGATGCCAGACTTTTAGGGGTTTTCTTGCTTGAAAAGTTTTCAGTGATGGCCTTTGTGTGTGAATTTCCGGTTTGTTATAAAAATGTTCGTTTAAACTCCGGCTTTTGAATTAAATGCTTTATTATTTGTATAGATTAAATGCAGTTATCTTATGCAGTTTTCCGTAATAATTAGTGGGTAATAATGGGTGAGATGAAGTTTTAAACAGCATGAAAAGGATTTAGGGTGTATAGAAATGAATTAAATATATCTACTATTGTTTTATGAGTTAAATAGAGTTTGAAATATATTTTGAAAAGAAAATACCTATCAAAAAGAATGTATATTCATTAAACAATGATTTAGCTTTGATAAAATTCGGATGTTTCAATGATATTTGCGCGTAAGCTTACATGCATACTTATATATAAACTTGTGTTTATACATACATGTCTAAGTATATGATGTTACTTTATTATTTGTATAGATTAAATGCAGTTATCTTACGCAGAATGTGCAGTTTTCCGTAATAATTAGTGGGTAATAATGGGTGAGATGAAGTTTTAAACTGCATGAAAAAGAGTTAAGGGTGTATGGAAATGAATTCAATATATCTACTATTGTTTTCTGAGTTAAATAGTTTGAAATATTTTTGAAATATAGTTTGCATAGAAAATACCTATCGAAAAGAATGTATAGTCATTAAAGAATGATTTCGCTTTGTTAAAATTCTGATATTTCAACGACATTTGTGAGTAAGCTTACATGCATACTTATATATAAACTTGTTTCTACATACATGTCTAAGGATATATTACTTTATTATTTGTATAGATTAAATGCAGTTATCTTACGAAGAATGTGCAGTTTTCCGTAATAATTAATAAGTAATAATGGGTGAGATGAAGTTTTAAACTGCATGAAAAGGAGTTAAGTATGTATGGAATTGAATTAAATATATCTACTATTGTTTTCTGAGTTAAATAGAGTTTGAAATAGGTTTGAAATATATTTTGAAAAGAAAATACCTATCAAATAGAATGTATGTTCATTAAAGAATGATTTAGGTTTGATAAAATTCGGATGTTTTAATGGCATTTGAGCACGTATGTGTACGTAAGCTTACATGCATACTTATATAAAAACTTGTGTTTATACATACATGTCTAAGTATATGATATTACTTAATATTTGTATAGATTAAATGCAGTTATCTTAAGCTAAATGTGCAGTTTTCCGTAATAATT
>CM063511.1:36459229-36474229 GCA_032207245.1 Pardosa pseudoannulata | reverse complement strand
ATATATATATATATATATATATATATATATATATATATATATATATGTATGTATGTATGTATTCTATACATGTATGTATATTTTTCTGATTTTACACTACAGTCCAGCAATCTGTTCCTTAAATAAAGTTATATTCATTTCAAACAACTCTACACTTACACCAAGTACCTTCCCTAATTTTGCGTAAACACGTTCATTACTATGCAGAGTACAGTCCTTCTCGTAATGATAAACAATGTGCAAAGAAATAAATATTAATCTTGTGAAGTTTTTCCTCTTTTTTCACCCTTTTATTTATGTTTCGTGACTAAATTCGGTATTACATGATTTTCTTTACTGCACTAGTCCATATTGAACTATTTGTATACTAATGAAAATCCTGTTATATAAATGCTAAACGGTTTGTCTATCTCTGTAAAAAGTAGAGGGGAAAATACAGAATCAAAATTGTTTATGTAAATATGTAGTAGTTTTAGTATATGAAAAATGTATTTATAAACTAATATTCATTTCTAGGTTCATAAACTTTGTTGTTAGTAAATTGTTATAATATATCACGGAAGTATCAATTATACTAATAAACACACATACATGCATATATAAAATGGCATTTTAATCGATATAATGAATTTTATTACAATTATATTCTAAAATAAATTTTCTGGTAATATTATACCTAAAATTTCAATATTTGGCCAAAATCTTTGTTTCTCTTTTATATCAAGTAATCTTTGGCTACTACGAGAGCACCACCTTAAATTCTGAGTAGCTTAACTATTCCTATATAACTACTTTACATAACTTAGTTTCGGCTGTCAGCATTCCCATGTTGTATACTCCTAGCACCTCTGATTGACTGGCTCCCTTACTCTCTCATGACTTTTAGTAAGCGATTGAAGACATTTTTGGAGGAAGAGGGCAAAAGAGTGTCTCAAAAATCTCTACAATTATTTTTAATATCTGCCATTTTCTTTCACGGCCTAACGACTTTTCTTTATAATTCTAATCTTGAAGTAGGTAAAAAATATCTCTTAAATACTGTACCGATGTACTTTCCCACGATGATCAGCACGTGCATACACAGCTGTGGACTAAATTTCCAAGAAGAATTTAGGTGCAGCTGTTTACTTAGAGTTTTAGTGGGGACATCTGAGGAGGAGTTATAGCTTATGGAGTGGCACAGGTGTAACGGTCAAGTCCATGCAGGGATGCTGCCTTGAGATATGGGGGCAGGGGATAAGTAATAGTCAACATTCACCAAAGGGCCCATTGTAATGAGCCCACATGTACACCCGAAGGGTTTGCAGATGTGGGAAAAGTTCACCAACAAGTGATTGGGACAGAAAAGAAGAAGTGTTGATCTGAGGTGTAAAGGTGTAGAAAGAAAGTGGAAAAAGGACTCGATGTCAGGATTCGACATCGCTGGACATCGAGATCCAGTGAGCAAGCCAGTTAGCCCGGGTCAGCAATCGACTCCCTAACCCGCATGCGTATGATAGGCACGTCAGCATAGACGTCCAGAAAAATAATGGCAGCAATCCCGCACCGACGTCTAGCCTTTTGATAGCCCCACCCTACTCCCCTGTAAGTACTCTAGATAAACTTAATATTATTCATAATTATTACCTGGGTCTCATAATCTTTTGATAAGGAATACTATTTCAAGAGTATTGATGAATAGCAAAACCAAATAATTGCAGGTTATGTCAAATACTAATCAAGTGATGTATTAATTTGCAAATATTGTACATAATAAATGTTTTATTTTAAATATTAGGTATTTTCCTTTAATTTAATAACGTATATTTTACTGTGTTTCTCCTTTGACAACGAACGCTGGTGTTTGTGTTGTACGTACATTACAACACATATGTATGTGCGCGTCTAAATAAATATGTGTATGCTTTACGTTGGTACGTTATATATATATATATATATATATATATATATATATATATATATATATATATATATATAATATGAAAATTTATTTCTTCATTTATTTAAGCAATTATCTTTACCCCTATGTGTGCTTACTGTTTTCGTTTTTATTTTGCCATTCTAAGCATAATGTTATTACTATTTTACTGATAAAATAACTATCTAAATGTGTTTAATATAAGATTTCACTCTACAATTCGAGCAATTACCCTTGATTTTCCTTTACGATTTACACTTCTCTTGAATTAAAACAATTTATAATTTTGAGGTATATTTTACATAATTTTTTTCTACAATTTAAATCAAAAATACTCAATGCTATTCAGTGAAAATTTTCTTCCAAAACAATAAAAATTTACATAAAGTACGATCTTTTAATCATGAATTCGTTTTCTCGCATCTTTTACATTTTTATTTGTATTGCGTGACTAGCTTTGGCATCACAAGGATGTGTTTAAGATGTGTTTATTGCAACTGATCACGCTGAAAAATTTAAAATATGCATAAAAGAAGTTTAAAGAATAGGTAATTTTAAAATATTAACACGCATTTTATAGCAAAGGTGTTTTAGCTTATAATGAACAAAAGGTGGTTTTTAACTTAAAATCTTCCAGATTTGCGCTTAAATTTTGTGGCAGCTGCCGCAATAATAAAGAAATACATAAAGAAAACAAATAACTGTTCATCTTGTGATTAGCATTTTTTTCACCTCTTTTGCTTTTTTACTTACATTACTCCACTAATTTAAGTATTACACTGATGTGTTTATTGCAATGAATCAAGCTGAAAAATTTAATATATACATAAATTCTAACAGAAGCTTTGAGTATAATTTTTTTAAATATATAAACACACATTTTAAAGGATAGACGCTTTAGCTTATAATCATATTATCTTCCAATTAAAATTTTACAGATTTGTATTTAAATTTTTTCTCAGCTTATCTGTTTACAAATTCCTTTATCATTTAATGTATCCAACTACGTTTGGAACCTACTACTGTTAAATAAGCCAAGTATAATTTAATATTAATTTTTAAACACTAATGTTCCATATACAGTCATGCAATTTAAAATGCAATTACAAAATAAGTTTCACTATATCTATTTAGTAAACCTTTTTAATTATAAAGAAAGATTAATATTTTATACAATAACTATGTTCTAGAAAGAAATTTTAGAGCTTATAAAAATTCATTAAAAAACAACTTTTTGTAGTGCTTTTCCCATAACATCCTTTTCGAATTCCCAAAGTATAGCAAGTGAAATGAGATTTATTTAAACAACATATACTGATGCTATATAATATTCACTATATTTATTTATCTGTACGTTCTAAAACGGGAATATTGACGTGATTCAATGCATAAAATTTCATATATTTATTTATTACCCTAACATAACACACGAATATTACAGTGTGTTGATATGCCAAAAAACCTTAATTTGTTCTATAAATTTGTTTACTACAGTTGTTAAATCCCTCTTGAGAATCTGTATAGGATTAGGTGTCTTCACCCCACATTGGGTTCAAGGAACACCTTCTAAATATTTTCAGGAAAGATTTACTAATCCCCACCGATTGCAATTAACATGATTTTTATTGCGTACAAAGAAAAGCAAAATTAACAAGATTTGGTGTATTTATTATCCATCCCAGCTATACTACGTCAAACTATTGAGCAGATTATTAAATAAACACAAATGTTTACTAGAATGTTCTTCAAAATATTTTCTGAAATTCTCCTATAAACTCTATATTTAATTGAAAAAATTAAAATTTGGCCCAATTAAAGCTTCCAAAATTACTCAGAAATCCCAATATGATACACTCTTCAATATTACTCAGTAATTACTATACTACAGAACGTGATTTTGTAATTACAGGAGTGCTTTGTGTATATACTTTGCAGAAATTTCGAGGAAATATAGATTTGTAATAGTAATCATACATGATAGCTTATTCGTGTAATACATTATACGTGGGGAAATATGACAGTCATCTAGGAAATTATTCTGATTTTAGGAAATAAAGCAAGAACTTACATTCTTTAATAAGTTAATATTTGATGTTTAAATAACTGATATAAATAGTATTTTGACAAAAGACATTATTACTGATGTAATTAATGTAACAATTGCTTTAGTAATAAAGTCAGTTATTGCTAATGATACTATATAATAATTCAATTGTTACTTTAAAAGAATTAAAATTTGGCTTAATTATAAACCTCAACACTTACTCAGAAATCTAAATATGATACACTCTTCAATATTACGCAAAAATTACTAACCAACAGAACGTGATTTTGTAATTGCAGCAGTGCTTTGTGTCTATACTTCGCAGAAATTTCGAGAAAGTATAGATTTATAATAGTAATCATATATGATAGCTTATTCGTGTAATACATTATACGCGTGGAATATGAATGTCTTTTAGGAAATTATTCTAAATTTTAGGAAATAAAGAACGAAATTGCATTTTTTAATAAGTTAATATTTGATGTTTAAATAACTTCGATATAAATATTATTTTGACAAAAGACATTATTACTGATGTAATTCATGTAACAATTGCTTTAGTAATAAAGTCAGTTATTGCTAATGATACTATATAATAATGCAATTGTTACTTTAAAAGAATTAAAAGTTGGCTTAATTATAAACCTCAACACTTACTAAGAAATCTAAATATGATACACTCTTCAATATTACGCAGTAATTACTAAACTACAGAACGTGATTTTGTAATTACAGCAGTGCTTTGTGTATGTACTTCGCAGAAATTTCGAGGAAGTATAGATTTGCAATAGTAATCATACATAATAGCTTATTCGTGTAATACATTATACGTGTGGAATATAAATGTCACTTAGGAAATTATTCTGATTTTAGGAAATAAAGCAAGAAATTGCATTCTTTAGTAAGTTAATATTTGATGTTTAACTAAATTTGGTATAAATAGCATTTTGACAAAATACATTATTACTGATGTAAATGATGTAACAATTGCTTTAGTAATAAAGTCAGTTATTGCTAATGATACTATATAATAATTCAATTGTTACTTTATAATTAAGCCAAATTTTAATTCTTTTAAACTTCAACACTTACTCAGAAATCTAAATATGATACACTCTTCAATATTACGGAGTAATTACTAAACTACAGAACGTGATTTTGTAATTACAGCAGTGCTTTGTGTATGTACTTCGCAGAAATTTCGAGGAAGTATAGATTTGCAATAGTAATCATACATAATAGCTTATTCGTATAATACATTATACGTGTGGAATATAAATGTCATTTAGGAAATTATTCTGATTTTAGGAAATAAAGCAAGAAATTGCATTATTTATAAAATTAATGTTTGATGTTTGAATAACTTTGATAAAAATAGTATTTTGACAAAATACATTATTACTGATGTAATTGATGTAACAATTACATCAGTAATAAAGTCAGTTATTGCTAATGATTCTATATACCAATTCAATTGTTACTTTAAAAGAATTAAAATTTGGCTTAATTATAAGCATCAATAATTACTCAAAAATCCCAATAGAGACACTCTTCAATATTACGCAGTAATTACTATACTGCAGAACGTGATTTTGTAATTGCAGCAGTGCTTTGTGTCTGTACTTCGCAGAAATTTCGAGGAAGTATAGATTTGCAATAGTAATCATACATAATAAATTATTCGTGTAATACATTATACGTGTGGAATATAAATGTCATTTGGAAATTATTCAGTTAGGAAATAAAGGAAGAACTTGCTTTCTTCATAAAATTAATATTTGATGTTTAAATAACTTTAATATATGGTTGAATAACTTTAGTATATGCTTGAATAACTTTAATATATGTTTTAATATATGTATGATGTTTAAATAACTTAAATGTGATATTTGTTGATTCACAGCCCACTATAAAACCTATCACTTCCATAATGCCATCTAACAAGAATCCAGTCCAGAGCTGCCAACTTGTAATTGATGCTAACATGAGTAGGGGACGAAATGGTGTCCTGCAAACTTTAAGAAAACATTGAATTATCTTTCTAAATGTGTTAAACGTGATTCTAAACTGCATTCACAGTATCGGAAGAATTTATATGAGTTTGAAGATAAACAAAGTATTGAGCATGTATCAGATAATTCTCATCCAAAAAACAAACACTTTTTTAAAAATTAATCATCGATTATTTTTTGTTGCAATGAAAATTGTTTTATCACTATTAATAAACTCTTTTCACGAAAGTCTAGAAGTCTATTTCACGGACTAATAAATATCTAACGTTTAAGTTATATATCTTTGGAAATTAAGAAGTTTGTCCATTTGTGTGATTTTTTAATACATAACCACACGGTTTAACTAAATGAATTCAGTTTGATTCTAAAGAACATTCAAGGCATCGGGAGAGTTTAGATAAGTACGAAGATAAATTATTAAGCATGTACCAAATAATTCTCTTCCAAAAACAAACCCTTTTTTTTAAAATTTAATCATCGATTGTTTTATGTTGCAAAGAAAATTTTATCACCAGTATTAATAAATTCTTTTCGTAAAAGTCTAAGAGTCTATTTCATGGACTAATAAATAACTAGCGTTAAGTTATATATCTTTGAAAATTAAGAAGTTTTTTTTGTTTGTGTGATTGTTTTTTATACATAACTGTTTGACTAAATGAATTCAATTTGATTCTAAACTATATTCACAGTATTGGGAGACTTTAGATAAGTATGAATATAAACAAATTATTGAGCGTGTATGAGATAATTCTCATCCAAAAAGACTATTTTTTTACCTGCCTCACAGGGTACTTCGGTCTACATGCTAGTTAATATTATAAAAGAATAGATAAATGTCAACAAACTATGTTGAATGAAATTTAAAAAAATATACAATATATTAGGTATATAACAGATTATATGCTATATAATAGATTAGGTACATATGTAATAGTTTTAAATTTAATCATCGATTATTTTATGTTGCATTGAATATTTCATCACCGGTATTAACAACAAATTCTGTCTTTCTCTAGGATGTAGTGGAAATGATAGCTTCATTCCTTTACTTCCATTAATTACTGCTGCAAAAAAAATCGGAGGAACTTAACCCCTTCCGGTATGATTTAATAATGAAAAACTGTGCATGAAATAACCATTTAATTTTTATTTAAAAAACTTGTTTCATTTTACAATTCTTACCTATTCTTAATTAAAATCCACTTTTTACATAGTGTTAAATAATATCAAAAACAGTAAAATTAAGAAAATATCAAAGCAAAACATTAATAAGGTATACAGATAATAGCCTTCAAGCTAGTGGTACTTTTCAAAACAAAGTGCAAAGGAATACTTAATTGTTTACACCGCCAAGTAGTCTCACTTTTAATTTGATTCTTGTAACACACACGGCATTTCTTAGTAGGTTTTCTTTTATTCTGACTCATTAATTTGGCAATGACTTGTACCAAAAAATTCTAAGTAAAAAATACGCAATAGTGACTTGTGATTTTCACAAGTGATAAAAGTGTTGCCAAATTCAGTACAATAGAAATTTTAAACTAAATTATCATATTTAACAGTAACTTTAATCGTATGACGAGTGTAGCTCGTCATTGTGCGGTATGGAATGAAAAACTAATGACGAGCTAGACTCGTCATTTTACCGGAAGGGGTTAACGATAACTTCGACGTAGCTAAGAAAAATTTGAATTATCTTTCTAATGAATTCAATGTGATTCTAAACTGCATTCATTATAATTAGAGAATTTAGAGGAGTATAAAGATAAACAAATTATTTCGCGTGTACCAGATAATTCTCAGCCAAAAAAATATCCATAGTTTTACCTGTCTCATAGGTTACTTTATAATTTTGGAAAATTAAAATTTTTACTATTCCCGTCATATGACGGGCCATATGATAGTGTAAAAATAATCAAGAAAAATTTTTATGTATACGTATAATCGAATAAACGCTATTATAATGAAATTTTTAGACCCATAATGACACTATGTCCGCATTATTCGTACTGTTACATTCTTATCTACAGCAGTGAGCACACACATCATGATTATTTCATACCCGCACCGCAATTCAAACTTACATAGAATGCCCATATTAGTCAGTTAAATTGCCAGTTCTGGTGAAGGCATACATTGAAAGGGACGAAATCGTTGCGATTGGTTACTAAATTATGGTTGGATGTCGCAGTGAATACTCGCATATTGCCTGTTGTCACAGCCTCAACTGCTAATGACCCACCGACGTGTATGTCTATCTACAATAATCCCGACTTGGTTAGTACCGACTGACAACTACGTGTTTCGTACTTACTTATTTATTATTCCTATAATATTGCTGAGCACTTTGAAGGGTATTTTATACCTTTCGAGACCTACAATCTTCGTTATCAGACTATTCTATTCACTATAAAATAAAATGTTCTTTTATAATGAATTTTTTACAAGTTGTTTAATAACTATTTAAGATTAAAAATATTAGTTTTGTTTTATAAAGTTGTATATTTTTATAGTAAGAACAAAAAAATACATCAAATAGAAAAAAAATAAATTCAATTTCCTGCAATGTGACTTCTATAATATGTATATTAGAAACTAAATTTTTTTATCAGATTAAATTGAAATGTCTGATTTATTCCGGAATTTAAAACTTTAGAGGCATCCGAAAATTACTAGAAATTATTCTTATAATAATTAAAAATTAATAAAAAAATAGAATAATGAAAATGTCTGTGAAACATTTTTTTCTCAATATAAAATGTTCTTTTAGAATGAATATTTTACAAGTTGTTTAATAACTATTTAATATAAAAAAATTAGTTTTGTACTATGAAGTTATATATTTTTAGAACAACAACAAAATCATACATCAAATAGAAAGAAACAAATTAAATTTCCTGCATGATAACTTCTATAATGTTTATATTAGAAACTAAATTTTCACATCAGATTGAATCGGAATATCTGATTTATTTCGGAATTTAAAACTTTAAAGGTTTCTCACAAATTATTAAAAGTTAGTCTTAAATAAATCAGAATTAACAAAAAATAGCCCAATAAAAAATATGTGAAACATTTTTTTCTTAGTATAAAACGTTCTTTTCAAATGAATATTTTACAAAGTGTTTAATAGCCATTAATATTAAAAAAATAGTTTTGTAATATAAAGTTGTATATTTTTATAATGACAAATACTGCAGAATATAGAAAAAAATTCCAACTACCTGCAAGATAGCTTCTATAATATGTATATTAGAAACTAAATTTTCATATCAGACTGAATCAAAATATCTGATTTTTTTCAGAATTAATTACTTTCGAGGTATCCGAAAATTATTAGAAATTACACTTAAAATAATTTAAAATTAATAAAAAAATAGAATAATAAAAAATCTGTGAAACGTTTTTTTCTTAATATAAAATGTTCTTTTAGAAAGAATATTATACAAAGTGTTGAATACCCATTTAAAATTTAAAAAAATCAGTTTTGTACTATAAAGTTGTATATTTTTATAACAACAAGAAAATAGTACAGCAAATAGAAAAAAATAAGTTCAATTTCCTGCAATATGACTTCTATAATACGTATGTTAGAAACTAAATTTTCATATCAGATTGAATCGAAATATCTGATTTATTCCGGAATTTAAAACTTAAAAAGCATCCGAAAATTATTAAAATTACTCTTAAAATAATTCAAAATTAAAAAAAATAACATAATAAAAAATCTGTAAAACATTTTTTTTCTTAAAGGTAGTAATTTTAGCCTAGTACGCCCCAATATACATGCATTATATATATATATATATATATATATATATATATATATATATTATATATAATATATATATATATATATATATATATATATATATATATATATATATATATATATATATATTCTAATATATATATATATATATATATTAATATATATTAATATATATAAATATAAATTCTTCTGTTAGTGTGTTTGCAATATAACTCCTCCAAAACATTTTACGATTTTTGGACTTACAGTTTTAAAACAGGACAACGTCTGTTGGATCATCTAGTGCATATATATATTTTATGTGGTTATGGGGCTTCAAGTTTGACAGAGTTCTCGAAAACATTTCGTAGAACATAATTGAAAAATCTATGTCTCCAATTTCTCCAAGAATGAATACAGAAACAAAACATAATGATATAATTCATGTTTTTAGTCTCTTCAGTAATAATGGCATCCTAACTATCATTTATATCGACTCTATCGAATATAAGTATGAATATTTTTATTTAAACATATTGTGCATTTGTTGTTTTTTATTTTACATTTACACAGGCACACCCAGCCATATAAAAAAATTACAAATCAGTAATTAAGGCGAATTTTGGAGGCAATTTCTCAATAAATGCCGAACGCTGGCCGATTGGTTAGGGCGCTGATCGTCGGTACCGGAGTTCGTGGGTTCGAATCGCACTATGGCATGGATGTTCGTAGCCGTTCGGAATCGGCTTTAAGCAGTAGGTCCCGGTCTCATTAGCCCTCGTGTGCAAAACAGTAGACCGTAGCGCTCCAAACCAAACCAAACCAAACTAAACTCAATAAATGTCCAGAACTGTGTTTTGTTTTAACTTACTCAAAATATTTAAATATTTCTATACATTACATTCATCCAGGAATCACATTTAAACATTTGTAAAATACAGTAAAAATTAATTTTCTTTTTTCTATGATTATTCTCCAATAAAACTTATCTAACGATGCAATCAAACACCTATATATTCCTAATAAAGCCGTTTTTCCTGACGGTACTCACAAGGACATAAACTATGCAGTATCTATAGCAGAAAGGAAATGACAGCACCAATCAGGAATCCTTTTTATTCGCATAGTAGGGATTGCTATAACTGGCGTGCTGCATTCGAAGGTCATTTTGTGGTAGAGTTCATACACGTGTTGTTCAATTAAGTAAATTTAGTGGTTTATTACCAGTTATTTGGTAATATTATTTTTTAGAGACTTCTATTCTTCGCAGGTAAGCATTTCCTTTGTTTTATTCATAATTTGTTTTAGTTTCTATCACAGAGTAAAAAATATATGTTCGTACTAGAAAGTACCAGCTGCAAAATTAACTACTAAATACAGTAAAAATTAATTTTCTTTTTTCTATAATTATTCTCCATTAAAACTTATCCAATGATGCAAAAATGCAGTAAGAAAGTTGATGGTAAATTAATTCAGGTTATAAAGAGTTAAGCATAATAATTCACAAAATATTTTATTTTCATTTTAGAGGATCAATGTAAGAATATCATAGGATTATATTTAATAAATACCGTTAAAAATACAGTTAGAAATACTAAATTTAATTTACAGCGGATAGTTATAAATTCAGGTAGTTACTCAGTTTTTTACCTTTACGAAGGAAAATTCTTTTTTTATTGTTCTTTCTCCCCCTTTCTTTATAATCTAATGAAAAAAAATCATGTGATTTATGATGACCTAAAAATAAATTATATCATTGATATGATCTTATAAAAGGATTTTATTTTATAAGATTATATGAATAAACTTTTCTTTACATAATCTATAATACTATTTTAACCCTTTTTGTCCTGACGGTACTTATAAGTACAGCTTCAATCAGACACATATGTATTCCTAATAAAGCCGTTTTTCCTGACGGTACTCACAAGGACATGAATGATGCAGTTCCTACAGCAGAAAAGAAATGACAGCGCCAATCCGGAATCCTTTTTAATCGCATAGGATTTATAGATTTTATAATTGACGTGCTGCATTCGAAGGTCATTTTGTGGTACAGTTGATACACGTGTTGTTCAGTTGAGTAAATTTAGTGGTTTATTACCAGTTATTTGGTACTATTACTTTTGAGATCCCTATATAATTTGCAGGTAAACATTTCATTTATTTTATTCATAATTTGATGTTTTATTTTCTACCACATATTCAAAAATATATGTTGGTAGTAGAAAGTACCAGCGGCAAAATTAACTAGTAAAATACAGTAAAAATTAATTTTCTTTTTTCTATGATTATTCTCTATTAAATCTTATCTAATGATGCAAAAATGCGCGCAAGAAAGTTGATGGTAAATTCAGGATATAAAGGGTTAAGCATAGTAATTCAGAAAGCTATATTTCCCTTTTAGCGAATCATTAAAAGAAGATCATAGGTTTATATTTAATATATACCGTTAAAAATACATTTAGAAATACTAAATTTAATTTACAGCTGATAGTTATAAATTCAGGTAGTTATTCCGTTTTTTACCTTTACGAAGGAAAATTCTTTTTTTATTATTCTTTCTCCTCTTTTCTTTATAATCTAATGAATCAAAATCACGTGATTTATGATGACCTAAAAATAAATTGGTCTAGAAGCGGAAACCCGGCTCTGAGAATAAAACTGTATTTATTACTTATTCAGGCTGTAAAATTTAACTGCCAGAGGTGGCTACAGATGTGTGGGCATGAAATGTTATTGCCACATTGCGTGATTGAGTTTACAAACTTTGGAGCATGGGTATTAAAAATAAAGAATATATATATATAGCGTTAAAGATTTATGTTAACTGCCATGTATTTGACATTTGTTCAATAAACCCTCGCTGGACTATGCATTATTATTTCAGCCGAATATATATATAAAAAAAGTGAAACATTTTAACTCGTTATTGCGTTAAACCTGAAAAATAGTTAATTACTTTCTATTCCTTTTTTTAACTGTATTGTGGTATAAATATTGAATGTATTTATTGCATTTTAAAAATAGTTTTAAAACATTTTTTTGTGTGCTAGATTAGATGATTTGTTTAAATTTCGGGCATTTTGTTTGCGTGTTAAACCGTGCGTTAATACAGAGATATATAAAACATTAAAAGTAAACGTTAAAATAAAAGTATTTTAAGGAATATTATCTATACAATATTTTTGCATGAGTGAAATGTCTATATTTATTGTTGAAAAGTGTCAGAAAAAATTTTTCACGGCTTCTCTTATTTGATTTAATTTTCAGAATATATAACAGCAGTACTAAGAGTTTCAAAACTGAAATAACTCAGCTTCTCTAAACTAATAACATTTAGTTTTCTTTATAATTTTAGAATAAAATATTTGTTTTGGGGATTTATATTTGGGCTTGGCTAAAGAAACAGAGCCCCATTTCTCGCTTTATTATTACAAAAAAAAATATCTAAGGGTTATACTATATTGTCGTCGAGATGTCACATTTCATTCTGAAAACTAATAACACATTTCAAATTTCTTTATAAATTTAAGTATAAAATGCCATATTTGGTGATTTATGGCATTTTATTCTTAAATTTATAAAAAAAACTTTAACCTTGGGCTTGGCTAAAGAAATGTAACATTTCTATAGTGATTATTAATTATTAAAAATAAAAAAACCAAGGAATCTAACATATTGCTGTCGAGATGTCACGTACGAATTTTACGTCCTTCTTAAAATTAATAACACATTTGAAGTTTCTTTATAAATTTAAGAATAAAATTCTACAATTGGGGATTTATTTTAGTGATTGGCTAAAAGAAAAACGTAACCACATTTCTAATGTGATTATTAATTATTAAAAAAATCCAAGGGTTCTAACATATTGCAGTCGAGATGTCACATACAACTTTTACGTCATTCTCAAAACGAATAACACATTTGAAGTTTCTTTATAAATTTAAGAATAAAATTCTACAATTGGGGATTTATTTTAGTGATTGGCTAAAAGAAAAACGTAACCACATTTCTAGCTTTATTATTAATATTAAAAAATAAAAAATCCGAGAATTCTAACATATTGCTGTTGAGATGTCACATGCATCTTTTACGTCATTCTCAAAACTAATAACACATTTTAAGTTTATAACTTTAAGAATAAAATGCCATATTTGTGGATTTATTTTAGGGCTTGGCTAAAGAAAATGTAGTCACATATCTATCGTGATTATTAATTATTAAATCAAATATCCAAGCGTTCTAACGTATTGCTATCGAGATGTCACGCACGACTTTTACGTCCTTCTTAAAATTAATAACACATTTGAAGTTTCTTTATAAATTTAAGAATAAAATACCATAATTGGGGATTTATTTTAGTGATTGGCTAAAAAAAAACAAAAAAACGTAACCACACTTCTAGCGTTATTATTAATATTTAAAAATAAAAAAATCCGAGAGTTCTAACATATTGCTGTTGAGATGTCACATGCACCTTTTACGTCATTCTCAAAACTAATAACACATTTTAAGTTTATAACTTTAAGAATAAAATGCCATATTTGTGGATTTATTTTAGGGCTTGGCTAAAGAAAATGTAGTCACATATCTATCAGGATTATTAATTATTAAATCAAACATCCAATCTTTCTAACGTATTGCTATCAAGATGTCACGTACGACTTTTACATCCTTCTTAAAATTAATAACACATTTGAAGTTTCTTTATAAATTTAAAAATAAAATACCATAATTGGGGATTTATTTTAGTGATTGGCTCAAAAAAAAAACGTAACCACATTTCTAGAGTTATTATTAATATTTAAAAAAAAATCTGAGAGTTCTAAAATATTGCTGTTGAAATGTCACATGCATTTTTTACTTCATTCTCAAAACTAATAACACATTTTAAGTTTATGACTTTAAAAATAAAATGCTATATTTGTGGATTTATTTTGGGGCTTGGCTAAAGAAAACGCAATCACATATCTATTGTGATTATTAATTATTAAATCAAATATCCAAGCGTTCTAGCGTATTGCTATCTAGATGTCACGTACGACTTTTATGTCCTTCTTAAAATTAATAACACATTTGAAGTTTCTTTATAAATTTAAGAATAAGATTCTATAATTGGGGATTTATTTTAGTGATTGGCTAAAGAAAACGTAACCATATTTCTAATGTGATTATTAATTATTAAAAAATCCAAGGGTTCTAACATTACTGTCGAGATGTCACATACAACTTTTACGTCATTCTCAAAACGAATAACGCATTTCAAGTTTTA
>CM063511.1:36414229-36451729 GCA_032207245.1 Pardosa pseudoannulata | reverse complement strand
CTGGATTGTTACGGAATCCATAAAACAACTTACAATTCAAATGTAATGTTATAAAATTATTTATTACGATGACAAAATAATCCTGACATCCTTTTTGACTTCAGTTGTTTGGTTTGGAGCGCTACGGTCTACTTTTTGCAACACGAGGGCTAATGAGGCCGTGACCTACAGCTTAAAGTCGTTACCGAACGGCTACGAACATTCATGTCACAGTGCGATTCGAACCCACGAACTCCGGTTCCGAATTCCAGCACCCTAACCATTCGGCCATCGTTCGGCTTTGACTTCGGTTGATGGATAGATAAAAAAATTGTTCATAAAGAAGAGAATCATATATAATTTAACTTACGTGATATCATTTGTTGTCATTTACAGTTCAAGGGAATTTCTTGAACTGTTCGTAACAGTTTAAGGAAAGTTTCTTAGCTTCTTTGCTGCAAAGGGTAAAATGATAAAGTAGTCAAACCTACCATTCTGGATGGTTACGGGATCCATACAACTACTTCCAAAGCGAATGCAGTGTTATAAAATTATTTATTAAGACGACAAAAGAATCCTGACATCCCCTATATAGTAATAGTCTACGTTACCTAATCGTCTGTACTCGAATTCATGAAGAAGTTGTACCTGGAATGGATAGAGGCATCCATATTGGTTTCTTGATGAGTTAGAGTTAGCAACGTTTCGAATCCATCCCTTTTCTGCCATTTTAATGCCCATTTCAAGCCCTTTTTTTTCGGTTAAGAGCAGGTGATTATCAATTTATCACAATTTATAAGTAAAAATAACATTTTTACTAACATTATGACGTAATCCTTTAACCATCTCCCTTAACCATATCTTGTTTAAATCATTAAATATCGTCTGCATTATTTTCATACCTTTATCACTGAACTTAGATATTACGTAATAATTTTCTTTGGCTGAAATAATAGATTAGGTATATGTGATAGTTTTTAAATTTAATCATGAATATATTATTCACCCTATAACAACAAATTCTAACTACCTCAGGGTGAAGTGAAATGATAGTTTCATTCCTTTACTTCCATTAATTACTGACAAAAAATTTGAGGAACTTAACGATATTTCGAGTAGCTAAGAAAACTTTGAATTATCTTTCCAAATAAATTCAATGTATTCTAAACTGCATTCACATATCGAGAGACTTTAGAGGAGTATGAAGATAAACAAATTATTAGCCTTGTACCAGATAATTCTCAGCCATTTTACTCATAGGTAGTTTAAAATTCTGGAAAATTAAAAATTTTACTGATTCCGTCATATGACGGGCTATATGCTAGTTAATATTATAAAAGTATAGATAAATGTCAACAAACTATGTTGAATGATATAATCTTATGTAAAATTAGTAAATTTTTTTTTATCTGTTCATCATTTTAAAAGTAATTCTACACTTGTTTTACAGCGATAGAATTTCATTATTTGAAACCCTATTTTTCCCCGGTTAAGAGCAGGCGATTAAATTAATCAATTTATCACATAATAAGTAAGTAAGAGCATTTTTTTTCCTATCATTATGACGTCATTTCTTTAACCATCTCATTTGATCATTTCTTATTTTAAATTATTTAAATATCGTCTGCATTATTTTCATATACCTTTTTTCACCGAACTTGGATATTGCGTAAATAATTTTTCTTTTATATTTGGCTTAATAACGTATTAGTTTACATATGTGATAGCTTTAATTTATTCCTCGATTATTTTTTGTTGCAACTAGTATTATCACGTCATTCCTTTAACTATCTAATTTAATTATTTCTTATTGTAAATTATCTAAATATCGTCTGCATTAATTTCATAACTTTTATCACTGAACTTAGATATTACGTAAATAATTTTCTTTTATATTTGGCTTAAATAATAGATTAGGTACATATGTGATAGTTTTAAATTTAATCATCGATTATTTTTTGTTGCAATGTATATTTTATAACCGATATTAACAACAAATTCTATTTATCTCCAGAGTGTAGTAAAAATGCTAATTTCATTCCTTTGCTTCCATTAATTACTGTCCATTAATTTCGACGTAGCTAAGAAAACAGTGAATTATCTTTCTAAATGAATTCAACTTGATTCTAAACTGCATTCACAATATCTGGAGACTTTAGAGGAGTATGAAGATAAACAAATTATTGAGCGTGTACCAGATAATTCTCAGCCAAAAAACAAACCATTTTTTACCTACCTCATAGGGTACTTTAAAATTCTGGAAAATTAAAAATTTTACTAATCTCGTCATATGACAGACTATACGCTACTTAATATTATAAAAGAATAGATAAATGTCAATAAATTATGTTGAATAAAATATAATCTAACGTAAAATTCGTAAATTTTTTTTATCTGCTCAACTTTTTAAAAGTAATTTGTACACTTGTTTTACAGCGATAGAATTTCATTATTTGAACCCTATTTTCCTCGTTTAAGAGCAGGCGATTAAATTAATCAATTTATCACATAATAAATAGGTAAAAATAACATTTTTTTCTACCATTATGACGTCATTCCTTTAACCATCTCATTTAATCATTTCTTACTTTAAATTATTTAAATATCGTCTGCATTATTTTCATAGATTTTATCACTAAACTTAGTTATCACGTAAATAATTTTCTTTTACATTTTGCTTAAATAGATTAGGTACATATGTGATAATTTTAATTTAATCATCGATTATTTTTTATTGCAATGAATATTACATCAAAGGTATAACAACAAATTCTATCTACTGTGATGAGGCGATTTAGATCTGATATATAATTGTTTCATTCATTCAAGAAGTAAAATGTTCGGGATCTAAATCTGACCTCATCACATCGTTGTAGATAGAGGATCGATGATCATAAATTTCAATTTAACGGATATTGTAGTCTTGTACGGTTGTCTCGGGCGGGGTTCTGATTCCAGTCCCAGATAAGAATCCCGTCTCCGTACTTGACATTAAATAAGAATGTACCTTTGTGGAGTATTTATGAGTCCCTAAGGGACAGGGCCCAATTAGAAGGGATAAGGTTGTTCACGTTGGTGGTCTCAGGGCGGGGTTTGGTGAGACCAATGAAATTCTGGCAACTATCCCGATTGAAAGACAAGGAGGAGGGGACAAAGTTTGAGATAATAAAATATGAAAAATCTAAAAAATGAAGAGATGGATTAGAAGGTCCCAGAGAGATGGATTAGGAGGTCCCAGGGTAGTTTGGTTCGGAGGTCCCAGAAGAGATTGGTTCGGAGGTCCCAAAAAGAAGGTGCTCGATAGTCCAGCCAAGTCCGCCAGAAAGTTTCCTGCACAAAGTAGTACGGCCGCACCCCAAAGACTCAGGAGAAAGCCCATGACGATGTCTGTAACAGAATAATGGATGATTTAAAGATTCCCTCTCCTGATCAGCTATTGATACCCTTCAACCTGAAGTGTTCCGGGCCCAACATTTTAGACCCACAAATGTACCCCTTTTGCATTACATTTTGAAATCGAGATTAGGTCCTCTCTCTGCTTACAATATTTGCTTAAGTGTATAAAAATAAAAAATTGTCAGAAGTAATTTTGAACAGATTAACTAAGCTTACATATTTACTTATTACTTATTACTGGTTTTGTAAATAGATGTATAAATATTTTATAATAAATTTATTTTTTTTATATTAAGCTAGTCTCAGTTGCTATCATTTTAGCGGTTAGTTTATTCTTCATATTTATGTCTGTGGTTTCTCAGAACCTGTGGTTAAATTGTAGTACAAAAAATATTTAACACAACGCAATTAAAAATAAATTGCACTATACATTTGATCACAGGTTGATACTTAAATATATAACGAGGACTACACGACATCTACCTCCAGGATGTAATGGAAATAATAGTTTCATGCCTTTACTTCCATTAATTATTGCATTAAAAAAATTGGGACGAACTTAACGATAATTTCCACGTAGCTAAGAAAACTTTGAATTATATTTCTAAATGAATTCAGTGTGATTCTAAACTGCATTCATAGTATCACGAGACCTTAGAAGAGTATGAAGATAATTTATTGAGCTTGTACTAGATAATTAATTATCAGTTAAAAAACAAACCAATTTTACTGATCCCGTCATATGACGGTCTATATGCTAGTTATTATTATAAAAGAATATATAAATGTTAGCAAACTTTGTTGAATGAAATATAATCTAAAGTAAAATTAATGAGTTTATTTTATCTGTTCAATATTTTAAAAGTAATTCTTAAACTGGTTTTGCAGCGGTATGTTTTCTGGTGCACCGTTATAAAATTTACGATTGGAGATATAATGTACACATTATATCTCCGACCTTAAATATCGGATAAATGTAATTCTGAGAAATCTATTACAGTATGGCGTCATTATAATTATTGAATTTGAGTATTCTATGATATATATTCTTAATTCCTATTATGTTATATATAATCATCCCAGTCCAGCTCGGAATCAATAATATTAATGCTTCGGTACTTTGTAGGTTGAATAACTGTTTGTCTGGTGTAACAATTAGAGATGTAAAAAACACGGAATTTTGAAGAGATGGGAATAAACCCGGGGATTTTGGGAACTTTGGGAAGAAATCATTTTAACAATGTTTACATTTATTTTTTCAACAGTGGCTATTTAAGAACTAGCATATTATTTCTAAGAGATTTTTTTTTTTTACTTTTGGCAATATATATATATATATATATATATATATATATATATATATATATATATATATATATATATATATATATATATATATATATATATATATATATATATATATACAAGAAATAATAGCAATGAGTATTGAAATGATTTTACAGTAGTACTTATGTAATTAATAACCCTGTTAGTCTTATCAAACACATAGCTGATTGCTTCAATTTTAATTGCTAATATAATAATTATATACATTATTTTTGATCATAATTTATTATGTAAATTGCTTTATATTATATGTTAAGCTTTTTCCCGTCCTTTTATATTATAAAACTAAATCATTAAATTTAAAATAAGTTTATTATTTTTTTTGTAATGCATGTATCATTTAAAGGTGTAATCAAATGATACTTTTGCATTTTGTGTTCAATTCCTACACACACACATTATATATATATATATATATATATATATATATATATATATATATATATATATATATATATATATATATATATATATATATATAGAGAGACAGAGAGAGAGATGTTATCCAAGAAAAATGATTTATGGGTTTTGTGACACTACAGATTATTGCCTAATATTTATGTAATAATAAAAATATTGGATATTTCTCAAAGGAAAAATATACTCATACCTTCATGCTAGACATGATACCTTACCAAATATAGTTAGTTAATCCCAATTATTCAATTTTTTTCATAGCATATAATAGTTAAATTTTGTGAAAATATCAACTTTTGAGGTTTACAACAAAGACAGAAAAAAATGGTGGTTCTCATTGTGTCATAGGAATTGGCGACTTCAAAATTCCCATGTTTTGGAAATTTTCAAAACTCCCTTCCCAAAAAACTCTGTTTTTTCCACTGCTCACAACTCTAGTAACAATAAGTTACATTCGGTCACCCCGTGTGTCTTCGAAGGTGACATGCCGGGGCAGGACCGGTTTGAATGCAGAGCGACTTCGGACTTCTCCCAGCCAATAGAGGTGTCCGTGAGTTTTGGGGAATTTTGACCCTCTCCCCCCGCCGTTCTGGAGTGGACTCTATTCTTTGTCTCCGCAGAGAGTCGGAAATTTTTTGAGGGACAAGGGGGTTTCCAGAAGGAGCGAAGGTGAACGGCTGGCATCCGTGGCGTGTGGATGAACCTCTTTGGAAGATAGAGCCATTTTATTTTTTTTTCAGGAATGACGCCGACTCGAGAGCAGTCTTTAATCAACATCTGGTCTTTGTAAACATTACTTCTTTCAAAGAAATGTGTTTCCTTCAGTTCAGTGTTGTTAATAGATGAAAGATTTATTTACACATATTAAAATCTTGAATTCAGACTTCTTTAAACAAATATCCAAGTTCAAGAAAGATAAGTTTTGCACTTTTTGCTTATGTTTTAGAAAAATGAAGAAAAATATGTTTAGTTTTAGTTTTTGAAAGATTTAGTACATTCTTTTTTATGCTTAAATACAAGCATATAGCCGCTATAATTTTAACTGAAAGAGGTAAAACCCTGAAATAATTTTTGTTTTGCTACCTGATAACATTTGCTTAATGAACTCTTCCGAAGTGGATGGCTAGAAAAAAATTATCTCGATTACAAATTATCTTATCAGAATAGTGAAAATGGTAGAATACTACTTGCCCTAAGACCTCATAAAAGTTAATCCATATTGAATACATCATACATGATAACACACTTGAAAGTTCGACACAAAATTCCTTTAATGAGTTAGTGCCTTCACTATGATGTTTAACGTGATTTATTATTCGCCTATTTTTTATCATACTTACAAATAGAAAAAATCTGAATAAATATGTATGGGGACTCCTGCTATGGCTCGACGATTCTTAAAGAAATATCGCAGGGATCCATCATATATAAAACCATATTCAGAAGGGATGTACACGGTGTAGTTAAATAAAACAACTACATCTAGACACAGTCATTTATTTAAGATAGTGTAATGAATGACGTAGAGCTATAGATATCAAAACTGAACTAACGTTACAGAAGTTTAAAATACTGAAAGCACATACAAGTTACATAAACAAACATCAGCCTTCGATGCACCTTCGATTATGGTTGTTATTGCATAATCACCACACACGTATAAACCAAAAGTTGAATTGCTTCAAGTTCCTAAAAGAAAGTTTCTCTGTAGAACTTTTATGACTCTGTCAGAACATCTCTATCTCTTTTCAACATTCTCCATAAGGCTGCATACTAATAATCACAAGCTTGCTGACTTGAGCAATGAATATGGAATGACGGCTATATCAATGAATAATGTGGATTGAGATGTGTAAGATTAGAGTATGAAGCAAATCTTTTTTTTTTATTTTTTTAAAGAACTAAAAGGTTTTTAAAGCTTAACATCAACTATAAGCCACTGCATGGCTCTCCCTCAGTAGAAATTTGACGCTATAACAGCCCTCAGCATTGTGTTAAGTCTATTCCCAATACAGATTTTCTGCCGGAATAGATACGTGATTTTTTGGAGAACGAGGGATATTTTCTATTTTAAAGAACTTGCCAAGTTCGACTTTGTTGAGACTGATAACCAGAGAAGTTAATACCAGATGTCTATCAGAATCATAGCGATGACACAGTATCTCTCAGGAATTAGACATATTTTCTTTCAAAGGAAAAGCCACGAACTAATTTCAATGACGATTACCTTATACATGTTCTAATATTGTTTTTAAAGAATGTAATAAATAATTTGAAAAATAATCATTCCATATTCATTGATATAGCCAACATTCCATATTCATTGCGGAAGTCAACAAGCTTGTGATTATCCGCATCACGTCTTTTGGAGAATGTTGAAAGAGATAGATAGGTTCTCACAGAATCATAAAAGTTCAACAGAGGAACTTTTTTTCAGAACTTGAAACAGTTCATCTTTTGGTGTATATGTATTTGTTTGGATTTTGCTATCTGTAAGTATGAGAAAAATAGGCGAATAATAAATCACGTTAAATATTATAGTGAAAACACTTTAATTCATTAAAGGAAATTTGTGTCGATCATTTAAGTGTGTTATCGTGTATGATGTATTCAATATGGATTTAATTTTGGGGAAATTGTAGGGTAAGTATTATCCGACCATTTTCACCATTGTAATAAGATAATTCGTAATTGAGATAAGTATTTTCTAGCGATCCACTTGGAAAGAGTTCTTTCAACAAATATTATCAGGTGGCAAAACAAAAATTATTCCAGAGTTTTACCAATTTCAGTTAAAATTTAGAAGCAGATAATCTTTAAATGAAATACATCTCTCACTTTCTCCATAAAAATTAGATGTTTCTAAATTTGGTCATTTAACAAGACCTGTTTTCGATACCTATTCTGTAACTTTTGGTTTAAATTCGATCTTCAAACAAAGTTCTTTAAACAAATATTATCAGGTGGCAAAACAAAAATTATTCCAGAGTTTTACCAATTTCAGTTAAAATTTAGAAGCAGATACTCTTTAAATGAAATACATCTCTCACTTTCTCCATAAAAATTAGATGTTTCTAAATCTGGTCATTTAACAAGACCTGTTTTCGATACCTATTCTGTAACTTTTGGTTTAAATTCGTTCTCACTAAGATATTTTTGGCTTTCAAATCAACAATCAAATTCAGTTTCTTCTTGACAATTCAAATATAATTTAATTTTCTCTTTACATTTTTTAAAGATAACTTTCAGACACATTTTCGAGTTTGTTTTCTAATAATAAAAGTTTTGCTTTCTAAACCAAAATAATAAAAGATTCCCTAGAGTGATCCGCAATAACTCAGTCAGCAAAGGCAGCAATCTTGTAACTGAAAGATTGCGGGTTCTGCGCTGCAGCCGGCCTAAGTTCGTTAACCCTTAATTTGGCTAAGTCATGGCCGCTACACCGGACATGTATATTTATAACTACTATATAACATAATTGTCAGTGTTCGCCACAGTGGACATTAATTATCTCAAAAATGGAAATTTTTTTTGTTTATTTTTCAGAAATCCTAATGTCCATACAGACATGGGAAAATAACAGAAATTAAAATTATAAAATATTTGAAAAAACATCTTGTCAAATTAAGGGTTAAAGATAACTGAGGTACCTAAAATAGGTTCGTGGTCACAAAGTCCTCAAAGGATATCTCAAACGATACCTCTGGGGGTGCAGGCCAAGCCTGGGGGTCTTCTTCTTGATCCCTGCTTCTAAATTCCGAGGACCAAGTGTGGGTAGTTACTCGATTTCGTAGCATACCTTAAGGTACACATACTCCTCGGATTGTGCTAAATGGGTAACAAGTTCGCAGCTTTGTTAAGGCGTTAGGATAATGTCTGATCGTCTGCTGCATTGAGAGAAAAGATTCCCTAGTGTATTTTATTAGTCAATTTAATATCTTTTAATTAAATAATATTTGAGTTAAAGTCTGATGCTTTCTCAGAATCACTTTCGGTAACATACTGACTTCGTCAAACGAAATGAAAGAATTGTTTTTGTTAACAAACTGACTTCGTCAAATGACTTGGATGCATTATAGTCAGTCCTACCAATTTTTCAGATATCAATTCTTTAAATCTTTTAAAATTTACAGTCTATTTTACCGTGTTTTTGTAAAGAACTAAAGCGTTTGCAACTGAAATTTCTAGAAAACGTATAACCCCTTCCCTGTTTTGCCCGTACGCCGTACGGGCACAGCTTTCGGGCCTTTACTGATTTGCCCGTACGGCGTACGGGCAATCTGATTTCTATTTCGCTTGCACTGTTTCGGCCGTATTTTTTCCAATTTCAGTAAGAAATTATTCGTATAGATGTCCAGTAAATGATAGTTTGCAGTTTATTGTATTTTCTACTCTGATTGGTTCAAAAGCGCTGGTTTTTTTTTGCATGTTTTGTATCAGAAGACGAATTGTTATCTTTCAGTGTATAGTTTTCTGGTTATATTTTACTAACCGCCTGATAATTTTATTGATGTAAGAGTTGAATAATATATTTTTACTTTTAAATATTGGATAATTCAGAGCGTATGGAGCTAATTTCTTCTCTAACTGTGACTCGGAATCAGAAACTGAATTATCTGTAAGTGACACTAGCGAAAGTTTACTAGATGACCTGGATAATAGTGACTCTGATAGTAGTACAGATGGAATCAATCAAGCAAGGCATTTTTTAAAAATTAATTGTGATAATCCTTCTTATCCGGCTCCTAGATTTGCTTTCCCTGGAATTCCAAAAGTTAACTTGGATATCGATGAGACTAAAGGTAAACTTCAGTTCTGCGATGCTTTCACAGAAAGAAAAAAAGTTGTAATAAATGCTTAAAAATATTAGAAATGTTAATTTTAATAACATATCTTTACCTTAAAATGTAAAATGAACAAAAGAATGCAATAAAAAAATGTGACATTTTTTTTTACCTCATTCTGGAAAAAAATGAAACTGTCAAAGGGTTAATAGAACAGCATAGAATAGAATATATTTGAACCAAAATTTCTAGCAAGCGTGGAATTTCACGAGGCATAAAGAACTACTTGGTCTCAAGAAACTGTACCACGTTTCCCTTTATAATATTCGAGAACAGCAAATGGCTTAAATTTTGCAGATGACTGTTGTCTTTAAATTTAGAAAAGGGGGAAGGGGTGAATTTCGAACATTGCTAAGCCTAACTCATCAAGAATCCAATATGGATGCCACTATGCATTCCAGGTACAACCGCTTCATAAATTCGAGGACAGATGGACAGATAACTTAGGCTATTATTATATAATGGATTTGTCAGAGAGTAGAATAGAAGCTAATTCTACTAATGTTTTGATTTTCAGAATGTTTTTTTTCTTCATAGCGTACGTGAAACAATATTTCAATGTTTAACGATATAGTAAAGTCTAAACTTTTGATAATATGGTTATCGTATTATTCTGCAGAAAGTATCGTTTTTCATCAAAAATCAATCAATCAAAAGGTTTGAAAACACTTCAAAGTCTTTCTTAAGAGAGGTAAACTATTAAACAAACGTCTCACGTTTATGTACATATTTTATTTTATTTCCTATACAAATATAAATTTCTTGCATAATAAAACTTTTCGTTCTCAAAATATCAAATAGCTTTTAGCTTATAATATTTTTTCGTATAGAATAGTTTTTGAAATAGCTGGATTCAAAATTTTAAAAGTACTTTTTTAGTTACACAGACATACTTTTAAAAATATATCATAGAAATAAATTTCTTGAACAACATACTCCACCGAAGTTGAAATATGGTATTAAATATATACTTTTAGAAATACCAATGTGGTATCTACGAATTTTCAGTAGTTGCTAGCGTTAGAATTTTCTTTCTTACGCTTACACAGTGAAGCCGACATTCTAGAAAAAGAGAATATAAAAAGAAAAAGAATTCTGGAAATCACTGCAAATAGGCTTTATTCGAAAGCTAAATTTCAGAACAAATGCAAGCTTTTCGATTCAGGACAAAGGATGGAGTTTTCTCAGTCTTGTTCCAATCTAATTTTAAGTCGGATGTACCACGAAAAAAATAAAACATGTACTGGGACTTTGAGTAAGTTGTGGTTATAAAATAGGATATTCGCTAACTCCTGACTGAAAGCATAACACAAAATCAAATAACTTTTTTTTCTATTTCTTTAGAGTTTTTCGAAAATGACAACGGGTTTTTAAATAGAATTGTTTTGTTATCACGTGCAGAAAAATGTATATATTGTAGAAAAATTGTAAAGGTCAAAGTATTTGAACTCGAAATTTTTATGACTGACAGTTTAGACAGGGATAACCCTATTGTTGCTGGATCGGCTAGAAAGCTCACAAAATTTGCAGGAATGAGGTTTTTGTGGTTCACGTCACAATCACGTCATCCATCTGTTTTGCTTTTTCCACCTACGTAAAACGTATCTGCGCGTGTGACTGCTCTACAGTTGATTCCTTTTACTATGTTTATGTATGTCATTCGTTACATAGTTTTCGTTAAGATTTACCACATAATTTAGTTCATATTCCACTTACTAGGTTGAAACAACATACATTTTCATGTCCTCCCTTATCACACTCATGCATCATGTAGTTCCTCATGAGGACACGTCACTCATCCTCAATTGATATTCGTTGCAGTTCTCCATTTTTATGTGTTGATTCTAAGTGCTTTTCTTTGTCCTCAAGAGCTTTCTGTACTTTGTGTATCTCATTTGCTGTCATCCAAACCCCGGGTAGGGGCAACAAAACAACGAACTCTCCATAGTTCACTTTTCCATAGGGTACTGTGAATGCCAAGTATTTGGTCGAAGCTCGAACTTCATATCTTAATGTCTTACCTTGCACATAAATTGAAATTACCACATAATTTAGTTCATATTCCACTTACTAGGTTGAAACAACATACATTTTCATGTCCTCCCTTATCATACTCATGCATCATGTAGTTCCTCATAAGGACACGTCACTCATCCTCAATTGATGTTCGTTGCAGTTCTCCATTTTTATGTATTGATTCTAAGTGCTTTTCTTTGTCCTCAAGAGCTTTCTGTACTTTGTGTATCCCATTTGCTGTCAGCCAAACCCCGGGTAGGGGCAACAAAACAACGAACTCTCCATAGCTCACTTTTCCATAGGGTACTGTGAATGCCAAGTATTTGGTCGAAGATCGAACTTCATATCTTAATGTCTTACCTTGCACATAAATTGAAATTACCACATAATTTAGTTCGTATTCCACTTACTAGGTTGAAACAACATACATTTTCATGTCCTCCCTTATCATACTCATGCATCATGTAGTTCCTCATAAGGACACGTCACTCATCCTCAATTGATGTTCGTTGCAGTTCTCCATTTTTATGTATTGATTCTAAGTGCTTTTCTTTGTCCTCAAGAGCTTTCTGTACTTTGTGTATCCCATTTGCTGTCAGCCAAACCCCGGGTAGGGGCAACAAAACAATGAACATTCCATAGCTCACTTTTCCATAGGGTACTGTGAATGCCAAGTATTTGGTCGAAGATCGAACTTCATATCTTAATGTCTTACCTTGCACATAAATTGAAATTACCACATAATTTAGTTCGTATTCCACTTACTAGGTTGAAACAACATACATTTTCATGTCCTCCCTTATCACACTCATGCAACATGTAGTTTCTCATGAGGACACGTCACTCATCCTTAATTGATATTCGTTGCAGTTCTCCATTTTTATGTGTTGATTCTAAGTGCTTTTCTTTGTCCTCAAGAGCTTTCTGTACTTTGTGTATCTCATTTGCTGTCATCCAAACCCCGGGTAGGGGCAACAAAACAACGAACTCTCCATAGTTCACTTTTCCATAGGGTACTGTGAATGCCAAGTATTTGGTCGAAGCTCGAACTTCATATCTTAATGTCTTACCTTGCACATAAATTGAAATGGTTTCTTCAATTTTTGATAAACCGTTACCAATTTATGTTTCTTCTTTCGAAAATATAGAAAAATATTGAAAATAAATAAAAAATATGATTTACATGGACATTCCACTGTACTAAAGCACAGTCTAATTGGCGCAAAGCTACTCATCTGAAATTTTGTGAAAGACTTTAAAATTTTATACATTGACAATGAAATCCTTGTTACAAGAAAGCTACCTATAATAAACTATTATTGTTACAGATCAAAACAAAGTAATTTCCTTGTTATTTTCATTATACGTTTTTGCATTCTATAACTTAAAATGCTTTAATTCGATAATTAGCGTTGTAATGATCAACAGCAGGCAAAGGTGCAAACAAATATGTAAAATCATGTTTTAGAAGATTTTCTATATTCTCGATACCAAACGGTGAATAACCCGCATTGAAGTGGACTGAACTTCCATCTAATTCAGGCTTTACTATTTTCTAAAAATTAACCGTGTAACAAAGCATGGAACTAAAAGAGAGATGGTTTTTGTTTACTTTCTATTTTAACAATAGAAATAAATGTGTCAAGTTAACGGATATTTTAAAATAGATACTAATATATATTTTTACAATAAAAAATGCATCAAATAGTAATTGAAAAGCAATTTTAAAGACTTTCCACGAGAAAAAATAATAAGCAGGAAGTTTATACATGCTACCTATGCTCTTTTTCTAGTAACTTTTACTTAACTTCACTTGTGTGTCAGTTAGTATTTTGTAATCATTTTTAACTACGTTCCTGAGTAGTTAGAAATCTAAAATTTTCTACATTCGTTAAATTCATGTGAAAATATAATATTCAATCATAAAAAGTTGGATTGGAGAAAGAAAAAGGAAAATGTGCTTCGTAAATGCGAAAGCCTGTTCAGAGTACTTGAAATCCCAATTGCAGTGGTTTTAAACTTGAATAGACTTTTATTGTGACGAAAATCTCAAATTTTTACTTTTTTTAGTGCATTTTTTTTTATCAATTTACATGTTAAATACAAGGTGATTAAAAATACTTTTTACATTCTTGTTTCATGTATACATATTTTTTCCCGTTATTTTCCCCCGAACGATGTCCGAATGGTTAGGGTGCTGGCCTTCGAAACCGGAGTTCGTGGGTTCGAATTCCACTATGGCATGAATGTTCGTAACCGTTCGGAATCGGCTTTAAGAAGTAGGTCCCGCTCTCATTCGCCGTCGTGTTGCAAAAAGTAGACCGTAGCGCTCCAAAACCAAGCCAAACCCCGCAATTTCCCACTGAGCACAAGCTTGTGGTCAGTGGTTACCTTCGTGAGAAAGGGACATCTGCTCTTTAAAATAGTAGATGTAGAATAGGGAACTTTCATATTTGATATAGAAAAGGGGACGGGAATATAATGTCGGAGAAATTTTTCTGTAAATAAAAGGGAAAATGGTCAGTAGAAAGGAATTATTTACTCACCGAAGTCAATTTTTTTTCTCATACAGTCAGCCTTTTAAATATTAAAAATATTTTAATAAGGAAGTTATCTTATCTAGAACACTTAATTGATTTTAAAAATGCGTAAACACTAGTTTTGTATATACTATGGTATAAATGTATTGAATAAATACCAATTTTTTATTACATCATTATTCTATATAATTTAGGATTAATTACGACCAGTCTTGCTATAGTAACAATAATACGTAATCCATACAGTAGCAGCGCATTCGGCCATTCTAAATTTATTGCCATAAACAAGAAGCTCAAAGGTTTATGGGAAATAAGGATAAACCCTGCAAATTACCCTGATTAAAAGGTGGTATTTTTTTACGTCTATAACTGGTGTATAGTTCTATCCTAGATATGTATGTCATGAAAAGAGTATGCGATTCACGGATTCATACTGAATTTTCTCTGCTTTTTATGTAAATAGTGCTTTTGTAGACAGTTAATAATCCGTAAGTAACAGGGTACTAATTATGGACAATATAGTCAAAATACCCTTGCCTTGCTATATAATGTTCCCGAAGTATATTTCTCTCGATAATTTCAAGTACATGGCCTGGTCAGAGCTGTTAGCCGCTTAAGATTAAGGTAATGTTTGACAGTTTTCCATGAATGCGTAATACCTAGTATATATATTCTATAGTCCGCAATAAAAATTTGGCTGCTTGTGTGCTTATCTACACTGCACACCTACTAGCTGAGACTATTTTTTATATATAAATATATACATTATAATGACCCTGGATCCAAATTATCGGAAAGAAATAAAATTAGTTTCATTTAAAAAATTATTTACAAAGTATCTATACGCCAATTTACAAATAAAGACAGTCAGTCAGCGTAAGTCTAGTCAACATTACGAGAGCTGGAAAACTTTATCCTAGTGATTAAACACTCGCGTGGGACTACATCTTTCAGCAACGCAGAAAAAAATATCAAAGACAGTAGCAGTCTGCCACTGTCCACTTTTACCTTCAGTCTACCAAATCAACCTTATAATATATTGAGAAACGTGTGTGTATATTTTCTTTCATCCGGGTATAGACTCGATTAGACGGACGATCCTTAATGGCCGCATCAAATTGGATTTACTGGAATCGCCAAAAAGGGAAATTTTTCCTGTCGACAAAATTAGATTGGCTCTCAAAACTTTAATCACAGCTGTATACAAACCTGCAAGACACGAGGTCTGGAAAACATGCCGTGCCGTGTCTAGTCGGCCTTTTTACAATTTATTAGTAACAGTCAATATATAGGAAGTTGAAAACCTGTATTTTGTCACTGTCTTCTATATATGTAGATATATATGTGTGTGTGTATTTTTGCTTACAATATATATATATATATTTATATATATATATATTATATATATATATATATATATATAATATACATACATACACACACACGTGTATATATATACACACACGTATATATGTTGTATGTATGTGTATATATATATATATGTATGTGTATGTATATATGTGTGTGTGTTATATAATATATATATATATATATTATATATATAAATATATATATATGTATATATATATATATATATGTGTGTGTATATATATGTATGTATGTGTGTGTGTATATATAAGTATATGTGTGTGGGTATATATATATATATATATATATATATATATATATATATATATATATATATATATATATATATATATATATATATATATATATATATATATAATATACGCATGTAGGAAACTAACATTTAATTTTCATACAGAAACCGCTCTAAAAATATAACTTCATACTCATTCGTCCATTATTTTTGTTTGTTATTTGAGGTAAGAGTGGATGATTGATGACGAACCTAAGTATTTAGAGCGCTGGAAAATTACAGTGTCTTGAACTGGCCTTACGTTTAGATATCTCTAAATAATATAGGAAATAAAACTTTCGGAATTTTTTTCTGATATACAAACTAGAAAACCTGTTTATTAATATTTTTGTAAAGATTTTAATTTATTCAAATTTGAAAAGATGTGGCATTATTAGTGTGTAAAATACTGCAAATTTGATTTGATTTTTAGCGTTGTGTTTAAAATATCTCTTCTCCATTTACCATAATTGATTATAATTTAGTAGGAAAATACACGATGCTTTATAGGCTATTTTTAATAGGTTATAAAGTATCACTTGTTTACCGGATAATTAATTATAATTTCGCTTTAACTGCTTGATAAGACTGGATGAAGTTCCCTTTATTAAGTTTCAAATTAAAGTTAAGTATCACTTAACTAATATATAACTATATGATAGTTTAAACAGCTGTTAAATGTTTGAATACTCGAAAAAAATCATTATTTTATATTTTTGTTACAATTTATGTTTCATTATTTTATTTTCAAAACTACACAAAATTAGAACGATTGACTTGAAAATGTATGTTTCTTTAATTATATAAAACTACTAGACGACCCGACAGACGTTGTTCTGTTTTAACTCTGTGAATCCAAAAATTGTAAAATGTTTTTTAATAAATTATAAATTTTACAGTTTTGATGGAAAAGAAAAAAAAAATATTTTAAATATACTTAACGTCACCACGTGATCCGTCATCACAAAAGTAATTGGATTAAATTAAAAATACAACATCGCTTGTAAGGGGAATCGATTCTGGGACATTTTGTAATGAAACCCGTTGCGCTGACCACTGCGCCCAAGACACATTAACAGTAAATGGTTTTAATCAACGTTATAATAGTGTTACCAATTTATGAAGCGTAGCGTTCGTGGATTGAGTAGACTTTGAATTAAGACAGCAAAAATAACAGCACTTTATTCGTAATGCAGGGAAAACACGAATACGGCAGCCAACACCGAGAGAACTGGCTAGCACAGGCGATAATTCACTAAAACTCTTAGCGCCAAACAACGTAGGTCTTTACCTCTACAAATTTCTCAGCTAACTGAACCTCGATCAGGGTCGGCCCCCGGTATTTATATCCTCGTAAGAAACTGGAATATTCTAGAAAGTACTAGGTACAAACGGTCGCCAAGAAAGTCACCAAGTCACCAAATTTGGCTATAAATCGCCAAACCTGGCGCCAAAAATTAGTCTACAAAAACATCGCCTACGAGCCAATATCTCGCCAAATACATGATTTACCCATTATAATACACAGTATACGGCAAAAATACATGCCAACTTGCGAAATTCGTAACATTAGTCTCAATAAGAGATCATTTTTATATTTTTAATAAAGTAACATTTTCTATCGGATCAAATTGTGAATATAAACCATTCGCGAATAAACTTAACTGCGTACACAAAATTTCATCAAAATTTTCATCCAGCCGTTTAGGAGGGGTTCTATTGCAAACACACGAACAGACGAATTTCATATATAAAGATAAGAAAAGGTTTAGATGAATCATAATTATTGCTAGTTGTAGTTAAAAAAATTATCTGTATCATGGGTGGCCACTCTAGCCACATGCGGCTCTATGAAGGATTATTAGTGGCTCTCGATAAATGTATCCGAGTTACCTTTTCCTGTTTGAGCTATTAAATTTTAAATAATTATTACAACTGATGTAACTCTGGAATTTGTGGGTGAAAAAATCGGTATACACATATTTACACACACACACACACACACACACACACATATATATATATACACATATATATATATATACACATATATATACACATATATACACACATATATATATATATATATATATACATACATATATATATATATACATACATATATACACACATATATATACACATATATACATATATTATGTTTGTATACATTATATATACATATATATACGTATTATTATTGGGCTTTTAATATATGATTCTGAAATCCCGCAATTCATACCGATTCACTGCCTAATTTAACGAGAACATCTCGTTACAAAATATTTAAAATATTCTGATGTTATGAAAATACTGTAACACATAAATTACATTCGCACCAATACAAAAGATCGTCGACAATTCAAAATTTTCTTGAAAAATTAAAGGAAAAAATTAAAGGATTAAAAACTTCCCAATCACATTGAATAAATATAATTTCTGTAAAAAAAAAATTAATACATTTTTTTCATACCTTTTAACTATGTATTTAATAGTAGCTCTCGAAAAATTTCAAATTTTGAAAAATGGCTCGGACTATCAAGGAATTTGTTCACCTCTGCTCTATCTTTATTTAGATATGTAAATATTCAAGAATCCTTTAATTTCTAACGAATACGTATCTGATAAGAATAGGAGATTTCAAAATGATTTTCTTATAAATATGTTATAAAGGTGTAAAAATGTTGACAGAATTAGAAAAGAACAAAACAAATGATCTCTAATGAATAAATAACGATTACTTAAGTCTCCCTCGTATAATTTTTTTTAAAAGAAAAAATGTAACTTAGTAAAAATGTTTATTAAAAATGGTGCATTAGATTTCTATAAAAAAATAAATTGTTCATAAGGATCCAATGTTGTAAATTTTACACAATTCTATATAAAACTTGAAGAGTTGGAAATGAAGCTGAGAATTTATGCAATTTAAACTTTCAAGAAAATAACTAATTTAAATAGATAATAAATTGTATATCATGTATTAATTCTATAATGTTTTAGTTAGTTCTTTGAATACTATAGAGAAAAGGGCGTAGGTTTATTTTCATGACATGGGATACACCATGATATAAAATATAAATAATATAAAAGCTTGTAAATAAAATATAGTTCATTGTGTATCACATGTGACATACAAACGTATTTAGTATTTTTTTCCAATGCAGCAGGCGATACAGATATTACCCTAATGCCTTAACAAAGCTGCCGACCTGTTACTTATTTAGCACCACCCGAGAAGCACGTGTATCTTAAGGTATGCTACGGACATTAATCAAGCTGGGTTCTCGTAATTCGGAACCAGGGACCAAGCAGAAGACCCCCAGGCTTGGCCTGCCATCCCCAGAGGTATCGTTTGAGAACTTGGAGGACTTTATGACCACGAACATATTTCACGTGCCCCAATCACCTTTAGCGAACGCGGCGGATTTTAGGTCGGCTTCAGACCCGAACGCGAAACGTTTCATTTACAAGATAGTTGCCTTTGCCGATAGAGCTCAGCGGCCCACTTATTAAGTATTAGAAGCGGCATTATATGGCACATCAATACCATATAATGCCGCTATTGTTGCTAATATTGATTTAGATAAGGTATTATATGGTATTGATATGGTTGATTCAGACAAGGTATGTGGTATTGATGTGGTTGATTCAGATATGGTATTATGTGATATTGATGTGGTTGATTCAGATACGGTATTATGTGATATTGAAGTGGTTGATTCAGATATGGTATTATGTGATATTGATGTGGTTGATTCAGATACGGTATTATGTTATATTGATGTGGTTGATTCAGATATGGTATTATGTGATATTGATGTGGTTGATTCAGATAAGGTATTATGTGATATTGATGTGGTTGATTCAGATATGATATGTTATATTGATGTGGTTGATTCAGATATGGTATTATGTGACATTGAAGTGGTTGATTCAGATACGGTGTTATGTGATAATGATGTGGTTGATTCAGATATGGTGTTATGTGATATTGATGTGGATGATTCAGATACGGTATTATGTGATATTGATGTGGTTGATTCAGATATGGTATTATGTGATATTGATGTGGTTGATTCAGATTTAGTATTATGTGATATTGATGTGGTTGATTCAGATATGGTATTATGTGATATTGATGTGGTTGATTCAGATACAGTATTATGTGATATTGATGTGGTTGATTCAGATATGGTATGTGATATTGATGTGGTTGATTCAGATATGGTATTATGCGATATTGATGTGGTTGATTCAGATACGGTGTTATGTGATATTGATGTGGTTGATTCAGATACGGTGTTATGTGATATTGATGTGGTTGATTCAGATATGGTATTATGTGATATTGATGAGGTTGATTCAGATATGGTATTATGCGATATTGATGTGGTTGATTCAGATATGGTATTATGCGATATTGATGTGGTTGATTCAGATACAGTATTATGTGATATTGATGTGGTTGATTCAGATATGGTATTATGTGATATTGATGTGGTTGATTCAGATATGGTATTATGCCTTATTGATGTGGTATACAGAACATGCAATGGAATAAGAAGTATAAAATCATTATTCATTAAAATTCCAAGTTGGGTTTGTTAATGATTAAAATATTTTCCCAAAGTTTAATTTATTTGATAAAAAGAGGTGAAAGATTCTAAGTACTAAACTTATCAGTTACTGAGCTGTCTTAATAACAAACTGTAAAACTTATTTAAAACGATTTTATTATTAAGTAGTTGGAAACATTTCAACTTTCTTAAAAAAAAACTTTTCATTAAACAATGTTTTAATTTTATTAAAACCGTATGTTACTTTCATTTTTAAGTTTTCAAAATAAAACATTAAATTACATTAATTTTAAAATATCACGTAAAACAGAATGTAGACAGTTACAGAATGGAATCCCAGACGCTACGGTATAAAAATGAGCCATGCTTTTAAAATAATTACTCCTGCGATATTTTTGCAGGAAATCCCAGTTATAAAGTACGGGAATTTATCCGAGAAAATATTTCTTAATGAACCTCGGGTTTTAAAATCCGTTGTAGATTTTTTTTTATGCTGACTACTGTACAGTTTCGGAAGTTAACCCTTTGCGTTACTTTACAAATTGATTTGTTATAGTAATCAAAGTCTTTTTAATGGCCTTTTTGCCTATAACTGAAATCGTTAAGTTCCAGATTTAAAACGTTTATCGAGTAATTGGGACTGTGACCTTGTACTGTTGTTTTATGGATAGCATAAAAGCTAAAAGTTGCCTTACACTAATCTTTTGTCTTAATTTATATTGCAATATGCCTGGAATTTAATGGCTCTAGTAAAAGAACATGTATTTTGACCTCTTAAATTTTACGAGTTTATTGATGCCCATACAATAAAAATCCTGAAATACGACTAACTGCGTAGAATCTAAATACAATTGTTTTTAATTTAGTCTGGTACAATACTATTTACTTAGTATTTACATGTAAAGCATGTTTTAGTAAATGAGTTTTCAACAAGTTCACATATTTGAATTTAAAGAATTTAAAAGCCCATTATAATTCTGAAATATTTAATCGAATTTAAATAGCAGTTCTTACAGAATCATGTACGATGTGTCTAGGATTTTAATCCTATCATAGTACGCATATACGTATCACAGACGAATCACATACGAATCATATACGTATCATTTACGTAATACATCAAAGTACGATGTACATCCAAAATCCTAGACATAGTACTATGATGTGTCTAGGATGTATACACATCATAACTAATGTATTACACAGTGAATGGGTTCTGTGTTTTACTTGTAGTTACTTATATATTATTCTTAAATCATAAAACTTTATTGCAGTTCAAAATAGTTAATTTCCTAAAATAGATAAAATTATCTACTACGGAAAACAATATATTATGATTCGAAGTCAAAAATTACAAAGACGAAACATAAACATAGTTCCTTGCAAAATACTTTGACGTACTACTATAAAAAACAAAAGTATTTACATGTTTATACACAAATTCAGTGGCATACGTTCAATCAACATATATTCTGACAAGCAAATGATGGGGAACAACCGTTGCTATTAACTATACGCTCATCAGGATAGCAAAAAATAACAAAATTCAAGTCGCTGTTCGTTTAGATATACCAAATTACTTCTCAACTCCATCCTCCTAAAGAAATTACTATCTCACTGTACTGATGTACTTTCCCACGATGGTCAGCAGGTGCACACACAGCTGTAGACTAAATTTCTAAAAATAATATAGACGCAGCTGTGGACTTCGAGTTTTAATGGAGGACCCTTGTGGAGGAGTTATAGCTGATAGAGTGGCACAAGTGCAACGGTCAAGCTCAGGCAGGGGTGCAGCCGCGAGATATGGTAGCAGGGGTAATAATGTCAATTTTCTCCAAAGGGGCATTTTAATGAGTCCACCTACACACCCGAAGGGTATACAGAAGTGAGGGAAGTTTCACTAATAAGTGATTGGAAAAGAGAAAAAAGAAGCGTTGAAACGAGGTTGAAAGTTTTGAAAAAAAAGTTGAAAAAAAAAAAGAGTCGAGGTCAGGGGCTAGAGTGGAAGGGGGAATCCAGATCCCGTAAACAAGCCAGAGAGCCCGGGCCAGCAATATTTGCCAGATCCCTCATCCGGCAATGTGACTTTCATTATACCATCACCGACTTTCAGAAAGTGACAACCTTTATGCCAATAATAACGTTCATTCTGCCTAGAGCCTCGATCTGTTTCCTTGTGAATGCCTGGAGGTAAACCAACCGACTTAATATTTATGATTGTTACCTAGGTCTCATAGCTTTTTGATTAAGGAATACCATTTTAAAAATATTGATGAGTATCAAAACAAAATAATGAATATCTTGTCATATATTAATCAAGTCATATATTAATATGTAAATAATTTATTTAATAAATGATTTAGTTTAAATATAAGGCATTTACTTTTAATTCTACAGAGTGTATTTTACTGTGTTTTCCCTTTGAAGAAATGTGTACGTATTAAGCATCTTACAACACTCACTTTTTACTCTATCAGTTTTTAAACTAGATTACTTGGGCTATTCTTTGAGCGCCCTCCAACGTTGATTCTTCGGGGCTGCTGCAAAGAAGTCTTCTTGCTTGGTTCCATATCGTTCCCTGTAATTGATCGAGTAATGGCGGCTTTATGACTAGGTCTCGGCTAGATCCCACCCTAGAAAATGTCACCGGCAATATTAAAATGGCTCAACGACTTTTGAATCACTGCTCTACCGAAATTTGTGCGGCATGACGTACATTACATATTACACTCTATACTTTTTTGTATAATGTGAATATTACAGGGGATTTTAAATGGTACTGTTTAAAGATGTGTAAATAAATAACAACAAAATATATAATTATAATCACTCCTTGGACTTTTATAATGTCCAGCATATATCCTTCAGGTTCTTTAAACAAGGACTTACATGACTGAGCGATAAAGCAATACGGGCGATAATTTTACGGGTTGGAACACAGCTAATGACATAGATGTTTAGAACCATTTAGAATCGGCTTTGACAGTCTAAAAAGACGGGCCGAGACAGAATATGTCGTGCGCTTGAATTAGTCATTATGAGGGGACATTAGGTGTTCATTTCAGTAGCCCTCGTTTAGCAAAACAGTAGACTATAGAGTTCCAAACCAACTTACCAACCAATTCTGACTTATCCGTATTCCAGTCGGGTAGTATATTTAGCTACATGTTTAGTCTTCATAAAAGACTTACTGTTTAGTTCTAATTGTTTAACAATTCATATAAATTATTTTTATTTTGTATAGTTTCTGTTTAACGGTTGTTTGTATTTCAACATATGGCATCATCCTGTAACGGTTTTTATTGTGTTTGTTTTTAGTATTCAATGCTAAGAAAAGATGGCTTTTAACTTGGTATTTGGTGTGTGTGTGTAATTGTATTCATTTTTTTCGTGTAATCCATTCATATTCAGTGTTAAGCATGTGTTTTTAAAGCCTAATTCTAAATCTAAATTTATGTAACTTCAATTCTTTGTGATGTGTTTCATCATTAAAGGTAGTTTCATTCATCAATAGATTTCTGTTTTTGGCTCATCATTTCGATTTCTAAGGATTCTTCAAACCAAATTCAGAAGGATTAAAAAATAAAGGTAAGTAATTACCTTAGTCAATAATTGATTACCAGCACTGCTGAACCTTTATATTAATTAATTGACTTAAAAGAAAATCAAAATTCAAGATTCAAGGTTATTTAAAGTAAAATTCTTACTATTCAATACATTTCATAAATCCACTGATATATTATTTTAGTTCATTGATATATTGTTTGAGTGCCAGTAGTTTGTTTGAAGTTTTTGTAACTGTTTTGGTAAAATGCAACAAAAGGTTGACTGCAACAAAAGAAATGTACACATATTTCTCGACCATGTTTTACTGCTTTTCCTTTACTTGAGGGAATAAGGTATTTTTTTTTTTTGGTTGTTGTGGATATTATACCATCCATTTTGTTTTACTGTTCAAATTTAAAAAATGATAAAATAACTAGCTCTTATCCAGAAACCATTTTTTGTAAATTGTTCTTCAAATTTCTGTTGGCTTTCAGGTAGAAAAAAAGCCAAGTTAATCCTACAATGGTATTCTTACTTTTCGAAGATATTTTTCAATTGAAATGCTAATTTTTTTTACAAAGGTAAAAATAGTTTTAAAGTGAAAATAAATCTTATTTTGTTACTAAAAGTGTATGCATTATGTAACGTTGCGTTACTGATTTTGGTTTCCGTGCAGGGGTAACAACGGTCGGCAAAAACGTTATAGCAGTCTAATGTTCATAACGAATGTAATTTATCATAATGACTATTTTATTAGGAATCTATATAATGAAATTTTTTGAAATTACACTTCCTTTATTTTGTACAAAGAAGTAAAAAGGGGGATCAGAAAAAATTTTAAGTTGATACAATTATATATTATAAATGCACTCTAACATATTGTACACGCTGCACGTACTAGTACGTTTTCTGACGATTGATACTTGAGCGAGGGTGATGTACTAGAACGGGTTAGTGTAACAACATGAATTGCTTGTGGGTACAAAAATAACGATGTATACAGAAAAACGAAGCCAAATGTTCTTGTCTACTACATAGATTCTGGAAAAATTTGACAAATAAAAACTAGTTTTTACATCAGTCGATGCGGAACTACAGAGCGGGAAGTTTAATTAAAAAATCAATTTAGATTTAAAATTGACTTTTTATTTATCCTTGTGGAAATGATGTTATATATATATATATATATATATATATATATATATATATATAATTTGTTTATTTGTCTATTTATATATTTGTTTATATATTTCAATATAAAATGCGAAAAGCTGGTTAAATAATTAAATAATTTTTGATCTATTGAGATTTAACTGAATAGCTAAATTTATGCTCGAAACGCCCACTCTCGGTAGAATTCCGCTGCGAAATGTACCCGCACACAATGTGTTAAATAAACTCTTAATTTTTGTTTTTCATTACACTTATATTACTACCATGTGAAATATTCCTAAGGATAATTTGCATTTATTATCTTCACATCTCTAATGTTTACTTATTCATTTATTTATTTATAACTACTGCTAATATTCGCTCGATTAGTTTGTATAATTCTAGTCCCAAGAGTCTTATATAAATAGTAGATTACAATACATGTAAATTACTTGTTAATTAAGGTAGCAGTTTGAGAGTTACATTTTACAAATGTTTTCACACATATTAATGGTAAAAATAGTTTTTGAATAGCATTTTATAATTAGTGAATAAAAAAATGTTAAATCAAGTATAGTTATGATGTTATTTGAAATAACATTTGAAATCTCAGAATTGAAGAATTTTCTATAATATATAAAGTATATTGTATATTTTGATGATACACTTTTTCTTGAATATACATGGCTTCGAATCGCCGAATAATCATGTATCTACTATTGTTAAAGCAATGACCGATATCATAACAAACTAAGTCAGTGTTTAACAATACTACAGTATATCGCCAAATGATAAGCAGATTAAAGTACGATAGGAGACATTGCAGCAGAATCCGTTAAATCTTAATAATCTATGGCGTTGTTAAATGCGACAAAGTCATTCTAATCTTAAGTGTCGATGGTTTCCTCTGTAATACTATAAAACATTATCTTATTCCATAACATATGGCAGCTGCCTTCCACCTTGCAGTACCTTGAATAGCTCAGACCTGTTATCGTTTATTGCTGATATCAGTAAATGGTTCTTGATATCTGGAATGTTACTATAAATATTTTAAAGTGTACCAGACCTGTGCATCTTAAATAGATCTATACATGTATACCTTCATGCATATATATATATATATATATATATATATATATATATATATAATTTCCTCTAGTAACAATAATTATGTATCCCCTATTGTTTTTACTCGCCCGGCCTACTGGGCAAGGAAAAAACTGATCAGCTAACAGTAATAACGATCGATGCAGTTTGGCCACATTGAAGAGAACGGCACAAGTCTAATTAAAACTTTATTTTAGAGCTGCTGAAACGGACATCTTTACTATTCAACGACAGACAAAAGAAAGACATAAAAATCACTCTGCTCGAACAGAGGTGCACCCAAGAGCGAATATAGATAGAATTTTCCCAAAGGACAAGAAACTTACTAAGAGAATTTAAGTTTTAAGATCAGGAAAAGCGTGGAGTTATTTGCCGGCGACAGCTGGAAAACGTGTTAAATAGACAACAAATTTACATGTATAGGACAGAAAGCTTTGGGAAATGTATCGAAAGATATTTAAGTCGAGGATGCTCCTTTGATTAAGACATTTAGATGCTGGTAAAAATATTTTAAGAAATTAGAATGGGAGAGAGGAGGTATTTAAGGAAATATTAAAGTTAAATAATTTATATATATATATATATATATATATATATATATATATATATATATATATATATATATATATATACATATATATTAATTATACACCTATACACACATATATATGTAATATATCAAAATTATTACACTTTAAAATCTCATAAAAACTTTCCTCTCCCCCATTCTTATTCCTTCAAATCCATTTTAAAACAACAAAATATCTTAAATAAAGGAGTCTTTGCGACTTAAAATTCTTCCCTCCCATTTTCCAAAACCTTCTGTGAAATTAATGCGAATTTTCTGCCCATTCTCCATATTTTTCAGCTGTCTCCGGTTCACTTTTCTATGATCTAAGCCTTATTTTCTTTATAATAATGCTGACTACGGTACCTTCTCTGGGAAAATTTCGCCTCTCTCTCGCTCTGGAGTCCAACCCTGTTCCAGCACGGGTTTTAGATGTTTTTTTCTATCCTCTGCCTTTGACTGTGAAACACATGTAGTTCTCGTAACTAAAATAAAATTTAAGTTCGACTCGGATTTGTGTGCCTTTCTCTTCAATCTGCCACGACTGCAAATCCTCAGCTTAGGCTTTTCCTTTCTGTATCCCATGCAAGTAAAAATAATACGGACTACAATTATTGTGACAGGAGGAATTAATTTTCTCTGTGTTATATACATATATACATATAGCCAAAAATACAAAAGGCAACGATCTCATAACTAGATGATTGTTGGGTATGGGCTCAATACGGCCGAAGGTCCTCCGTGTACGTTAATGGTGAATGGGGCACGTAAAATAGGTTAGTAGTCACAATGTACTCCACATTCTTAAACGATACCTTTAAAGGTGGCAGACCTATCTTAACCCTCCAAGTGGAACACACCGATTAAAAAAAGTCTCCAAAATACGCTAACGGTTTATTGTGTCAATGACCAAAGCGTTCTATGATTTTTTACTTCACCCTTTGTCAACTAGAATGGAATACGGGAAACCCACCCTCGTTACTGTCCCTTTACTTCCGGTTATAAATAGATACATAAATAGATATTATAGATTGTTAATTTTTAATACACATAAAGCTCGTTAAGTCTCGAAGATCATCCCATAAGAAATAATGGATTCTAAAAGTACAAATAAAAATATTCTTTAAGAAAATTATTTATATTTTTTTACGAAAGTTATCCAAGATATTTAAGCGGTGAAATTAGAGATACATCTGTTACCGCAAACGAAATACTTCGAAATAGAGATTTACAAAACCATGAAAAGCTATCAGAGTCTTTGTGCCTCAGGGAGTAGGGTTGCATTCCTCAATAAATGTCAGTCAAAGAGGGATGCAATTTCTAAACAATCGACCTGACCCTCCTACCTCAAACACTGGCAGAAATGTACATTACATCCATTTTCGGAACGTTTTTGGAGGTCGAAAATTGTACGTGACAACCGCTTTGAAGACATCATCGGTTTGGCGGAATTGTACGTGCGAACCGCTTAGAGGGTTAACGGTCTTCAGCTTGGTATGTGCTCCTAAATTACGAGTATCTACTTAAGCTAAGATTTTTTTTTTTTTTTTTTTTTTTTTTTTTTTTTTTTTTTTTTTTTTTTTTTTTTTTTTTTGTAGTTTCATATGCCACTTTCATATGGTCTAACCAAGCACGATTAACCAGGAGGCTACTTGTATAGCTGCAAGGGGGAGCTAATTTCGTTTTGACGAACACCTCAAGGGTGAAAGAACGACTTATGCTCAAGTGGGTCCTCGTAATTTTGAAGCAGGGACCAAGCAGAAGACCCATAGGCTTGACCTGCCATCCCCAGAGGTATTGATTGAGAACTTGGAGGACATTGTGACCACGAACATATTTTACGTGCCCCAGTCATTTTTAACGAACACGGCGGATCTTAAGCCGACTCGGTCTAGGATTACCGTCTAGGAAAGATGCTCTTTCCCTAGTGATGTTCGTCAAATGAAGAAAGACATGAATTAAGACAAAGACCGCTTTGCCTTAATTCATGTGGTCTCTAGCCTACGAGTTTGGCTAGTCCAAAAGGCATTGGCAAAAAACAACAAGCCAACAATTTATGTCATACATATATGCATTCATGGTCATATATATTGAGAAATATAATATATATATATATATATATATATATATATATATATATATATTCATGCACACTCACTTATATATTCGGCATTGGTTTTCACTATAGCGATTTACATTCAACTTTTAACATTATGCATTTTCGTTCTCATTTATCTCTAAAATGAAACTGATTTGCACTTTAATGAACCATTATCTTTTATCTTACTTATAAACGGTAGGATAAAATAACAGTTAATTATAGTAAATTTATAGAAATTGTATAGAAATCATGTAAATGTATAATTTTAATCTGAAAATACACATACATCTATATTGTTATACTGAAATTCACTTTGAATATTACAGCTTCTACTGATTAGTATAGAGCTGTAATTTTAACCTTCCAATACAAGCACCAAACCTATCGTACGTGTGCATTGTTACTTATGTGATAGGCTGAATATATCTATTTCTTGTTTTCGGTCAAATAAATATTTGCTTAGATATACTTTATACCTTAGAATGATACTTTTGATTCGGTAGTCTGATAAATTCGCTAATTGATAAATTCAAGCTTCCAAGCCTTAAATTGAGATTTAAAAAAGTAAAATTTGAAACGAAATCTGAGATTTATTTTACATTTTGTAGAAATCTATGTAAAATAAAGCCATGAGGGCCAATTTTAAAATTAACAAATATCTATAAAACTGTTAATTAATTTAAAAAAATAAAGTCATTAATTCACTAATACTTTAGTTTATGTTTGCTAAATTATGCAATTCTGAGTTAATAATTTATAAAAAGATCTTGTAGTGTCTGCCATATTCTCAATACCTCTCTAACTTAGAAAAAAATCAATTTAGCTTTGTAATTTCAAGCAGTACGCATATAACAAAAACTTATTTAAGGTATTCATCATTATACATTTAAAATATTCATCAATATTTATTTAGAAAAAATGACTCCAGAATTAATGGGTTATTTTATACTATGAAGAAACTGATAAAATGTGAATAAATTTAAATGACTTTGTGTACAATATTTGACATAAAGAAAATACCCTTATATTTTTCTGTATAAATGTTAGGCATGTTGTTTAGTAAAATAACAAATGTTTAGTAACAGCTAACAGTGTTAATGTACTTAACAAAAGTAAAAACTGTGAAAGTAACTGGATAAAACACTTTTCTCTGATATTCTGTTTACCTTAGAATGGTACTTTTGATTCTATAGCTTGGATATTTAGTACTGTATTGGTGATGTAGTACAGGTTCATTACACACGTAATCATTGTTTAACAATTCTATGGTAAATAATAAAATACATGAGAAGGAGACTGAAATAGGATAAAAGATATAATACAATGGCATCTGTTAAAGCTTAAACATCTATAGAGTCAAGTGTGTCGATGTTATACTAATTTCAAGTGTTTATGGGTCCCATTGCAGGCTATATATCATTCCGTTACTCGATCATATATGGCAGTTGATTTCTACTCTAACACGTTAACTGCCATGAGATACGCATGTCGTGTCTCCGTTTTCCTTGAGTTTAAGCAGCAAGACACGGATGCCGTGTCTCAAGAACCCCTGTATATCTAGTATGTGGTATCCCGTATGTGTTCTTATTGAAGTTTCATATCAAAGTGAGATCTCACATGAATAAGTGAATCATTTTATTGTATGTTTATCAATGAGGGTTATGCACAACCACGAGATGCATGCGTTTTGCTTTTTCCACTTGCTCGCTTTTATATAGAAAAGTGTGAATGGTAAACGTCTGGTCTAATTTCTTACCTTAATATTTTACATTGCTCATAAATTGAAATGGTTTCTTCCATTTTTAATCAATCTTTGCCATAGCCTGGATATTTAGTACTGTATTTGGGATGTACATGCAGATTCATTACACACATAATCATTGTTTAACAATTCTATAGTAGATAATAAAATACATGAAAAGGAGATCAAAATATGATAAAAGATATATTACAATGGCATCCGTTAAAGTTTAAACATCTATAGAGTCAAGTGTGAGGACGTCACACTAACTTCAAGCGTTTATTGGTCCCATTGCAGGCTATAATTCATTCCTTTACTGGATCATATATGGCAGTTGATTTCTATACTAACACGTTAGCTGCCATGAGACACGCATGTCGTGTCTCAGTTTTCCGTGAGTTCTGGCAGCAAGACACGGATGCCGTGTCTCAGGCACCCTAGTATATATAGCCGTGTGTACCGTCATACGGGTATCGCTGGGCACTGCAGTGTTAGTATTTCCAGTTTTAATGGCTTGGGGAACTAGAATGCGTATTTGATCCCCGATAAATATAAATGTTTTTATTGAAGTTTCATATCAAAGTGAGATGTCACATAAATGAGTGAATCATTGTATAGTTAAATTTCACGCAGCAGGACGCATCTCAACTCATGACGATTCTGGCTTTCGGTTTGGTTTGGTTTGGAGTGCTACGGTCTACTTTTTTCAACACGAGAGCTATTCAGACCGGGACCTACAGCTTAAAGCCAATTCCGAACGCCTACGAACATCCATGTCGCTGTGGGATTCGAACCCATGAACTCCGGTACCGAAGGCCAGCACCCTAACCAATCGGCCATCGTTCGGCTGGCTTTCGTTTCAAATGGAAGGGCAACATATTTGATACCTATTGGCGATCGTACACGTGAAAACGAATGGGAAGGGTATTAAAGTAGTTCGTGAAGTTGCTTGAAATCGCTTTATTGTATGTTTATCAATGAGGGTTATGCACAACCACGCCACAACTACGTGATGCATGCGTTTTGCTTTTTGCACTTGCTCGTTCCTCTATAGAAAATTATGAATGGTAAACGTCTGGTCTAATTTCTTACCTTAATATTTTACATTGCTCATAAACTGAAATTGTTTCTTTCATTTTTGATCAACTTTTATCAATTTATGATTTTTTTTCAAAAATATATATTGAAAATAAGTGTCGAAAACGATTCACATGGTTTCAACTAATCACATGGTTCATCATTGTATTGTATGTTTATCAATGAGGGTTATGCACAACCACGCCACAACTACGTGATGCATGCGTTTTGTTTTCACTTGTTCGCTTCCCTATAGAAAATTGTGAATGGTAAACGTCTGGTCTAATTTCTTACCTTAATATTTTACATTGCTCACAAATTGAAATTGTTTCTTTCATTTTTGATCAACCTTTACCAATTTATGATTTTTCTTTCGAAAATATTCAATATATATATTGAAAATAAGTGATGAAAACGAATCACATGGACAATCCACTGTATTAAAGCAGAGTATACTTGGAGCAAAGTTATTCAAGTCCAATTTGATGAAAGAGTTTAAATTTTTACAGGTAAACAGTCCAATCCTTGTTATTCAAGCTTCAGTTACAAAGGAAAACCAAGTAAGTTACTTGTTATATTTATCTTATATATATATATTACATACTATAATTTATGATGCTTTAGTTTAATAATTATACTTTTATTTGTCCTTATTTTAATGCAAAATATCATTTTTAACAACCATTTGCTTGTCCTGTGGACTACATATTTTAATCCCATGTAATGCTATATACGCTTGTATATCACATGTAATACACAATGAGATATATTTTAAACATAAGCTAAAATAAAATGTTCAGAGTAAACATTGTTTTATTCAGTAGAAATGAAATTTTTCTTTTTCAACTTGGAAGCCATTGTTTACATTCAGGTTTTTTTTAAAGGAAAATGATAAAGTTAATATTTGTTTGGTTGCATTTCTCTTTTAGACTATTTTTAGTACATCCAAATGCTGTACAAGAGCAGTCATTTCTGGAAATGATAAAATAACATTGACAGTGTATATATGATCAACAGTAAGCAATGAAATGTAAAACGAATGCATCACGTGATTTTTATACTCTCGATACCAAACGGTTAATAATCCTCATTAAACTATTATCTCAGAAAAATGATAAAACTACAAAAACGTTGTTTTATTTCCGTAAATGTATTACAAAATAATAACTAATGAAAATTTATTCTAAAATTTCTTTCTTCCTAACTATATGCACTTAAAAAATACACAAGTAAAGCAATAAGGCGATTTTACGTAGTAGGGCAAATTCTCAAATTATGACAATTCTGCCTTAGTTTCAAACAGAAGGGCAGTTTATTGTTTGTCTATTGGCTGTTGTAAACATGAAAATGAATGGGAAGGGCATTATAGTAGTTCGTGAAGTTGCAACAAATTGTTCTATAGAACTTGTTGCACTGTAAACAACGGAACTTGGATCTCGAGGTAATTTTTGTGCTGCGGCTCTTTCTGATGTAGAACTTGGTGCGTAGCATGTCACACATTTACGTATGTCTTTAGGAGCTACTTGATTTCGGGGGACATTTTTTTCCACATTGTTGCAGCTAACGTGTTAATGTATCTCGTTTAACTTAGATCTGATAGCTTTGACTACAAGTATCAGCAAATTGTACATGACCTTTTGGATGTTAAATAGCCTAAGTATTTTAAAGTAACAGTTCAATGTATATGTAACGGGGCTAGTGACTAATCAGATTTTAGATACATTAAAAGTATTATAAAGACACAAATTTGAATTAACATTGCTTTATGAAATGCATCACTTGATTTTCTATACTCCATATGGTAAACAATCCTCCTTAAAACTATTATCTCAGAAAAATAAAATATGGAAAAATACAAAATAGAAAAATACAAAAGATACAAATTGGAATTGACCGAACATTGCTTTATGAAATGCAGTGATTTTTCTATACTCTCGATACCAAACGGTGAATAATCCTCATTAAACTATTATCTCAGAGAAAAAGATATAGAAAAATACAAAAGATACAATTGTTAATTGACAACATTGCTTTATGAAATGCATCACGTGATTTTCTATATTATTAAATGGTGAATATCTTTAAATATTATCCAGAAATACAAATATAGAAAATACAAAATGAAAAATACAAAAGACACAAATTTGAATTAACATTGCTTTATGAAATGCATCACTTGATTTTCTATACTCTCGATACCAAACGGTGAATAATCCTCATTAAACTATTATCTCAGAAAAATAAAATATGATACAAAAGATACAAAATTGTAATTGACCTAAAATTGCTTTATGAAATGCATCACGTGATTTTTATATTTCGATTCAATGGTGAATAATCCTCATTAAACTATTATCTCAGAAAAATACAAATATAGAAAAATACAAAATAGAAAAATACAAAAGATAAAAATTTGAACTGACATAACATTGCTTTATGAAATGCACCACGTGATTTTCTATACTCTCGATACCAAACGGTGAATAATCCTCATTAAACTATTATCTCAGAAAAATAAAATATGGAAAAATACAAAATAGAAAAATACAAAAGATACAAATTGGAATTGACCGAACATTGCTTTATGAAATGCATCCCGAGATTTTCTGAATTCCCGATAACAAATGGTGAATAATCCTCATTAAACTATTATCTCAGAAAAATACAAATATAGAAAAATACAAAATAGAAAAATACAAAAGATAAAAATTTGAACTGACATAACATTGCTTTATGAAATGCACCACGTGATTTTCTATACTCTCGATACCAAACGGTGAATAACCCTCATTAAACTATTATCTCAGAAAAATGATAAAACTACAAAAACGTTGCTTTATTTTCGCAGATGTATTGCGAAAGAAAATTTGCAAAATAATTTATTCTCAAATTTATTTATTTCTAACCATATGCACTTAAAAAATAAACAAGTAGGGCAACAAAACTCGTTGCACGTTAAAAAACGGAACTTGGATCTCGAGGTAAGTTTTTGTGCTGCGGCTCTTTCTGATGTAGAACTTGGTGCGTAGCATGTCACACATTTACGTATGTCTTTAGGAGCTACTTGATTTCGGGGGCATTTTTCCACATTGTGATATGTAACGTGTTAATATACCTTGTTTAACTTAGACCTGTTAGCTTTGACTGCAAGTATGAGCAAATATTTCATGACCGTTTAGATGTTAGATAGACTAAGTATTTTAAAGTAACAGTTCGATGTATATGTAACGAGGTTAGCGACGAGACATATTTTTTATACACGCAAAGGATTATAAAGACACAAATTTGAATTAACATTGCTTTATGAAATGCATCACTTGATTTTCTATACTCTCGATACCAAACGGTGAATAATCCTCATTAAACTATTATCTCAGAAAAATAAAATATGGAAAAATACAAAATAGAAAAATACAAAAGATAAAAATTTGAACTGACATAACATTGCTTTATGAAATGCACCACGTGATTTTCTATACTCTCGATACCAAACGGTGAATAGCCGTCTTTAAACTATTACCTCAGAAAAATGATAAAACTACATAAATGTTCCTTTATTTGCGCAGATGTATAACAAGAGAATAACTAATGGAAATTTATTAAATTTCTTTCTTTCTAACCATATGCACTTAAAAATAAACAAGTAAGGCAATAGAACTTGCTGCACTGTAAACAACAGAACTTGGATCTCGAAAATTTTGTGCTGCGTCTTCCATGTAGACTTGGTGTGTAGCATTTCACACAACTATTCTGTCTGTAGAAGTGACTTGATTTAGAAATTTTTTTAACATTACATCTAACTTGTTAATGTACCTTGTTTAACTTAAACCTGTTAGTTTTGACTGCAGCGCGGTAGCTCAGTCGGCAAAGTCAACGATCTCGTTAGTGAAAGTTGCGGTTCGGAACCAGCCGCCTAAGACCTGCCTTGTTCGCTTAAAGGTGACTGGGTCATAAAATAGGTTCGTAGTCACAATTGTCTCCAAATTCTCAATCAATACCTCTGGGTTAGCAGGCCAAGTCTGTCTTCTGCTTGGTCCTGCTTCAAAATTGTGAGGACCTATATGAGCAAAGTCGTCTTTCACCTTAATGGTGATTAAAAAACGAATGCACTTTCTTAATACGAGAGCCTGCAAGCTCATATCGTGTCTGTTTTCCAAGTGGCCAGAGAAACAAGTACAACAGTTTCGACTGCAAGTATGAGCAAATATTTCATGACCGTTTAGATGTTAGATAGACTAAGTATTTTAAAGTAACAGTTCGATGTATATGTAACGAGGTTAGCGACGAGACATATTTTTTATACACGCAAAGGATTATAAAGATACGAATTTGAATTGACCTAACATTGCTTTATGAAATCAGACACATCGGTGAACAGAACTGTGAAAAGCAAGCACAACTTACCGCAATATTCTTTGCGAAGCATTTTCCACACTTGTCACAATAAAAACAAAACTTCGATATCGAACATGATATGCGCGTTGCTTTGTCGAAAACCATCCCTCAATTCTTGTTAATCAAGAAGGAAACTGCAGCAGCTTCATTTATTTTATTTTCATCAAATTTTTATACTATTGAAATAAAAATATTAAATAATTAAATAATAAAACAGAAAATTTTTGTAATAAATGCTGTCAAGCAATTTTATTTTTCACAAGTCCTGATATATTTAAAATTTTTAAAGTGGTCCATTCTGCCAAAAAAGTTAAGAAACATTGCACTAGAGCATGTCGTACTTTTACTCTTGTGGTGCTCGTTGAAACGAAAGACGCATATCTTAGCCTTAAATCGAGTAGCTTGGCTCATATCGTGCTTGGTTTGACCAAGTGGCATAAGTAACAACAACAACAAACCGTTATACTAGTGTATTGTTTCTAAAATTTTAGAAAATGTATCTTCCAAATTATTATCTTTCGATTTTTGGCCCACGGCAGAAAAAGTTGCCCATCCTGGTCTAGATTGTCTACATTTTTGTTATTTTAAACTATATCAATGCTGACTTTTAACGCATTGCCAAAACCAAACCAGCAATTAAATACATCATTCCGGTGGGTGGCTCGTTACAGTTAGTACACGGTTTTAAGCTGTAGGTCGCGGTCTCATTAGCCCTCTTGTTGCAAAAAGTAGATCGTAGCACTTCAAACCAAACCAATTATGGTACTAATAACATAGAATATTAATTTTGTTAATGTTGTTTGAATACTTTAAGAAATAACTTTACAAAACAGTTTAATAACTATATCTTGGATAGACGTGATTAACACAAAAGGTTTTAATAACTAGATTTTACCGAAATGCTTCCAAAATTATACTTTTCTGCAATCGTTCTAATTATCTCATATTTTAATGAGATCTATGAATAAGGGTTAATGCTACATTTTATCAGGTGATATTCTGTGCAATAGTAAAGCTCTTAGGAATGTCTGAAT
>CM063511.1:36391729-36404229 GCA_032207245.1 Pardosa pseudoannulata | reverse complement strand
AAACACGTCTGAAAGCGCAAAATAATTCATTAACTTCAAAATCAAGAAAGCGTGAACAAAAGAAATGTAAATATTTGAGAAAAGAAACGAATGAAAAACTCAACTCAAAGCGAATTGATATTTTCGCTTGGCTTGAGAAAAGTTAATATTTATTTTTCAAAATGTTTAAAATATTACACGTATTTTTATCTTTCAACAGAGATTTGTGCTTTTTTTACTGTAAGTGGTCAAGATGTATTTTATTGTAAAATTCAAAATTCTTTTTTAAAGAGTTCTGGAATATGTTAAGAATATGCAAAGAAACTATGGCATGTAAAGAATACAAAATATTTCATATTAGTAAGAGGAATTTAAATGTAATTGTTTCTTACTTTAGTTTTTAAATTTTATCTTTTTAAATACATAATGTAATTTAAAAGTGCGTAAATTTATTTTGAAATTTAATGTTTAAAATTAAAAAGACGTAAGAAATGCGTCTGGTGAAAAATTAGTCATTTGCTTGCAAACTTTTTAACAATAAGAACATTGTTATTTTCATTTTTAAAATGTTTATTTAATTACAAAAGATAAAGCCTCTGTTAGAAAGTGTAAGATGAATACAAAAGCAAGTTAAAGTGTTTATGGAGATAGGAAAATTAAACATTAGAACGCCGATCAATCCATCTGGATTCTAAACAGTTTTAACTGTGCTACAAAATCAAATAAGTGTGTGTGTGTGTTAGTCTTAATAACATGCATACATTTTTAGTTGAAAAACATTGCATCTTTAACCGAGAATTGTAAAATCAGTAATTTTGATTCATAAAAAGATACTTTTTAAAATTATTTTAACATTTAAGAGATGAATTTAATTGCAATTTAAAATGATCTAGCTCTGATTTTAAACGGTATTTCATAATACAAGAAAACAAATCGGTAATTTTGAAATCCTTATTGAAATTGAAAGAATATAGAGGTATTACTCTCTACGTCATGATATAGATTTATTATTGAAAGTAAAACCTCCAGTGAATAAAATAAAAAATTTATAATTTTTGAAATCCTTATTGAAACTGAAAACCATATACATGAATTGCTGTCTATGTTACGATATATTTAATAATGAAAGTAAAACCTCCAGTGAATAAAATAAAAAAATTATAAATTTTGAAATCCTTATTGAAACTGAAAATCATATACATGAATTACTGTCTATGTTATGATATATTTAATAATGAAAGTAAAACCTCCCTTGAATAAAAATTAAAAAAACCAATATATTTGAAATCCTTATTGAAAATGAAAGCCATATACAGGAATTACTTTCTATGCCATGATGTAGATTTACTATTGAAAGTAAAACTTCCAGTGAATAAAAAAATTATTTTTGAAATCCTTATTGAAATTGGAAGCCATATATAGGAATTACTGTCTAGGTCATGATATAGATTTACTATTGAAAGTAAAATCTCCCATGAATAAAAAAACATATATATTTTTGAAATCCTTATTTAAATTGAAAACCATATAGAGGAATTACTGTCTGCGTTATGATATAGATTTACTATTGAAAGTGAAGTCTCCCGTGAATAAAACAAATCAATATTTTGGAAATCTGTATTGAAGTTGAAAGTCATATAGAGAAATTACTGTCTACGTCATGGTATAGATTTACTATTAAAAGTAAAGACTCCCCTGAATAATATATATATATATATATATATATATATATATATATATATATATATATATATAATATATAATATATATAATATATTTGAAATCAATATTGAAATTGAAAACCATACATAGGAAGTACTGTCTAGGTCATAATATAGATTTACTTGTGAAAGTAAAACCTCCTGCGAATAAAATTTTAAAAAGATACAATATTTTTGAAATGATTATTGAAACTGAAAGCCATAGTAAGGAATTACTGTCTATGTCATGATACAGATTTACTATTGAAAGTAAAACATCCCTTGAGTAATACTTAAGAGATTATTACATCATCATTAAACAGCTTTAAATAAAAAAATTATTTTTGGCTTTACCTTATATTTTAAGTTTTTATCATTAATATATGAAATTTTGGACATAGGTTTTACACAATTACAGTATTTAAATTTAATAGCTTTAAAAACCTCTTTTTGATAAAGCTAGCAGTGATGATAAATTTTAATTTTTATAAAGCATATTTTTATAATTTAAGTAAATTGCTTATTTTTTATTACAAGCCATAATCTTGTTGAAATCGAAACCCAAAGAAGCATTACCCTCTAAATCACATGAATTCACGAAAAGATAAATCCTTCCGTAAATGACAATTTTTGTAACTGAATGCAAAATTTCATTACGGCTTGTAAAAAATGTTATTTTATGAGGATAAAACCAGCATTTATTCATCTTTATCCTCAGATTTTGAAGAAAATTTAAATTTAACACAATTTTGGTATTTAAATTTAATAGCTTTAAAACCCTATCTGTCATAAAACTAGCAGTGATTATAATGTTTGCTTTTTATAAAGCATATTTTTATAAGTTGTAATAAAAAATAATTAATTTTCTCAAGCTATAATCTTATTGAAATCGAAAGCCACATAATTATTACCCTCTAAATCACATGAATTGACGGGTAGAAAAATCCTCCCTTAAATGGAGTTTCTCTAACTCAATATATAATTTTATTACGGCTTGTAAATATGTTATTTTATCAGGATGAAACCAGCATTCTTTCATCTTTATCCTCAGTTTTTGAAGAACTATTAAATTTTACACAGAGTATTTAAATTTAATAGCTTTAAAAACCTCTATGTGATAAAACTAGCACTGATTATAATATTTACTTTTTATAAAGAATATTTTATAAGTTGAGAAAATTATTTACTTTTATTAGACGCTATAATCTTCTTGAAATCGAAAGCCACAGAAGCATTACCCTCTAAATCACATGAATTGACGAGAAGAAAAGTCTTCCCGTGAATGGAATTTTTGTAACTAAATGCATAATTTTATTACGGCTTGTAAAAAATGCTATTTTATCAGGATGAAACCAACATTTATTCACCTTTATCCTCAATTTTTGAAGACAAATTTTACAGAATTTAAATTTAATAACTTCAAAATCTCTCTGTGATAAAACTATGAGTGATTATAATGTTAACTTTTCATAAAGGATATTTTTGTAATTTGAGTAAATTGTTTGTTTTTTATTACAAGCCATAATCTTTTTTAAATCGAAAGCTACAGAATCATTACCCTCTAAATCACATGAATTGACGAGAAGAAAAATCCTCCGGTAAATAGAATTTTTGTAACTGAATGTATAATTTTATTACGGCTTGTAAATATGTTATTTTATCAGGATAAAACCAGCATTTGTTCATCTTTATCCTCAATTTTTGAAGAAAAATTAAATTTTACACAATTACAGTATTCTAATTTAATACCTTTAAAATCCTCTCTGTGATTAGACTAGCAGTGATTATATTGTTTACTGTTTATAAAGCATATTTTTAAAGTTGTAAAAATAAATAATTTTCTCAATCACATGAATTGAACAGAAGAAAAATCCTCCCGTAAATGGAATATTTGTAACTGAATGCATAATTTTATTACGATTTGTAAAAAAAATGCTATTTTATCAGGATAAACCCAGCATTTAATCCTCTTTATCCTCAGTTTTTGAAAAACATTTTTTTACACAATTACAGTATTCTAATTTAATACCTTTTAAAACCTCTCTGTGATAAAACTAGCAGTGATTATAATGTTTACTGTTTATAAAGCATATTTTTAAAGTTGAGAAAATTACTTATATTTTATTACAAGCTATAATCTTGTTGAAATTGAAAGCCAAAGGAGCATTACTCTCTAAATCACTTGAATGACAGAGAAGAAAAATCATCCCGTAAATGGAATTTTTTTAACGGAGTGCAAAATTTTATTACGGCTTGTAAAAAATGTTATTTTATCATGATAAATTCAGAATTTGTTCATCTTTATTCTCAGTTTTTGAAGAAAAATTAAATTTTTGATAATTACAGTATTTAAATTTAATAGCTTTAAAACCTATCTGTGATAAAACTGGAAGTGATTATAATGTTTACTTTTTATTGAGCATATTTTTATAAATTGAGAAAATTATTTATTTTTTATTACAAGCTATAATCTTGTTAAAATCGAAAGCCACAGAAGCATTACCCTCTAAATCACATGAATTGACGGGAAGAAAAATCTTCCCGTAAATGGAATTTTTGTAACTGAATGCATAATTTTATTACGTCTTGTAAAAAATGTTATTTTATCAGGATAAAACCAGCATTTTTTCATCCTCAGTTTTTGAAGAAAAATTAAATTTTACACAATTACAGTATTTAAAATTGATAGCTTTAAAAACCTCTCTGTTATAAAACTAGCAGTGATTATAATGTTTATTTTTTATAAAGCATAATTTATAAGTTTAGAAAATTATATATTTTTTATTACAAGCTATAATCTTGTTGAAATCGAAAGCCACAGAAGGAGTACCCTCTAAATCACATGAATTAACGAGAAGAAAAATCCTTCCGTAAATGTAATTTTTGTAACTGAATACATAATTTTATTACGGCTTGTAAAAAATACTATTTTATCAGAATAATACCAGCATTTTTCATCTTTATCCTTAGTTTTTGAAGAAAAATTAAATTTTACACAATTACAGTATTTAAATTTAATAACTTCAAAATTCCCTCTGTAATAAAACTAGCAGTAGTTAAATTATTTACTTTTTATAAAGCATATTTTTATAAGTTGATAAAATTATTTATTTTTTATTGCTATCTATAATCTTATTGAAATCAAAAGCCACAGAAGCATTACCTTCTAAATCACTTGAATTGACAAGAAAACAAATCCTCCCGTAAATAGAACTTTTCTAACTGAATGCATAATTTTATTACGGCTTGTAAAAATGCTATGTTATCGGGATAAAATCAGTATTTATTCATCTTTATCCTCAGTTTTTGAAGAAAAAATAAATTTTACACAATTAGATTATTTAAATTTAATAACTTTCAAAACCTCTCTGTAATAAAACAGGCAGTGATTATAATGTTTACTTTTAACAGAGCATATTTTTATAAGTTGAGAAAATTATTTTTTATTACAAGTTATAATTTTGTTGAAATCGAAAGCTGCAGAAGCATTACCCTCTAAATCACATGAATTGACGAGAAGAAAAATCCTTCCGTAAATGAAAATTTTTGTAACTGAATACAAAATTTTATTACGGCTTATAATAAATATTATTTTATCAGGATAAATCCAGCATTTGTTCATCTTTGTCCTCAATTTTTGAAGAAAAATTAAATTTTACTCAATTACAGGATTTAAATTTAATAACATTAAAAACCTCTCGTTAATATAACTTGCATTGAATACAATGTTTACTTTTTATAAAGCATATTTTTGTAAGTTGAGAAAATTATAATTATTTATTTTTTAATACCAGCTATAATCTTGTTGAAATTGAAAGCGAAAGAAGCTTTACCCTCTAAATCACATGAATTACAGAGAACAAAAATCATCCTGTAAATTCAATGTTTGTAACTGAATGCATACTTTTATTACGGCTTGTAAAAAATTCAATTTTAGTAGGATAATACCCTCATTTATTCATCTTTATCTCCAGTTTTTGATGAAAAATTAAATTTTACACGGAGTATTTATATTTAATAGCTTTAAAAACCTCTCTGTGATAAAACTAGCAGTGATTATATTGTTTACATTTTATAAAGCATGTATTTAAAGTAGAGAAAAGTACTTATATTTTATTACAATTAATCTTGTTGAAATCGAAAGCCATATCCTTGTAAATCACATGCATTGACGAGAAGAAAAATCCTTCCGTAAATGAAAATTTTTGTAACTGAATGCATAATTTTATTACGGCTTGTAAAAAATGCTATTTTATCAGGATAAAACCAGCATTTGTTTCTTCATTCCAAATATGCTTTGTTTACGCGCATCCACTTGTAAAGAGAAAAGGACAGAAATGCGTTAAAAAAAGTTAAAATATCTTTACATAACAACGAGAAAAAAAGACACAAACACTTAATCTAAAAGCTCAAAATAATTCATTAATTTGAAACTCAAGAAAGCGTGAATAAAGTAAGGACAAAAACAGCTAGAAAAGGAGCAACTAAGATAAAAATGTAAATGAACGTTCAAAGATTTTCGGACTTGAATTAAATAATCAAATGTTTCCGAGAAGATTAAAAGCAATGTACAGCTTTAGTAGAATGTAACATGTAAACAAATTAACAAGTCATATTTCTTTTAAAGGAACATAATACTTACGTAATGTAAAATCTTCAATATAAATGACTTTTTTAAATTCATCCTGAAACATACAGTCTGCTCCTTCTAGGATGAATAATTTGCAAATTTTTTTAAAAATTAATAGTGGACGTTGCAATGCATTTATGAAAATTAACTTAAATTTATGAAATTTTTATTCTCGTATAACAAAAGTAAATAAACAACTAAAAATAGTTATATATAAAATATTGAAATTATAAAATACTAAAATAATTTTAATTAAAATAACAAATGGAAATAATGCTTAAATTATTTTAAAAATCAGAATCTTTACTAAATTTTAATATGTTGAAATATTTTGTTGATTTTTATATTTTTCCTTGAGAGCTAATTTCCGATTTTTTTCTTTTATGCATTTTTATTATTACTTACATGTATCTTTCAAGCATATTTAGGCATTGTTTTGTTTATAGATTTAATAGTTTTTTTTTTGAAAAAAAGTTTAAGTATGATCGTAGAATTTTCATGATATATTAAAGCTCCAAGACGTAAATTTTAATTTAAAAAATCTAAATAAAGTCAAAATTTGAAACGGATTTTGGAGATTTTTTAATTTGCATTAAAAATATCTCGCATACATTTTGTAGAATTCTGTGTAAAACGAAGGTGTGAGGGACAATTTTAAAATTATCAAAAATTCTATAAAAATGACTTATAAAAATGTTAATTTAATTTTAAAAAATTAACGCGATAGATTTCCTAATACTTCAATTTATGTTTGCCAAATTTAGCACAGTTCATTGTAAAATTATCTGCCATCTCTTCAATACCTCTCTAACTTAACTTTAAACAGTGTGTATATTATAACACAAAACTCATTTAAGTTATTCATCAATATACATTTAAAGCTGTCATCAATATGTATTTTGCAAACATGATTCCAGACTTCGTTAACTTTATGTCAAAGTGTGTAAAATTATGAAAAATATTATAAAATGTGAATATATTCAAATGGCTGGGTGTACTATATTTGGTATACGTTAACTTCATTAACTTTATGTCACAGTGTGTAAAACTATGAAAAATTTTATAAAAAGGAAATACATTCAAATGGCTCAGTGCACTGCATTTGACATAAAGAAAATACCCTCATATCTTTCTGTGTAAATGTTAAACATACTGTAAAGTCTTGAAAGGAACTGGATAAAACACCTTCCTATAGGAGCCTTTTTTAAATATTTAGTAAATATGTTCATTATTTTAATTAATAATGCATCTTTCTCACAATTTTATGTAATAACATTATTAATCGCTTCCCTTACAAATTTAAAAAAAAAAAATTGCAGCAAAAAATCATCAATTTTTTTTATTTTATTACTAAATACGAGGAAATGAAACAAAACAAAATATGTAGGTTTTAAGTTGAATTTTTAATTTTTACAGGTGTAAAAGCATTTAGTTTTAATATTAGTTTACTATCCCGAGAATCTCGGCAAATAGAAAAGGTTAAATATTAGTTTTTGTATGATAATGTTTGAAACAAATGACAATACAAAGTGGTACCTGGCATTCTGTATATTGGTATCTGGTCTCTTTTCTTACCTCTGGAATTTGTTTTACGGAAGCACAAAGCACACTGTCTCGTTGGGTTTTTTCAGTAGCAGGAATAATATCTGGAAAATGCCATGAAATAAACCTGAGTGGTGAAGGACTAATGCTGGAACTTCCTGATGTGGTAGGAAACTCATCACGAGGATTTTTGCAACTATCTTTCTTTATACATTGCTATTCACAAGCCGATGTATAATATACAATAGGGAAAACACGTGACCAGCCCCTCTAAAAGAAGCGCGAAACCAACAAAACTGCCAATCAAAGTTGAATATTCCCTTTCATTTCCTCTATGGCCTGAACGATGGCCGAATGGTTAGGGTGCTGGCCTTCGGATCCGGAGTTCGTGGGTTCGAATCCCAATATGACATGGATGTTCGTAGCCGTTTGGAATCGACTTTAAGCAGTAGGTCCAGGTCTCATTAGCCCTCGCGTTGCAAAAAGTAGACCGTTGCACTATAAAACCAAACCAAACTAAATCCTTTATGCCGAGTAAAACCGTGATAAAAGAAATCGTACTGACAAAAGCTTCTCCCGAGTTTTCTTGGGACAGTAGTTAACTGCAATATATACGAACCCGAGATAACTCTGGATAATCAGGCAAGCGAATAATAATCACATTAAACTTATTAAAACTGAACACCGTAAAAATCCAAATTGTAAAGTGCATGTAAGTAAAAAAATTGTATCGTATTTTGTTAAATAAATTACAGTTGTAAGCAAATAAGTTAAATAGAAAATGCGCTATTATTAAGAGAATAAATGTTATTGAAATGAAATCATATATTCTTTTCAGTTTTGTTAATTTAAAGCTTTATATACTTATGCATTCAAAGATTAGAAACTGAATACAGACATATATCAGACAAATTTGAGAGTAAATTCACACGAAATAGTTTATATATACAAATGTCACTATTTTCTTAATATTTAGGAATTTTGTAATTTTAAATTGAATTTAATGATCTAAATGATTTTGAAATTTTAATCATATACTGACATTTATTTAAATGTATCACAGGAAAGTTAAGATGTATCTGAAAAATTAATTTGATTTGTACATTTAAAAAAATGATTAGGGAAAATATCAGATTTCAAAACATCGTGAATTAATTCTTCAACATTTCAATACAATTGTATATTAATAAACAAAGGACTTTCGTACTGTTCTGTTAAGTATATATTGTAAAAATACCATAATGACCCATTAAAATGTTTTTAAATGTTTAGTTTTTCGCAGTAAAATATTTATAATTAATGTTTTTATTATTTTTAATTTCACAAATTGGCTTAACGGGAATACTGCTCTTTTTCCTATCAACCATAAACTTAACAATAAATAAATAAATAAATAAATAAATAAAAATAAATAAATAAAAATAAATAAAAATAAATAAATAAATTAGAAAAAATTATAGCAGGATCCAATTTTAAGAATTTTTTTATCTAAATGAACTTGAAATTTTAATCATATACTGACATTTATTTAAATGTATCACAGGATTGTTAAGATATCTCTGAAAAATTAATTGGCAATATGCATTTAAAAAAAAGGATCTCGAAAATATCAGATTTCACAACATCGTGAATTAATTCTTCAACATTTCAATACAAATGTATAATTATTCAATAAACAGATGACTTTTGTGATAATCTGTTAAATATATACTGTCAAAATATGATAATGACTCATTAAAACGTTTTTAAATGTTTAGTTTTTCGCAATAAAATATTTATAATTAATATTTTTATTATTTTTAATTTCACAAATTGGCTTAACGGGAATATGTTACTTTTCCTATCACTCATACACTTAACAATAAATAAATGAATAAATAAATAAATTATAGCTGGATTCAACTTTAAATTTTTTTTTATCTAAATGAACTTGAAATTTTAATCATATACTGACATTTATTTAAATATAACAGGATTGTTAAGATATCTCTGAAAAATTAATTTGCAATGTGCATTTAAAAAATGATTAGAGAAAATATCAGATTTCACAACATCGTGAATTAATTCAACATTTCAATACAAATGTATAATTATTTAATAAACAGATGACTTTCGTACTGTTCTGTTAAATATAGATTGTCAAAATATGATAATGACCCATTAAAATGTTTAGCAATTTTGGAGTAAAATATTTATAATTAATATTTTTTATTATTTTTATTTTCACAGAAATAGGCTTGACGGTAATACTGATATTTTTCCAATCACCCACACACTTAACAATAAATAAATAAATAAAAATAAATAAATAAAAGAAAGATTTTTTATAGCAGGATCCCATTTTAAGAATTTTTTAACGCGTATAATTTACTATTCTACATATAATTTAATATATATGTATACTAAAGCATTTTGTATCATCCATCATCCTATTAACCCTTAATTTGACAAGATGATTTTTCCAATATTTTTTAATTTTAATTTCTGTAATTTTCTCATGTCTGTATAGACACTAGGATCTCTGTAAAATAAACAAAAAATATATGTATAATTTTCCATTTTTGAGATAATTAATGTCCGCTGTGGCGAACACTGACAATTATGTTATATATTAGTTATAAATATGCATGTCCAGTGTAGCGGACTTAGCCAAATTAAGGGTTAACGAACACAGGGGATCCAGCCCAGAACCCGCAATCTTTCAGTTACGATATCGCTCTCTTTACTGAATGAGTTACTGCGGCTCACACTAGGAAATCTTTTATTATTTTGGTTTAGAAAACAAAACTTATATAACTGGAAAACAAACTCGAAAATGTGATCTGAAAGTTATCTTTAAAAAAAAAAGTAAAGAGAAAATGAAATTATGTTTAAATTATGAAGAAAAAATTGAATTTGAATGTTGATTTAGAAGCCAAAATTATCTTAGTGGGAACGAATTTAAACCAAAAGTTTTAGAAGAGTAAAACAGGTTTTGTTAAATGACCAAATTTAGAAACATCTAATTTTTATGAAGAAAATGAGGGATGTATTTCATTTAAAGAGTATCTTCTTCTATTTAAAAAAAATATCAAATGACTACAGTATTTACAAACATGTATAAGGTAATCGTCATTGAAATTAGTTCGTGGCTTTTCCTTGAAAAGAAAATATGTCTAATTCCTGAGAGATACTGTGTCATCGCTATGATTCTGATAGATTTCGGATATTAACTCCTCTGGTTATCAGTCTTAACAAAGTCGAACTTCGCAAGTTCTTTGAAATTGAAAATATTCCCCGCACTCCAAAAAACCACTTACCTATTCCGGCATAAAATCTGTATTGTGAATCGACTCAGGACAATGCTGAAGGCTGTTATAGTGTCAAATTTATACTGAGGGGGAGCTATGCATTGATGATAGTTGATGGTAAGCATTGAAAACCTTTCTTTCTTTTTTTTTTAAAAAAAAAAAGAGATCCGCTTCATACTACAATCTTACACATCTTAATACACATTATTCATTGATATAACCATTATTCCATAATCATTGAGCAAGTCAACAACCTTGTGATTATTTGCATGCCACCTTCTGGAGAATGGTGAAAGAAATAAAAATGTTCTGACAGAATCATAAACGTTCTACAGAGGAAATTGTCTTCGGAACTTAAAAAAATTCAACTTTCGATGTATACGTCTGTGTTTGGATTTTTCCAAATTAAGGGCTAAATATAAAAACAAAACTTATGACAAAAAATCAATTTAAAAGGTAGCTAATTAATTTAAATGTAGAAAATATTTTAATTATTTAAATAACTAATTTTTTAAATTATTAAAATTAAAAATAGTGTCATCGATTACAAGCAGCTAAAACGTACTAAACATTTGAAATTTATCAAGAAAGTATTACTGTGTCCCAAGTAAACATTTGGCATTTTACCCTTCTGAAATACTGTTAGATAGATCATTTAAAGAGTAATATCACTTTTACTGTGCGACTACAAAGATAACGATACTGATATAATACTGGAAGTTTTTTTATCCGCATAATATGGCGTATCTAATTCCCCCGTTCAGCAAGATTGAGATATCAAATTTCAGACTGCTGAATTACGCTGCTTAGAAGTTCACTGCCCTCTTCACACTCTATTTTTTTTCTTAAACTTTGACTGATCACTTAATCTAGAGGCACCTAATCCGATTGTCATTTCATGACTCAGATCTCAAAATTGAAATTGGGCAGATGCAGTTTTCGATTTTTTTAAAAAAAAACATTTATATACCCTCTCTTCATTTATACTGCTTCCAATATCAGTTCCTGACGCAAATTCCCGTGGGATAATGGTTTAGCGTTTTTTCTCCCCTTTTTAGCTTCTTTCTACTTGTAAAAGAAACCACACTAATGTCAACATTTGAGAAAAGCATCTTAGGTCTAAAAGATTGAGCTGTACTTAAGCAACTTAATGGCATTAGGGTATGAAATGAAGGAAATCCTGTCTTTTTTCGTTTTTTAAAGTAGAATACGTCTTAACTTTTGGGATAATAAGGGTGAATGAACGGCAAATGTATGTTTCCCAATTTTTTAAGACTATTTAAGCTGTCAGCATATTTACCGGTTATTTTGACCTGTCAATTCTTATTCTATTTAACCCTACACCTGACAATGATGTAT
>CM063511.1:36356729-36386729 GCA_032207245.1 Pardosa pseudoannulata | reverse complement strand
ATGAATGTTATGTGTTTCCTTTGTGTTTTCTTTGTTAATTCAATTAGATTTTAAATATTCAATTTTTGTAAAATTTTTCCTCAAAATGTTGTTTTTGTTTATGTATCAATTTGTTGAGTTACGATCCCCTCGCCAGATTTCAAACGCCACGCTGCAAGCACGCCACGCACGCAAGCTGCAAGCACACCAATTTCGCCAAATGTGGTTGAAGCACCAACAAGATCCATGATTAGAAACAGGAGAGTGGGCTAAGAAGAGGAGTTGAAAAAAAGGGGCGAAGGGGTGGATTTCATACGTTTTTAAAGATGGCAGTATTTTCGATTCGCTAAATTTTGGACATCATCCATATATACCGCCAAATAATCCCTGTCAATATTAAAACCTCTGCTGTCCATCCTATCACGTAATATCACAGGATAAATTACTGTTTGCAACTAACATACGGTCAGTAAATATAAACAAATTATTGAGCGTGTACGAGATAATTCTCAGCCAAAAAACAAACCATTTTTTTTTTACCTGCCTCATAGAAGGTACTTTTCTAGAAGGTACAATTCTAGAAAATTAAAAATTTTACCTATCCCGTTATATGACGGGTTATATTCTAATGCTAAATAGTTTACCTAATAAAAATATTAATTTAAAAAAATGCTTTAAAAGCTAAGAAAACTTTTTTCAATAGTAATAATATAATAAACTACACGTAGCCAAATGTTAGTACATTTCCACAATAAGAAACGCTAGAAAATCCTCCTGTGATAAATAAAGATGCTCCGGGTTAATTCAACAAAATTTACTTCAACAAAACATCAACATTTATACACAAAACAGAAATATAAACATAATGGGGATGAAATTTTTCAGTACACGACCATACCGGCGACAGTAAACCTCGAATTCAGTTCTTTCTTTCTATACCCTACAGAGGGCGCTGTAAACTACGTCACAGTCTAGACCTATTTGTTACAATCCTAAAATTAACCCTCTAAGCGGTTCGCACGTACAATTCCGCCAAATCGATGATGTCTTCAAAGCGATTTCACGTACAATTTTCGACCTCCAAAAACGTTCCAAATATCGCTGTATTGCTCATTTCTGCCACTGTTGTCCCCCATGGAATTTTGAGATAGGAGGGTCAGTTCGATTATTTGGGAACTGCACCTCTCTTTGACTAACATTTATTGAGGGATGCGCCCTTACTCCCTGAGGACCAAAGACGCTAATAGCTTTTCATTTATTTGTAAATCTCTATTTCGAAGTATTTCATTTGCGGTAACAGATGTATATCTATTGCAGCACTTAAATATCGTGGATGACTTTCGTAAAAAAAATATAAATAATTCGCTTAAAAAATATTTTTATTTGTACTTTTAGAATCCATTATTTCTTATGAGATGATCTTCTAGACTTGACGAGCTTTATGTGTATTAAAATTTAACAATCTATAATATCTATATCTATATATAGTTATATATATATATATATATATATATATATATATATATATATATATATATATATATATATATATATATATATATATATATATATATGTATATATAATAACGACAGACAATAACGAGGGTGGAGTTCCAGTATTCCATTCTAGTAGACAAAGGGTGAAGTAAAAAATCATAGAGTACTTTGGCCACTGACACAATAAATCTTTAGCGTATTTTTGGAGACTTTTTTTCCTCGGTATGTTCTTATCGGAGGGTTAAAAGCAAAATCGTTAAATCACCTAAGAGGATTTCTTACAGTCAATCAACACTTTTAAACAACACAGTATAACTCGTAAACTACATTAAACTACTACAATACCCTTTTTTTTAAATAAACCTATTTTATTGAGCTATTTACAACAAAAACATTCCAGAGCAAAATGTGGTTTTACTTAGGCCTTCAACTAATCAAAATTGCGGCCTTTTATGCGCTTGCTACACAGTCGCATGACCTTGAAAGTACTACTGGTATAAAATTTCCTTACTCACCGACTTCATAACACTCTTGTATTATTCTCTTTAGAACATTTAGAACAGGTGCAGTAAAGTAGTCTAGATGAAACAAAGGCGACACCAGTCAGGGTGAAATTTGAGTAAGGGATATCATAATAAGTGTAGATGAAGAGATATTAAGGAAATTTATGTGTACATAAAAGTAAATTATATACATAATATACAAATGTAAAATATATGTATATAAGTATGTGGGTGTGAATATATATATATATATGGATATGTATAATCTTTAAAGTTGAAAAAATTACTTTTCTTCAGTGAAATCTTTATTATATTGCAACAGCATAATAAATGATACAGCATATTAAATGGTACAAATAAGCGTATTCACCTTTAGGATAAACTACAAAAACGTTACCATTTTTAAATTTTAAATTTAAATTCTTCAAACAGCCTTCGTTTAAAAAGAAAACCCCTATGTAATAATAGCCTAAGTTATCTGTCCGTCTGTCCTCCAATTTATGAAACGGTTGGACCTGGACTGGATAGAAACAACCATAATATTATATTCTTGATGAGTCAGCAAAATTCAAAGCGAGTCTTTAAAACGTTCGAAATTCACCCCGCCCCCTTTTCGAGCAAGCATTTAATGCCAATATTTCAATCATATTTTCCTGGCGATTCGGTATATCAGATAATAAATAGATGAAAATAAAATTTGTTTCTATCATTATGAAGTCATTCCATCTTATTTAATCATTTCTTCTTTTAAACTATTTAAATGTCGACTGCATCATTTTCATACGATTTATCATTGAAGTTAGATATGATGTAAATAATTTTTTTTTATATTTGGCTTAAAATAATAGATTAGGTACATATGCGATAACTTTAAATTTAATCATCGATTATTTTTTGTTGAAATGAAAAAATTATCAAAAGTATTAACACCAAATTCTTTTCATAAAATTCCATGAGTCTATTTCAAGAACTAATAAATATCTAGTGTTTAAATCTTTGAAAATTAAGAAGTTTGTTCGTTTTTGTGTTTGTTTTTTATACATAAGCAGTTGACTAAATGAATTCAATTTGATTCTAAACTGCATTCACAGTGTCGGGAGATTTTAGAGGAGTATCAAAATAAGCAAATTATTGAGCGTGTATCAGATAATTCTCAATCAAAAAACAAACCTTTTTTTACCTGCCTCATACAATTCTGGAATACTTAAAATACTGTACTTTACAATTCTGAAAAATTAAAAATTTTACTGATCCCGTCATATGAAGGGCTATATGCTAGTTTTTTTAGAGGACACTTTAGAGGAGTATGAAGATAAAAAAAAATTATTGAGCGCATATCTGATAATTCTCAGACAAGAAACAAATCATTTTTTCATCTGCCTCAAAGAGTAATTTACAATTCTGGAAAATTAAAAATTTTGCTTATCCCGTCATATGACGGGCTATAAGCTGGTAACGTTTATAAATTTTCATTAATTTTTCGTCATCCACGCAAGTTTTTATCACACTACCCGGTACTTGTTGTACATTGTACAACACATAAAAACTAATTTTTTTGTCATAAAAAATTAATGAATATATTATGACAGCATGTACTTATGAACTGAAATTGAGTCTAAACAAAAACTATGGTTAAAAGAGAATAAAAAACTTGACGATGTTTGGAAAGATGTATGTAAAGGAGAAACAGAATAACCTGTATTAGACGTCGGGTTTTTTTATTATCCTCGTGATAATTAAAGAATTAAAAAATGGGAAGTGGATGAACCCATTGCAAGAAGGCTCTAGTTGCTTAAAACATAACACCGCAGGTGTTTATAGATTAAAATGACACGTGTAACTGATTCAGTAATCTGAAAAGAAAATAATATTTAACATACGAGGGGGACGATTTAAAAAAAGAAGAAAAATGGAGATTAACTCCCCTATCTGTGAAATTTTATTTTAGAGAATACAAAGTAAAGGATCTAATTTTTACGACGGCGATGATATTTTTAGATAACTTATATTTAGAAACATACATTCAAAATTGAGTTTTCCACTTCAAGTTTTAAAAATTTTAAATTTTGAAAGGGAAAATAATCATCTATGTATTTTCTTCACTCTAGAAAATTTACTTCAATAATTTCATACCATTTTGGGAGTAATAAATTTGGTTTCAGCCCTTGGCAGGAGAGACCTACTCTATGCCACTCATAAGGTGCGATCATGTCGAAATTTGCAGAATTTGACTTTGAGGCTGTTTTGAACAGTTATGAGCTATAATGATGGATTCAGAACTGATAAAAATATGATAAATATAAAATTGTATTAAATAATTATTTGAAGCGTAAAATATACTTAAAGTATATACATACTAAAAATGGTTGTAATTTATTTTCATTTTAGCCGAAAAATGAAATGTATGAAGTTGGTTTCCGAAATAGATTTCGTAAAGACATTATAAATATAAAAGGCAAGGCAATAAAATTACTTTTACTATTTCTCAGTGTCCTTTGTATGATTTAAAGTAGATTAAAAAATAACATACATATACTACGCAAAATATCTCCAACTTTAATAAACAAGTTATGTCTCTATCAAACAGAATGAAACCATGCATAGGAAATCGAAGAAAATCCCCAAAACATTTTACATATTTTTTTTTTGTCTAAATTTAAACTTTGTACTCTAAGACTTTTATGTGAAGTTTCGTTATTAAATTCTTTTTTAATCATATTTGCAGTACCGTAACTAGGGCGTGGCAAAGATAGTATTTGCAACGGTCACATCACTCTTAGGGACGCCGCACAATCCAGAAAATGGGGTCCGAAAGAGAACAATTCGCCCAGAGTAGAAATAAGTGAAAGTTGAAAAATAGATTTTTAATTATAAAATGCAATGTGTTTATAAATGATTTTTAATGAATTTTCTTATTTTTGAAAATTACTAAATATGCTATGTATTCTTACAAAATGATTACCAATATGCCTAATATGCCTTAATACAAATCCGGGTATTCGTTTTAAATTTTAAAGTTATTAAAACTAAATTTAAATTTAGAGGTTCGCCGATTTTCTATGAAAATTCAACGTTCAAATAAAAAATATTCCCCTCTAAAAAACTATTCAGTTTATTAGCAAAATAATAGCTACAAAATGTTTAAGAATATTTTTAAGTATTAATAAGGTAAAAATAGAAGAAAAATCAAAAATTTATGTACTAGGAACATTTTAAGAATTAACAAAATATTTTGCAAGTTTATTCTGAATGTATGATAGAAAAAAATCATGTTTACATATTTTCTCACTATATATAGTGGTAGGGGCTTAGACCAGTTTTTTGAGCATTAAAGGAACTAGTTACGGCTCTGCATATTTGTATTCAAAAAGAATAGTTCCGTGCTTACCCCCCCAATGAACGCTTGCCGATTGGTTAGGGGACTAATCGTCTGTACCAGAGTTCGTGGGTTAGAATCAAACTATGGCATGGATGTTCGTAGCCTTTCAGAATCGGCTTTAAGCTGTAGGCTCGGTTTCATTAACCCTCGTGCGCAAAACAGTAGACCTTAGTGCTCCAAACCAAATCAAACTTACCTCGCGCTATACGTCTAGTTTTGAATAAAATACCCCTTGAAGACATTAAAAAAATATTACAATTTTAATAATTTGTTGTTGTTTTTGTTGCTTACACCACTTCGTTAAACTAAGCCCGATTGAACCAGAGGCTACTTGTATTAAAGCAAAACTGAGAGCCTTTCATTTTGATGAGCACCTCAAGGGTGAAAGTTCACCTCAAGCTGAAATGGGTCCTCTTAATTTTGAAGCAAGGACCAAGCAGAAGATCTATAGGCTTAGTCTGCCACCCCCAGAGGTTTTAATTGAGAACTTGGAGAACATTGTTACCAAGAACATATTTTACATGTCCCATACACCTTTAACCCTTTGACAGTTTAATTTTTTTCCAGAATTCGGTCAGAAAAATGTCACATTTTTTATTACATTTTTTTTGTTCATTTTACATTTTCAAGTAAAGATATGTTATTAAAATTAACATTTCTAATATTTTTAAGCATTTATTACAACTTTCTTTTCTTTCTATGAAAGCATCATAGAACCAAAGTTTACCTTTAGTCTCATCGATATCCAAGACAGTTTTTGGAATTCCAGCGAAAGCAAATCTAGGAGGTGGATCCGAAGGATTATCACAATTAATTTGAAAAAAATTGTCTTGCTTGACTGATTCCTTCTGTACTACTATCAGAGTCAGTACTATCCAGGTCATCTAGTAAACTTTCGCTACTATCATTTTCAGATAATTTAGTTTGTGATTCCGAGTAACAGTTCAAATCACAAGACATTAGCTCCATGAGCTCTGAATTATCCATTATTTAAACATATTTTACATGTCCCATACACCTTTAACCCTTTGACAGTTTAATTTTTTTCCAGAATTCGGTCAGAAAAATGTCACATTTTTTATTACATTTTTTTGTTCATTTTACATTTTTAAGTAAAGATATGTTATTAAAATTAACATTTCTAATATTTTTAAGCATTTATTACAACTTTCTTTTCTTTCTATGAAAGCATCATAGAACCAAAGTTTACCTTTAGTCTCATCGATATCCAAGTCAATTTTTGGAATTCCAGTGAAAACAAATCTAGGAGGTGGATCCGAAGGATTATCACAATTAATTTAAAAAAATTGTCTTGCTTGACTGATTCCTTCTGTACTACTATCAGAGTCACTACTATCCAGGTCATCTAGTAAACTTTCTCTACTATCATTTACAGATAATTCAGTTTCTGATTCCAAGTCACAGTTCGAATCACAACAAATTAGCTCCATACGCTCTGAATTATCCATTATTTAAAAGTAAAAATATATTATTCAACTCTTACATCAATAAATTATCAGGCCGTTAGTAAACTATAACCAGAAAGCTATACACTGAAAGATAACAATTCGTCTTCTGATACAAAACATGCAAAAAAAAATCCGCGCTTTTGAACCAATCAGAGTAGAAAATACAATACACTGCAAACTATCTTTTACTGGACATCTATACGAATAATTTCTTACTGAAATTGGAAAAAATGCTGCCAAAACAGTGCAAGCGAAATAGAAATCAGATTACGCTTACGGGCAAATCAGTAAAGGCCCGAAATCTGTGCCCGTACGACATATGGGGAAAACAAGGAAAGGGGTTAACGGACACTGCAGACCTTTTCAAGTAAAGATATGTTATTAAAATTAACATTTCTAATATTTTTAAGCATTTATTACAACTTTCTTTTCTTTCTATGAAAGCATCATAGAACTAAAGTTTACCTTTAGTCTCATCGATATCCAAGTCAATTTTTGGAATTCCAGTGAAAGCAAATCTAGGAGGTGAATCCGAAGGATTATCACAATTAATTAAAAAAAATTGTCTTGCTTGACTGATTCCTTCTGTACTACTATCAGAGTCAGTACTATCCAGGTCATCTAGTAAACTTTCGCTACTATCATTTTCAGATAATTTAGTTTGTGATTCCGAGTAACAGTTCAAATCACAAGAAATTAGCTCCATACGCTCTGAATTATCCATTATTTAAAAGTAAAAATATATTATTCAACTCATCAATAAATTATCAGGCCGTTAGTAAACTATAACCAGAAAGCTATACACTGAAAGATAACAATTCGTCTTCTGCTACAAAACATGCTAAAAAATCCGCGCTTTTGAACCAATCAGAGTAGAAAATACAATAAACTGCAAACTATCATTTACTGGACAATACGAATAATTTGTTACTAAAATTGGAAAAAATGCTGCCAAAACAGTGCAAGCGAAATAGAAATCAGATTAAGCTTACGGGCAAATCAGTAAAGGTCCGAAATCTGTGACCGTACGACATATTGGGAAAACAGGGAAGGGGTTAACGGACACTGCAGATGCAACATTGGATTTACTGTTACAGTATTCAAGTTCAATTGTCCCATTCTGGTATAAGCGTCTAAGATAATGGTATTTTACGTCTATATGTTTAGTTCTTGTATCGTTCTTTGCAGTTTGTGCAAGAGTAATGCATGACTTGTTGTCTTCATACATTTTAATTGGTTGATTTTGAACAAGTCCCAGATCTTTTAAGAGATGAATTAACCACTGGATTTCTTGTGCTGCTTGGGCTGCAGCCACGTATTCTGATTCGCAAGAAGAGAGAGCAATGCAGTTCTGTCTTTTGGAGAACCAGGAGATGGTGTTGTTTCCGAGAAGAAAGACGTTACCACTTGTTGAACTTCTTGTTGAGATGTCACTTGCCCAATCGGCATCTGTGTAACAGCTGAGGACGGGTGGACTCTTGCTGTTTATGACAAGATTAGACTCTTTTGTTGTGTTTAGATACATGATTAATTTCTTTACTGCCGTCCAATCCTTTTCCGAGGGCGATTCATTCTTTCTGCTTAATTTATTTACTGCCAGAGCCACGTCAGGTCTTGAAACTGTGGCGATGTACAAGAGAGCTCCGATTGCCTGTCTGTACTCTGAATTGTCCTTCAATTTGTTGGTGTCATCGTTTTTTATATAATCTGTATCCATGGGAATATACGTCGGTTTTCGATCTTTCTCGTTAACTTTTTCTAGTAGGTCTTCGATTTTCGATTTTTGGTTAAGTTCAAAACTTCCATCAGGTTTTCTTTGGATATTAATTCCGAGATAGTTCTTCACCTTTCCCAAGTCTTTGACATCAAAATTTTCTCGGAGAATATTTATTGTTTCGTCTATCTCATTTTCGCTTTGGCTTGCAATGAGTAAGTCGTCAACGTACAGGATGATGAGTATGCTTTGACCCTTTTCCTCTTTTGTAAAGAGACAGTTATCGGCCATACTCTGTCGAAAGTTATTCTTTTGTAGGACATCAGCTATCTTTTGGTTCCAAGCTTTGGCTGCTTGTTTTAACCCATACAGAGATTTGTTCAGTTTGCAAACTTTCTGTTTCTCGTCGGGGTTTATGTATCCTTCTGGTTGGTCCATATAAATGTCTTCATCAAGATCTCCATGAAGGAAAGCTGTTTTTATGTCAACATGCTTGACATGAATTTTTCTGTAGACTGCAGCAGCTAGGAATGCTCTGATGGTGGTATGTTTTACGACTGGTGCAAAGGTTTCGTCGAAATCAATGCCGAACTTTTGCTTATATCCTTTCGCTACAAGTCTTGCCTTGTGCTTGATAACGTTTCCGTCTTGGTCTAACTTTCTTTTGAATGTCCATTTACATCCTATAGATTTCTTTCCTTTTGGCAACTCAACGAGATCCCACGTGCGATTTATGTTGAGAGAATTCATTTCCTCTTCAATGGCTTCCAACCATTCATTCTTGTCACTGCGACTAAGAACTTCGTTCAAACTTTTAGGATCATTTTTCTCTTCATCAGCCATGTAACTTAGTCTTTCGGGAGGTTTTCCTTTGTTTGATCGACTGGATCTTCTAAGTTCTATTATGGGATCATCACTGCTTGTGTCATCTGCTTCATCTTCAGATTTTTCTACGATGTCGGTTTTCTGGGTTATCGGTAGAGTTACTTCATGAGTTGTGTTCTCCGTCTCGTTCTCGATAAATCTAACCGTTCTACTAATAATCACTTGTTGATCGGATGTGTAGATTCTATATCCTTTACTTCTTTGGTCGTATCCTATCATAATTCCTTCCACCGCCTTCTCGTCTAATTTTCCTCTCTTACTTTTATGAACATGTGCAAACGCTCTTGACCCGAAAGTTCTTATGTTGGATAGATCGGGTTTCTGACCAGTCCAGAGCTCGAACGGTGTTTTCTTATTTGCCTTTGTTGGTAATCTGTTTTGGATGTAGTTCGATGTCATTACCGCTTCGGCCCAGAATCTTTGTGGGAGATTTGCTTCAGACAGGAGAACAGGAGACATCTAGTCATTTCAGTGAGACTTCGATTCTTCCTTTCCGCAACTCCATTCTGTGGAGGGGAGTACGGGACAGTTAACTGGTGGACAATGCCTTGCTGATTTAGAAATTCTTCTACTTCTTTTCCAGTGTATTCTCCTCCGTTATCGCTTCTCAACGTTTTAAGTGTTCTTCCGAATTTGTTTTTCATCATACCGATGTATTCTTTGAGTTTTAGGAGAACTTCATCCTTTTTTGATACGAGATATATTGTACAATATCTGGAGTAATCGTCTACAAAGGTTAGGAAGTAATTTTTCCCGCTCACACTTGGTGTTTGCATGGGTCCGCATAGGTCACTGTGGACTAAATCGAGAGGACGTTTAGCTCTATATTTTGCTTCTTTTGGATAAGGGAACTCCGTTAATTTATTTTTGATGCAACATACACAGTCAGCTGAATGTTGGCAATTGTCTAACTGAATACCATATGCAAGATTTTCTCTTACAAGCTGTTTGATTGCATCAGTGTTGCGGTGACCTAGCCGTTTGTGCCATAAATAAATACAATTATGATTGTTACAATTATATGCAAAATTAAGATTTGGATTATTTCTGTTTTCTTCAATAATGACTTTGTAAAGGCTATTATCGTTTGAAATTGCTTCTAAATATACAGTATTATTTTTCATTACAACACATTTATTTTTACTGAAATTAATTGAGAAACCCCTTTCTGCGATTTTCTTTACTGATAGCAGATTACATTCTAACTGTGGTAAATAATAGACATTTTCTAAACATATTTCATGAGTACCGTCTTTTGTTTTTGTAGTGAAATAAATTTTTCCAGCACCCTTTGAGGAAATTATTTTCCCATCTGCAACGATTATATTTATTGAATCCGCGTTCTCGTTTAGAGATGAAAACAGTTTCGCATCGTTAACTAAATGCTGACTCGAGCCAGAGTCCAGATAAAAATTTATTTTTTCTTTTTCAGCATGAACGTTTGCAAGGAAAGAATGTTTTGATTCCGGGGTTGGAATCTCACTCTCCGCAGATCTATTTTTAGCTCGCGACGTTGTGTCTAATATATGAGTTCCGTTGTGAGCGGACACCTGCATCGGCTCGAAATATTTTTGTTTTTCTTTTATTTGCATGCATATAGAAGTTCTATCGCTTTTATGTTTTTCAGCTTGTTCTCGCGGCTTATGTTCATTTTGAGAATATCTTTTTCTTGCTTCGTAATTTTTATTCTTTAATTTGTAACAAACGTCGTTGGAGTGCCCGTGTTTTCTGCAATACGTACAGTACTTGTCATAATTATTCTGATTATTTCGTTTAAATGTGACATTTGTTTTGAAGGCTTGAGCCAAATTACGGTCTAAATTCTGTTCTTTACGGCGATTGTATTCATCAATTAATTTATTTTTAATTAGTTCAGGAGTTAATTCAGTTTCCGGCCTAGCTTCTAGAGCTGTTATTAATGTGTCGTAGGACTTAGGAACCGAAACTAACAAAAGTGCAGCGATGTGTTGATCTTTTATTTCTTCGCCTACAGCTTTTAATTTGTCGATTAATTCGAGCATTTGGGAAATGTGTTCATTCATATTTCCGTTTTCTGGCATTTTCATGGCATACAATTTTCTTAGCAAAAATAGTTTGCTAGACAGGTTGCTTCGTTCATGAATAGCTTTAAGCTTATTCCAAGTAGCTCTTGCGGTCGTTTCATATTTTACGTTAATTATTTGAGAATCCTCGATGTACAGATTTATTAATGCTCTTGCTTGTCTATCGCGCTTTATATATTTTTCATCTGGTGCGGGAGGTGGATCGTTTTCAATCAAATCGAACATGTCCTCTTTAATTAATATCATTTCCATCTTAAACTTCCATATGGAATAATTGTTAGCATTAAGCTTAACTATTTGAGGGCTGATATCTTTAAAAACAGACATTGTGTACAGGAATAAAAATACTTGACAACGGATGCTACCAGATGGAATGTTTCGTTTTCGATTTCAGAGTTTGTATGTGTAAACCAAAAGCATTAGATTTTTCGTATTCTGTTTCTTAGCATAATTCAGTCTCATAATCAATGTTGTAAATTTGCGATGTGAGAACAAGAGATGAGGTAATAGAAAAATGTTCACTCACCTCCACAACACATCTGCATCGGAAGCACAGTAGAAGAAACAGGATCTTGAAGTAAATTCCGCAAACGTATCCATATTGAATTAAATGTATAAGATGATTAAACATTCAGACATTCAGTACTCGAGAACTCTGCTTTTTCTTTAAGATAATTTTATTATTAACATTACGACAGCAACACAAAAGCAACTACAATTACACACGCAACATAGGCAACTACTAAAAACTAAACTACTGCTACTGTTACAAAAGCTCCTCGCAGCGCCACCTATATATTATAAAATGAAAGAGAAGAATTGGTGGATTACGATTTAAAACAGATATTGAATCTTAACAAGGCCGTCTCGGGCTTCGAACCCGCAACCCTCCAGTTACGAGAACGTTGCTTGCCGACTGAGCTACCGCTGCTCAATTTAATATTTGGTGATCGTTAGCAAAGTCATCTTATTCATCTGATTATATATAAATATTCTTATTATATTTTTGCAAATAAATATTCTACATTGCATTTTATAATTGATCGATAGACTCCAACTTTTGGTTTGGTTTGGTATGGTTGGGAGTTCTAAGGTCTAACTTTTGGAACACGAGGTCTAATGAGACCGGGATCTACAGATTAAAGCCGATTCCGAACGGTTACGAACATCCATTCAACTGTGAGATTTGAACCCACGAACTCTGGTACTAAAGGCCAGCACTCTAACCAATCGGCCATCATTCGGTCTCCAATCCTTGATACTATAATTTTTGACTACAATTTAGATCTATACCTGATCCAGAAATCTGAAATGTGTATATATTTTTTACGTATGTTAAAATGTAACTGCATGAAGCCAGGGTGATTTAATTTTAGTATATTTTTTATACATTTTTCGTTCTTTTGTAGCTTAATAACAATATATTTTCATATATAACCAAAATCCGTCCATAATTTTTATATTAGAAAGATACAACAATTTCAAACAATACAAAATCCATGAACTTTTCTATATATAAATTGAAAATTAAAAAAAGGGTTTGATTTTACTTCTCATTTTTATAGCACAATAACCTCAATTAACAATCTAACTTCCTAAAAACTCATTTAATAAAAAAATATTTGTATAGGTTCATGATAAAAATTAATCCTGAAAAACATAACAGAAATTTCGCAGAAAGTAATTGCAAAAAAAAATACATACTGTAGATTTTATGATTATATTAGAATGACGAAAATTTTTAAATGAGGAAGAAGTTTTGTTTCATCAAAAATTAAATAACCACTTATACGTTTTAAAGAGTAATTTGAAAAAATTCAAACACTTTCCAGTTGTAGAAATTCAAGTAACAGGTAGAGGCTTTCATTTTTTTTTCTGAAAGAGGAAAAATATATATTTTAAAAAAGTTTAGGAATTTTGGTCATATCTGCGGGGTGTTATCTCCATAAAATGACAGCGCTTTCTGGTAAAGGATATTTTTAAATCCAGATGCAATTTTGGATGTATGGAAAATATATATTTAATATACTGAAAATATTTTTAGATGTTTAAATACGTGAGACAGATTACGTTTCGTAAAGTGAAAATGAACCTTATTTATAGAAATTTATAATATGTTTATCTGCATTCGTAATATAACGTTGTTAAATATAAAATACACAGATAAATACAAACCAATTTTCAGTAGAAATGAAAACTATTTCGTAAAAGCTGAGGAATCTGAGGAATTGAAATATATAAAAATTTTTGTCTTAGTATTTAGAAGGGTTGCTAAATGTTTATATAACTAATCTTTGGGACCTGAGTTCATGGGTTCGAATCCCACTGTGGTATGGATGTACGTAGCCTTTCGGAATTGGATTTAAGCAGTAGTTTTTGATATCGTTAGCCCTCGTATTGCAAAAAGTAGATCGTAGCAAACCAAACAAAACAAAACCTCTCAGTATTGCATAGTTATTAAAGGCCGTAAGTTTTTACTACTTTATTTAGCGTCACAAAAATACCTAACTGGTTATACAGTTCTTCAAATAAAATTATTTAATTTAAATTAAAATCTTGTCTAAAGATTAAAACATTATGACCTGATTAATTGATTAAAAACATCAAGGATTGTCAAGGACATCAAGGATTGTTTATTGTGTAGACCCTATTGAAATTTCCGATAAAGAAATGAAATGAAAGTAAAATTGGGGGAAAATATTTTTTAACTGTTAAAATGATGTAGTAGAGTGAAAAGGAACAGGTTTTACACAACAGTATTGTCTTTGTATTGCAAAAGTTTAATGATTATATATATTTTAGCTAATTTCAATAAGAAAAAAAATTGCTCTTTATTATTTTTTAAATTTATTCCTTATACACCGAGGTCAATTACAGACTTTCTTGAAACTAACTTTTATTGTTTCTTATAGAATTGAATTTTTTTATTAGTATTAATAATTTTAATAAAATGTGGATAAAAATGGAAGTTCATACACCATTTTTTTACTATTTAGTTATAATAAGCATTTTTTTTGCTAAAATAAGCAGTATATTTATGTAAAAAATTTTAAAATTAGAAGGTCTAATATTACTTATTTCTGAAGCTCTTCATTTTAAGTATTTTGCAATATATTTATTTAAAATGGTTTAAAACTAAAGCTAAAATATTAACAATTTCTAAAGATATTAATTTTTTGAAAATATTTTGCATTGAAAACAAATGAATCACATTTTTTGTCCATAATACTTTGTATTACACACTCAAATTTAATTTCTAAGATATATTTTAGGGTTTAGAATAAACATAGATGTTAACGTAAATAGAGGTAAATTCGCTAAAAACAGCAAAACGAAAAATCTCCTCTTTTTGTGTAAAATCGGGTTATAACCAGAATCTTAAGCACAAATTGAAAAATAATGCGATTTCAAAGACATGCATTTTAACTACTCCACATGATATAAGGCATTGGTCTTACGAAAATTGTCTGCATAAATCCAAATTTCGACAAGCCAGTTTAACGTTTAAAAGCTGAAACATAACGCACAAGAACTAGTCAACTAGTTATTGTTAATAAGGAAATTCAAAAATCATCGAAATATATTTAAAAAATTAATCGGTACTTAATACTTGTCATGAGAGAATCACATACAAATCAAACTACACAAATTAAGGATCCTTTAGAATCACACGGAAATTGCATTGTAGAGGAAGAATGTACCCTGTGTAGTATCACGCTACTGACAAACTATTTTGTACTCGTTTTTGTGTTTCGGCTTGCTCTGATGTCAGTCGATCATGAGAAGGGGAAAAGCCCTTTGCTATCTGGTGGGGGGGTCTCCATACCTCCATTCCATTCTGTCCTCCCTACACTCTCCACTGAAAAAGTCAGAGAGAAGGGGTGTGAGAGATTGCGAGTAACGTCACAGCGGCTGTAAAAACGCCTCGCGCGTCCCCGGATGCACTTTCTGAAGTCTGCACGCCTCGTTCTATACCTGCCCGCCTATTTTTACTGGAGCAGGTATCTTGGGTTCGCTTAAAGCCTATGTGGCCGACAATTAATCACAGCAGCGACAAAACTCTGGGTTAAACAATTATTATTAAGACTTGTTAAGATATATATACACCGCAAATCATACCCAAACAGGGCTCAAATAAGACCGAGGACAAAAATAAACTGTGCCGACCGGACAAACACCTCCCTCAGTCTCAACTCCTGTCACCAGAATCTTGTCCGTTCCCCGTCGCTCCGACCGGGCATCCCTTTTCACCCCTCTTCGTGAGGGCCGGGGGGAATCCCCCCTCGGTCAAGTTTTCGCCTCCACGGGAAAAAATGTCTTTTTCTGCAGCTGGCGGGCGCGGGGGTGGCATCCATCACCCCCCTCCTGTTGAACCTTGCCAACCCTACCTCGGGGTGTCAGTCTTCGGCCGCCGAGAAAATCCAGGGACCATGTAAAACCAACTCGAGTCTTGAGTCTAGTATTACAGCGGCCTAGCGTTGTTTTGTGTCCGGAGAGATGCTTAGAGAGTTGTCGTTTGGAGGGCGAGCATGAATGAGCTTTTCGAGAAATGTACATTGTGTAAATATTTGTAAATATAAAATAAAACCTTCATTTCCACCATCCCGTCTGTGTTCCATGATGCCACCATCATCAGATCTTCGAAGAACCCTGATCATCCAAAATGCAATACATATTTAGAGCTGTAATGTTACACCTGGCACACAATCCCGCATACATTAAGAAATGATTCCCAACTGTGTGATCTCCAGCGCTATGGCTCTCACCCACTATTTTATATATGTACCCGATGACGTGGGAATGGCAGCAAAAATATTTAAAGCTTTCAATAATGAAATTCAAAACAAGTAAAGTTTATATTCTCCTATTCTAATTCATAATCATCTCCTATTTATTTGAATAGGAGATGAATTATTCTAATTCATAATTCATCTCCTATTTTAATCCATCCGATTCTAAAATAAATTTGTATAAATATGCTTCATATCACAGCAAAAATTGGGGTCGCCTTTAAAATGTTCGAAATCCCCCCTTTTCGGGCGTTTAATGCCATTATTTCAAGGCCTATTTTCCCCGGTTAAGAGCATTCGATTAAATTTATCAATTTATCACATAATAAATAGGCAAAAAATAACATTTTTTCTATCATAATGACGTCATTATTTGAACCATCGCATTTAAGTATTTCTTAATTTTAATTATTTAAACATCGTCTGCATTATTTTCATACTTTTTATCACTGATATTAGATATTACTTAAATAATTTTCTTTTATATTTCAGTTAAATAACAGATTAGGTACATATGTGATAATTTAAAATTAATCATAGATTATTTTTTGTTGCAAGATAATTTTCAGCCAAAACACAAACTATTTTTTTACCTGCACCATAGAGTAATTTGCAATTCTGGAAAATTAAAAATTTTACTACGTATGACGGGCTATATGCCAGTCATTTAAATATCTGTAATTGTACAAAACTATGCAAAATTTATTAAAATCGTTTGTAATGACTTAAAGAATATTTGAAAGTTTTTCTTTCAATCTTTTTTGTTGGAGGGGTAAATGAGGTTAAATAAACAAACAGTTGGTTATTAATTATTTAGTATGAAATATAATGACAATGAACAAATAAAAAAAAGAGATAAGTGTTTCTACAATATACTGAAGGTAACAAATTTGATTTGTTCAAGATATTTTAAAGTTAAATATAATCTTTAGAACTTGCTAATAATTTTGACAAATGTCAGAATGTTATTCGCTTCAAAACTTTCTGCACTCTAAAAGTTTAAGAATTTTTCAAACTTTTCCTGAAGTTGTAATAATATATATACTCTTAAAAATTGCGATATTTATATTAACGTCTAAAAGGTGAATTCACTTTCTCAGTTCTATTTCAATAACTTTCCTGGTTTTTGTACGAGTCTGTTACATAAGAGAATTCTTAGTGAGTTATTAGAAATATAGTTGAAAAGATTCCTTAAAAGTCAGATTAATAAAATACCTGTTATAAAATAACTTAATTTTATCCTAGTAGCTAGGCAGATTTATAGTCTAACAGTAGAGTTTGATGAGATTTCTCTTTTGACACTGGTCTTTTTATTTATTTACTTATTTATTTATTTACTCACTGCTTCTCACTCAGCCTTCCGTCTGGGTAGAAAAAATTTTCTTAACCCCTTCCGGTAAAAAGACGAGTCTAGCTCGTCATTAGTTTTTCATTCCATACCGCATAATAATGAGCTACACTCCTCATGCGATTAAACTTACTGTGAAATATGATAATTAATTTAGTTTAAAATTTCTAGTGTACTGAATTTGGCAACACTTTTATCACTTGTGAAAATCACAAGTCACTATTGCATATTGTTTACTTGGTACAAGTCATTGCCAAATTAATGAGTCAGAATAAAAGAAAACCTACTAAGAAATGCCGTGTGTGTTACAAGAATCAAATTAAAAGTGAGACAACTTGGCGGTGTAAACAATTAAGAATTCCTTTGCACTTTGTTTTGAAAAGTACCACTAGCTTGAAGACTATTATTTGTATACCTTATTAATGTTTTGCTTTGATATTTTCTTAATTTTACTGTTTCTGATATTATTTAACACTATGTAAAAAGTGGATTTTAATTAAGAATATGTAAGAATTGTAAAATGAAACAAGTTTTTTTAAATAAAAATTAAATGGTTATTTCATGCACAGTTTTTCATTATTAAATCATACCGGAAGGGGTTAATAACTATTTATTTCATCTACTATAGATAAACAAATTAAAAAAAATATTAAATAAACTCGTTTGTGAGAGAATGTTTACAAATATGATAGTTTATTAACAACAGAGAATCCGAATTATGTACATGCATAGTATTGCCTGGACACCGCAGTGTACTGAAGGTAAATTCTATGACTTTTTGTACTACATGAGTAAATTTTCAATAAGTTATTGATATGCATGCATGTACACTCAAGAGCCAAAACATTATGATGACCTGTCAATAACGAGTTAACCCGCCTTTGGCACGCAACACAGCTGCAACCCGCCTTGGCATGGATGTCACAAGTCCTTGGTAGATGCCCGGAGAAAGATTGTACCACACGTGTAAGCGCACGGTTACGCAAATCAGGGATATTGCGAATTGGTGGTCTTTGAACTCTGAGCTGCCATCCCATGACATCCCAAATGTGTTCTATCGGATTGAGATCCAGTCAGTTAAGCTGCCAGGACATTAACTGGAATTCAACATTATATTCCTGGAACACTCCAACACAATTTTAGCCTCGTGACAAGCAGTGTTGTCCTGTTAGAACATTCCATTTCCAGCTGGATAAACAGAGGCCATGTAAGGATGCAACTGGTAAGCAAAGATTTTCAGATACCCTGTAGCTTTCATGGTCTGCTCTATCACAACCACGGGTCCCAGAGACGCTCAAGACCTACTGTACATTGAGGGAGCAACTGTTCGCCTGGAAATTTGCCTGGAAAATTTTTGATAATATTTCAGGTTTGGGAATTCATTTTTAGTGTAACAGGCAATATTTCAAAACGGGATACAATAAAATCAACATGTTGAGGGTTAAGTTCTAATGTAGAAGAAGGTTTAAATACGTTAAATTAAAAAAATGATTAACTGAGAATTATTAGAAGGTTGGTGACAGAAATAAATATGAATAGATTATTTGTGAAGAACACTCTGTCAAAACTCATTGTAGATAAAATACGCGAAGATATGAGAAATTAGGTAACCATAGTTTTATTCATTATTTCTGAGTTTTGAAAAGAACGAATGGTGTGTAGAATGTCCCTCTTTCATCTGTGAAAATTTTATGTAATATAAATAACATTGAAATGTGTTTAACTCCTTCCGGTAAAATGACGAGTCTAGCTCGTCATTAGTTTTTCATTCCATACCGCACAATGACGAGCTACACTCGTCATGCGATTAAAGTTACTGTTAAATATGATAATTAATTTAGTTTAAAATTTCTAGTGTACTGAATTTGGCAACACTTTTATCACTTGTGAAGTCACTATTGCATATTGTTTACTTAGAATTTCTTGGTACAAGTCATTGCCAAATTAATGAGTCAGAATAAAAGAAAACCTACTAAGAAATGCCGTGTGTGTTACAAGAATCAAATTAAAAGTGAGACTACTTGGCGGTGTAAACAATTAAGAATTCTTTTGCACTTTGTTTTGAAAAGTACCACTAGCTTGAAGACTATTATCTGTATACCTTATTAATGTTTTGCTTTGATATTTTCTTAATTTTACTGTTTCTGATATTATTTAACACTATGTAAAAAGTGGATTTTAATTAAGAATATGTAAGAATTGTAAAATGAAACAAGTTTTTTAAATAAAAATTAAATGGTTATTTCATGCACAGTTTTTCATTATTAAATCATACCGGAAGGGGTTAAATATCTGATTTAGCTGAACATATTAAGCAACATACCTCAATTTAGTTAGACTCCATGAAGAGTTATCCGTATCCAGTGGTGTATCCTATCAGGGATACACCTCCTTTACAGACCTCCCAACAACAGCCGCCTATAGATTTCGGGCATCTGTACGACCACGGTCGACATCAGGGACTTGTATTCTCACAGTGTCATCAATTTGAGCAGGAGGAAATTTTCTTTTTGAGGTTTGTAACATTTTCGTGGCATGTACTAGAAGTGTTGTAATGTACTTGCAACACTAACACCAGTGTTCGTCTACAAAGGGGAAACACAGTAAAAATATAAGACTTTATATTTGGATTCAGGCATTTATTCTGTACACTATTTACAAATTGATACCCTCGATCATCATATAACATAACCAGCAATTATTTATGTTTTATATTCATATATACACAATAATTATTACAATTCTCTTTAGTTATGCGTTATTCCTTAATCACAATATTGAATTACTAACAGAGGCCTAAATGACTGTTATGAATATGATAAATCTGTTTTACCACCAGAAAAGGAACAGGGAAGCAGACAGAGGCTTTCCTCATGTGGTGTGTCGGTCCGGGTTTTTCGGGCGCACAGGGCGTTGGTGCTGGCGAACAGGGCTTGGGATTCCGATGTCCAATTACTCTTGAATCTCGACTTCGACTCATTTTCTCAAAAAGCTGGCCGATTGTTTAGTCGCTGATCGTCAGTACCGGATTTTGTGGATTCGAATCCCACAATGGCATGGATTTTCGTAGCCGTTCGGAATCGCTTTTAGCAATAGGTCCCGGTCTCATTAGCCCTCGTGTGCAAAACAGTAGACCTTAGCGCTCCAAACCAAAACCAAACCAATCGACTCCTTTTCTTAACTCTCTTTTTCAACTCCTCACCTCGGTTTTAAAGCCCCTTTTTCTTCTTTGTCAATCGCCTGTTTCGTGACATTTTCCCACATCTGTACCCCCTTCGGAGTGCAGGTGGGCTCATTAAAATAGCCCCTTTCGTGAAAGCTGACATTATTTTTAGCCCCTGTCCCCATAACTCACGGTTACATCTCTGTGCGAGATTGACCGTTACGCTTGTGCCATTCCGTGATCTATACCTTCTCCGCAGGGGTCCCTAAACTCGAAGTCAACAATCGAAGTCCTAAATTCTTCTCCCACAGCTGGGCATGCACGTGCTAACCATCGTGGGAAAGTACCTCGGTATAAGAAGATTATAACCCTTTAACCCTTTTAAGAAAAGTGGTTTCGCAGCGAAACCATCTGTTAATACTTTTTACATATTTAAACACGTATTTATGTTTTGGCTTTCTTTAGTTTTTCACACTTTAAATTATAAATAGATGGTATTACTACAATTCATTTATTTCTTTTTGAAATATACTTTTTTTAAATTTGCTTTACCTGGAAGAATTAAGAGTTTGATTTTCTTTATGATTCAACATGAAAATGCTTACACAACACAATACTTATAAATTGTTTAGCTGTTTTTAATTACATTATTTGAAGGGTTATTTTACATTGCTCTCCTAATTTATTTAAAGTTTTAATAAAGAAATATTTTCCTGCTGTAAAATGAAAGGGTTTCACAGTTAAGATACCCTCTCTAAATCCCACACACACACACACCGAAGAAATATAGAATTATTTTTTTATATTTTTAAAATTTAAAATGTTTATAGATAAAATTTATAACTTAATTGCATTAAATACCAAAGAAATTATAATCTTGATCTTCAAAGGGTTAATCAAAATAAATTTCTGTCGTTCAGTCAGGGCTTGATAGAAGGCGTAGTAGATTGAAGCTCCTCTTTGATATCTTCCTTTGGAATGAGCAGAGGGACTTTGGAGTATTCCTTCATGGTATGTGTTATTTTGACATATATCATTATATGTTTTAATAATAAAGTATGATAAAAGTAAAAACGTAACAAAAATACTTTTTTCAATATTCACCATCAGTGCATGGGGATTGTCGATATTCACCGGTGAGATCCAGAATTTGTAAGAATAAAATAAAATATTCTGTTTTTCACCGATGTATTTCCATTCTCCAATTTCGGGCATTCACAGTAACATATATACATATATACAATGTGTATAAATAAATATGTACACACACGTGTACACATATCATAAACATCTTCAGATGTGAGCATTTATTAAACTGATTACCTGTGTTTGTGAACGGCTGGTAAAATGATAGAACAAACGTGCTACAACTTTAAAATAAGAGAAGCTAACATTTATGTTATCTTAATGTCATAGCCAAATGTATATGTTTAGGAGAGAAAATCGAAAATGTCGAAAATGAGTTCTGTGATGTTACTTATCTATGATAAATAATTCAGTGTTTTGCATAGATTTATATTGATTACGGTTGCACGTGAATGTAACGGCCGTTTGTTTATTTGAATATTTAGATACTTTTCAGATGGGATAAGTATGATATTATTTAGTAAACTATAACGGTTTTACTTACTGCGTGCTGTATATAAGTGTAAATAAAATGGGTGCATATAAACAAACATATTTTAACTTGAAATTTTTAAAGTCAGGTAGTTTTATCTTGTATTGTATGAAAATAAATCTTACTTATCATTTCATCAAAAATATACACACATACACATTATAAGAATATGTATAATACATAGGCATGTATATGAAAAAACCGTGTATGGAATGTCTTTTTTTATTTTTAATATTTTATGTAAATGATTTTAAACCCAATTAAAATTTTAATTTTAGCTTAAGAGGAATACCTCAATCTAAATAGATTTTTTGTTGCAGACAATTTACATGAATAGATTGAGGTATTCCTCTTTAGGTGTTTAGAGGTAGACCTCAGTAAAATTAGACTCCAAGTGTCAGGATTGCTCTTTGGTCTCGGCGTTTATTGGTTCTATCCCATTGTTAGAATAGATATACGTAGCCGTTTGTATAATATTTAAGCAGCAGATCCTTGCCTTGTTAGCCGTTATGTAGCAAAAGAGTACACCGTAGCATTCCAAACCAGTCAACAAACTTTATGGCAAGTTATAATCATACCCAGTGACTTATCCGAAAAGCACCTTTATCGAGCTTAGATAATGGTTAGGGAAAGAACTTTTGTATTTGAATAATATTTTTTTAAAATATATTCTGAAATATTGCATGCATATAAATATGATAAAAATCATTGTACAGAATGTCCTTCTGTTATCTATGAAAGTTTTATGTGATGTAACTAACATTCAAATATGTTTAAAATCTTGATTTTATTTAAACAGGTTAAGCAATATCCCTCAGTCTAATAAAACCCCATGTGGCAGAAGTAACCATACCTAGCTGCGCATCCGTAAAACACTCTTAAAGATGATAAAATGTAACGGGTTGGGAAATTATGTTTTTCGATAAATATTTTTATTACTTTTCACATCATGAATTGATCAGTTCTATGTATGAAGTCGTATATTTTTTGCGAGTAATATTTCGGAATTCAGCAGCTGAAATGCTATGAATACTGTTTTGCGAATGCACATTGAGTACCAGGGTTGGTTAGCTAGTCACAGACACCATTCTGAAAGTTTTCAACTCTTTTAAGCCTGTTTGTGGTTATAATAAATGTCCGAGTCAATTGACAGGCACGCATTTCGTTTTTCAATTTTTTTTAACTTCAAAAGATATTAAGGAGGCTGGAATTCCTTAGAAGATCTTCGTAATGTATAAAGAAAACGTTGTGAAAAGGAATTTAAAAAAAAAAAAAAAAAGATCTGACAGAATATTTAAAAATAGGCTTTGTAATTGTGGAGAATAATTTTGAATTTGCAATCGGTATTTTATATAACTATAAATATTTTTTTATTCCTTTTAGGCATGTTGGGTTAAATTCTGTCTCACCTAATTAACATTCTTTTAAATCAGTTTCAATTAGCACACTGTATGATTCAATTATAAGAAAACTTTCGTTTAAAGAGAAAACAATCCAAAATTTGTTTTTAACATAATATACATAAACATGGCCATCTAACCATTTTTATAACTTTTTTTTTAAATTTAAGTAGTATTTTAGCATAACGTGTAGCAAAGGTTTAACGGCTATTATCAGTTTAGATGTGGATAAATACACCTAAAATATATTCAAGTATATATATGCATTTGTAACATTAACTTTGTAAAGAGTTATAAACATGGTTTAAAGTTCATTTGTAGAGAACAAAAATAATAATATACTAATTGTGGAGCATAATATTGAATTTTTAATGTTATAAATTGTTAATTGTGACGAGAGAAGTGAGATATTTTCTATCAATACTTGGAAATTTTGTGTTTTTTAAAGTTTTAAGATGTGTGTTTCACTGATCTGTGGCATAAAAATTTAATTATTATAAATATATATCAAGCTAAGTTTACCTTTGGGAAAAGCCTATAGGGCATTAAGACAAAATGCTCCTGAATTGGTGCGTGAATGAATGTATCACATTATGGACAGAAAATGTTGACACAGGTGCCCAAACCCAAACGTCCAGACAGTACAAAATCAGGCGGTAGATTTCTATGAGGATGTTGATTTCTTCTTTTATTCTACATTAGAAATGCTCTCTCCATGATACAGATATCCTGATACTAGCATACAGCCCGTCATACGACGCTTTCAGTAAAATTTTTAATTTTCTAGTAAAGTACCCTCTAAGGAGAGTAAAAATGGTTTGTGTTTGGCTGAAAATTATCTGGTAAACAATAATTTGATATCTTTACTGACTGCATGTTAGTTGCCAACTTTAGTTTATCTTGTCATATTAAGTGATAGGATAGACAGCAGGGGTTTTAATTTTGACAGTCATTATTTGACGGTTTATATGAATGATGTCCAAAATTTAGCAAATCGATCACAAACCGTGTGATTATGTATAAAAATCAAACACAAACGAACAAGCTTCTTAATTTTCAAAGTTATATAACTTAAGCTCTAGATATATATTAGTCCGGAAAATAGACTCCTGGATTTTGTTGTTAATACCAGTGATAAAATTTTCATTGCAATAAAAAGTAATCGATGATTAAATTTAAAATTGTCACATATGTACCTAATCTGTTATTTAAGCTAAATATAAAAGATAATTATTTACGTAATATCTAAGTTCAGAGGTAAAACGTATGAACATAATGAAAGCGATATTTAAATAATTTAATATATGAAGTGAGATGTTTTAAGGAATGGCATCATAATGATAGAAAAAATGTTATTTTTAAATATTTATTATGTGATAAATTTAATAGCCTGCTTTGAAAATGTGGTTTGATAAAATAGCATGCATTAAACTCTCGAAAACTGGGGAAGAGGTTTATTTCGACCATTTTAAAGACTGCAGTATTTTTTGCTATGATATGAAGCATATTTATACAAATTTAATTTAAAATTGGATCGATAGTTTAAGAGAAAATAATCTTCATTCGCTTTAAACTTTGCTAAAACAAACTCATCAAGTATTCTAAAAGGATACCTCTATCCATTCTGGGTCCAACCACTTCATAAATTCGAGGACAGAGGGACGTATAACTTAGGGTATTATTATATAGGGGATATATAGAAAAAATCAGACATGTGAAGAAATGTAAGATTTATAGGTTTATTATTTTTGCCTCTATGTATAAATTCTGTTGATAGGACTGTAAAGAAATATATAATTTTATGATTTAATAGTAACATAAGATACATCCTTGGAGCTTTACAAATAAAGTATATACATTATTTATGTAATAAACAAATATTTATTTCCTAAAATTCCTTGTTTAAATTATTTATCATTTATAAATGAAATTTCTATCCGTAGATTATTCGCTTACTTAATTTAGCCACCATTAAAACCACAGAAAAATTCGGGTTGACCAATGTTTTAGATTTTAATTTCGCAATAGATAATGTGGTATTAAATTCAGAATATTCCACGGCTAACGTCAAAAATTCTCTAGTAAACAAAGAATGGAGATAGCGGAAAGACTTAGGTAAATCCGAGAGATCCCATTTGACATCACTACGGCTTAGTGAAAGGTAAAGTTGAAACTTTTGAGATCTCTTTCCATGGTGATTTGATGGAAGCGATACTTGGCAAATTCTTTCAGGTTAGACGTGACTGAAGACGTCAATGAAATCATTCTATTTCTGCTACCGAAAGCCGTATTAGGAGGAAGGAAACATAACTTTTTGATTTAATTGCGAAACTTTTTAACGAAATGAAATTTCAAAATATTTATTATTCTACCAGTTTGTTATTGCGTAATTTAGGATATCTTTCACTATTTAGAACTTTAATACATAATTGTCTAATGGAAGAGTAGTCTTTTTTTGAGATCTATTTCCATGGTGATTTGATGGAAGCGATACTTGGAAAATTCTTTCAGGTTAGACGTGGCTGAAGACAGCAATGAAATCATTCTATTTCTGCTACCGAAAGCCGTAAGTGGAAGTAAGGGAACAGAACTTTTTGATTTAATTGCGAAACTTTTTAACTAAGTGAAATTTGTAAATATTGATAATTCTGTAAGTTTGTTATTGCGTAATTTTGAAGTTATTTCACTATTTAGAACTTTAATACATAAATGTGTATTGGAAAAGTAGTCTTTTTTTGAGATCTTTTTGCATGGTGATTTGATGGAAGCGATACTTGGCAAATTCTTTCAGGTTAGACGTGACTGAAGACAGCAATGAAATCGTTCTATTTCTCCTACCCAAAAGCCGTGAGTTGAAGTAGGGGAAGAGAGTTTTTTGATTTAATTGCGAAACTTTTTAACGAAGTAAAATTTGAAAATATTTATAATTCTAGAAGTTTGTTATTGCGTAATTTCGGAGATCTTTCACTATTTAGAACTTTAATACATAATTGTCTAATGGAAGAGTAGTCTTTTTTTGAGATCTATTTCCATGGTGATTTGATGGAAGCAATACTTGGCAAATTCTTTCAGGTTAGACGTGGCTGAAGACGGCAATGATATCATTCTATTTCTGTTACCGAAAGCCGAGGGAATTTTAAGGGAACAGAACTTTTTGATCTAATTGCAAAACTTTTTAATGAAGTAAAATTTCAAATTATTTATATTTCTATCAGTTTGTTATTGAGTAATTTAGAAGATCTTTCACTATTTAGAATTTTAATACATAATTGTATAATTTGATAGCAGTCTTTTTTTTTTGACATCTCTTTCCATGGAGATTTGATGGAAGCGATACTTGGCAAATTTAAGTTAGATGTGACTGAAGACAGCAATGAAATCATTCTATTTATGATACCGAAAGCCGTAAGTAGGAGGAAGGGAACAGAACTTTTTGATTTAATTGTGAAACTTTTTAACGAAATGAAATTTGAAAATATTTATAATTCTATCAGTTTGTTATAGCGTAATTAAGGAGATGATTCACAATTTATAACTTTAATTTAAACTTTAATATATAACTGTCTAATGAAAGAGTAGTCTTTTGAGATCTCTTTCCATGGTGATTTGATGGAAGCGATACTTGGCAAATTCTTTCAGGTTAGACGTGACTGAAGACAGCAATGAAATCATTCTATTTCTGCTACCGAAAGCCGTATTAGGAGGAAGGGAACATAACTTTCTGATTTAATTGCGAAACATTTTAACGAAGTGAAATGTGAAAATATTTATAATTCTGTACGTTTGTTATTGCGTAATTTTGAAGATCTTTCACTATTTAGAACTTTAATACATAATTGTGTATTGGAAGAGTAGTCTTTTTTTAGATCTTTTTCCATGGTGATTTGATGGAAGCGATACTTGGCAAATTCTTTCAGGTAGGACGTGAGTGAAGACAGCGATGAAATCATTCTATTTCTGCTACCCGAAAGCCGTAATTAGAAGTAAGGGAAAAGAACTTTTGAATTTAATTGCGAAACTTTTTAACGAAGGGAAATTTGAAAATTAAGTTTGTTAATGCGTAATTTTGAAGATCTTTCACTATTTAGAACTTAATACATAATTGTCTAATGGGAGAGTAGTCTTTTTTTAGATCTCTTTCCAAGGTGATTTGATTTGTCGAACGATGGCCGATTGTTTAGGGTGCTGGACTTCGGAACCGGAGTTCGTGGGTTCGTATCCCACTGAGGCATGGATGTTCGTATCCGTTCGGAATAGGCTTTAAGCTGTAGGTCCCGGTCTCATTAGCCCTCGTGTTGCAAAAATTAGACCGTAGCACTCCAAGCCAAACCCAAATCCATGGTCATTTAATGGAAGCGATATTTGGTAAATTCTTTCAGGTTACACGTGGCTGAAGACGGCAATGAAATCATTCTATTTCCGCTACCGAAAGCCGAAGGAATTTTAAAGGAACATAACTTTTTGATTTAATTGCAAAACTTTTTAACGAAGTGAAATTTCATAATATTTATAATTCGATCAGTTTGTTATTGCGTAATTTAGAAGATCTTTCACTATTTAGAATTGTAAAATATAATTATCTAATGGAATAGTAGTCTTTTGAATCATTATAACATAAATATTATATCTTTATATATAAAATTCTTCTGTCCGTGTGTTTGTGATAGAACTCCTCCTAAACGGATGGACTGATTTTTGATGAAATTTCGTGTTTGCAATTAAGTTGATTCGAGGATGGTTTTGATTCACAATATGATCCAATAGAAAATGTTCGTTTTATTAAAATATAGCCTTTCTTTTCATTCCTATAATTCTTTTTCTAATTTTAATTCTTTATAATTCATTTTCCAATTTAAAATATAGCCTAATACAGAAATTGAAACCTAGTTTTGTGTTTTTAGTATCGCATGCCGGTAGTTAACAATAAACGTTCATTTCAATTTTATAATATTTTTATTGAGTAATGCCATTAACCCTCTAAGCGGTTCGCACGTACAATTCCACCGGTCCAATTTTCGACCTCCAAAAATTTTCCGAAAATGGATGTATTGTACACTTCTGCCAGTGCTTTCTCCCTTGGAGTTTTGAGGCAGGAGGGTCAGGTCGATTGTTTGGGAACTGCACCCCTCTTTGAATGACATTTATTGAGGGATGCCCCAATACTCCCCGAGGCACAAAGACGCTGATAGCTTCTCATGGCTTTGTCAATCTTTATTTTGAAGCATTTCGTTTGCGGTAACACATGTATCTCTAATTGCACTAATTAAAAATCTTGGATGACTTTCGTAAAAGAATATAAATAATTCTCTTAAAAAAATTTCGTACTTTTATATTCGTATATTCGTACTTTTAGAATCCATTATTTCTTATGGAATGATCTTCGAGATTTGACGAGCTTTATGTGTATAAAAATTACCAATCTATAATGTCTATTTATATATCTATTTATAACCGGAAGTAAAGGGACAATAACGAGGGTGGGTTTCCTGTATTCCAATCTAGTCGACAAAGGGTGAAGTAAAAAATCATAGAACACTTTGGTCACTGACACAATAAAACTTTTGGAGACTTTTTTTCCTCGGTGTGTTCCACTCGGAGGGTTAATAGTACATGTAAAGTGACATTCAGTGAGTTTTCTGTCCAAAATAGTGACTATCTTTATATATAAAATTCTTCTGTCCGTATGTTTGTAATAAATTCCTCCTAAACGGCTGAACAGATTTTGATGAAATTTTGCGCATGTAATTAAGTTGATTCAAGAATGGTTTAGATTCTACAATTTGATCCAATAAAAATTTTTTTTATTAAAAATCCAGAAATGCTCGCTTATTGAGATTATTAGAATACCGCTTGAAACCCTTCATTCACAACGTATTTGGTGCAGTGGTCGGTGCATCGGGCTTCAGCACGAGAAGTCGCAAAATCGAATCCCCTTACAGGCGATGTGGGAAATTTAATTTAATCTAATTACGTTTGTGATGACTGTATGCTTGGTGGCGTCCATCATTTTAAAATATTTTTTTCTTTGTTTTTCCTCAAAACGGTCCAATTTACAATTTATTTAAAAACATTTCCCAATTTTTCGATATACATCGTTAATACAGGACAACATCTGTCGGGTCGTCTATAATAAAATTAATCTGTTTCTCAACATATATTATAATTTATTAATACTAAGTTTAAACTAAGGGA
>CM063511.1:36334229-36351729 GCA_032207245.1 Pardosa pseudoannulata | reverse complement strand
GAAAAATTTAGACAAATAAAAACTAGTTATTACATCTGTCTGTAATGAAATACAGAACGAGAATGTTGATTAAAAAATTTAATTTAGATTTAAAATTAACTTTTTATTCATCCTCGTGAACATGATATTATATATATATATATATATATATATATATATATATATATATATATATATATATATATATATATATATATATATATATAATATATATATATAATATATTATATATATAATATATATAATATATATATTTATATATATTATATATATAATAAGAAAAGTTAGTTAAAAAATTAAATTCTTGTCTTTCATTTTTTTGGATAAATTTAGACAAGTTATATATAACATAATTTTAAAAATTAAAAATAATTGTATTTGATTTTAATGAGAACAATTTAAATTTATATAAAAAATATGTTTTTATTTTTACAAAAATATATCAATGGTTGCTATTTTATATATTTGTTTATATATTTAAATATATAATAGAAAAGTTAGTTAAAAAATTAAATAATTTTCAATCCATTCAGATTTATATATACTAATAAACGGTACGTACTAGGTGTGTAAGAACATGGTTTGATAATTTATTTATAAATACAATAATCTTATTATTTTTATAACAAATGTTTACTTTTAAATATTTTTTGTTTATTGTATTTAAATATTTCTTTATAAAAATAATAGTTAAAAATTAAATAATATAATCTCAACTTTTATTAGATTGTTTTTATTTTCATATTTCGATAAAATTTCTAAATAATATTATCTATAAAAAATATTTTTATTTTGTTATGTAAAAATCTATTTTACAGAAAAATGGAGATATAATATTAATAATTTTTATATAAAAAAAATATTTTTTAAAAATTATAACTATAATTTTGCTTCGCTTAGAATTTATGTTACAACAAAATTTATTTTCGAATAATCTGTAAATTTTATGTTCAGTAAAAGTATTAAAAAAAAAATTTGTTGTCTCTATTATATGTATAAAATATTATTTCTTATACATTATTTGCTTTTAATTAATAATTATAGTACATTTTCAAAAAGTAGAATTTTATTTATTTACGAAAGCTTTTAGATAAACAGTATGTAGTTTTCAGTTTAATCTACCTTTTAATGTATTTAGTATCTCTTTTTTTAAAATCTTATTTATTTTTTAAACATTAAAAATAATTCTTTATAAATCGTATTTAAGTAAAGAAAATTGGAGATATAACATTATGTTTTCCTGCAGTTTATATTTATGAAAAATGATTTTTGATCAATATTTATTATGAAATTTTACTACAATGAAAGTAATTGGAGATTTTAAGTCGAATAACGACGTTTTTATCTTATAAACAGGTAAAGAAGTTTGCCCAGAGTATTCCAGTATTACGTCTTTTACAGAAAAATGGAGAACTAATATGTTTTCCTACGATTTTATTTATAAAAAATGATATTTGATCGATATTTATTAAGAAATGTTACTACCATGTAAGTAATTGGAGATTTTAAGTAGAATAACGATATTTTTATCTTATAAACAGATAAAGTAGTTTGCTCAGAATATTCCAATATTACGTAAAATATATTTTACAGATAAATGGAGAACTAATGTTTTCCTACAGTTTATATTTATATTTATGAAAAATGATTTTTTGGTCGATATTTATTAGGAAATGTTACTACAATGTAAGTAATTGGAGATTTTAAGTCGAATAACGACGTTTTTATCTTATAAACAGATAAAGTAGTTTGCCTAGAGTATTCCAATATTACGTAAAATATCTTTTCGGTCAATAAGAAAAAAAAAAGAGCAGCAAATGATCGTAAAGACTTACGTAAATCATTGACATATTTATGCGAAAATTAAAAAAGTAATTGGAGATTTTAAGTCGGTAATTTAAAGCAAGTGATGGTGGGTAAATATTTTTTGGTGACAAATGTAGTTTGCCAGAGTATTCCAATATTACGTAAATATATTTTACAGAAAAATGGAGAAAACTAATATGTTTTCGTACATTTTATATTTTGATGAAAATGAATTTTTTGATGATATTTATAAATTTTCATCAGTTAAATAATTAAGATTTTAAGTCGAAAAAAATTTTTATCTTAAACATATAAAGTATTTGCCTAGAGTATTCCAATATTACGTAAAATTTTTAGCCGAAGTAAAAATGGAGAAAATATTTTTTTGTAAGTACTTTTATCGATATTTACATAGTTTTTACCACAATGTAATTGGAAATTTTAAGTAATAACATTTTTTATCTATAAATAATATATAGTTTATATATATTTATATAATATTATAAAATATCTTTTATATATATATATATAATATACTATATATAGAATATATAGTATATTATATATTTATAAATATAATGTATACTTATATATTATATATATATATATAAATTTTATACAATATATAATAATATAATTGGAAATTTGTGTGTAATAAGGATGTTTTATATCTTATAAACAGATATATATAGTTATATATATATAAATATTTATAAATTATCTTTTCGGTCAATAATAAAAAAAAAAAAACGAATGATCGTAAAGACTTACGTAAATCCTAGATCACATTTGACATTGCAGCGGCTTAGCGAAAAATAAACTTGAAGATTGGACCATTAATTAAAGCCATGATGCCTGATAAATATTTTTTGGTGACTTGTGGTTATAAAAGGCGAAATGACTTTAGTTTTGTACGAAGGAAATTTGCTAAAGTAATCTAAATTTCTTGCTATAAGTAATGTTCTTTTGTAGGATCTTTGTTTTATGAAAATGTTACATTGTTTAAATATATTTTATATGTATATTATGTATGAGTTCATAAACAGACAATTTTGTTTTTTAATTTTTTTTTCGCTATTATATATATTATATATAAATATATATATATATATATATATATATAAATTGTATATATATATATATATAATATTTATATTTATAATATATTATAAAACTGTGTTCAAGTAATAATGTTGTTAAATATTTAATTTTAGAGTGAATAGGCATGAGCTTTTTTTTTTAAAATTTGAAACTAGAATTTTGAACATGAAAAATTTTGTTAATTATTTGTGTGCATAAGACATTTAATGCATTTTATGTAATTTATATATATATTTTTTTTTTTTTTAAATTTTTTCTTCTTAGTTTTTTAGTAGTTTAGTGTGATTTCCTCTGCATTTTAACATATTCATGATATTAGTATGTGATTTATATCAATAAATATTAGCGATCTGTTTCATTATATTTCAATCTCAAATATAAGATAAAAAATATTATAATATAAATATAGCTTATATATATATATATATATATTTTTATATATATAATTTTTTAGATATTCGATAATTATAACAATATATATAAATTTTTTTTATATAAGATCTGCATTCGATTACTGGCCAAAACCATTTTTAGTTAATGTAAACCATTTATATCTATATAATACCATTGCTCTCCAGTGATTTGTATCGAATTGTCTAAAGCATCGCCTCAAGCCTTTTATCACCATAAACCAAGCATTTTAGGTTAATCCAATTATTGTAACCCATATTCTTTGTTCCGATACTCAGTTCTTAAGACTTCAGCTCCGTGTTGGGTGAGATCCTCTGTTTTTGCTTCTTATTTCTTAATATTTTTGAAAAAAATTTGTCATATATGCCTTGAGGGAATTGGAACAGCGGTTAGACTGCAAAAGTGTCAGGAAAAAATTTGAGTCATCTTTGAATAATATGTAGTTTTACTCTGACGAACATAGATTTGAATAACCGTTCGCCACGACGTAATCAAACACCACAGGGTGCTGCTGACCTACGAGAGGCTCCGTCATGGCTCGAAATTAATTTAGACGACCAGTAAGGAACAATACTACAAAAATAAGTTCGGACTACAGGGAAGTCTTAAGAAAGATCATCAGAAAACCCCGGGTTCGTGACCGAGTATCCTAGGAGGTATACCCCATGAGGTTTTTCAGACGGCTATCATTGGCCTAGGAGGGACACTCCTAGTTACCAGGTAGCGCCACCAGGAGGCTAATAGCTGTCCTAGGTGAGGTACCGTAGTACAACACCCTGTTGCTCATTCCCAGAGCTGCGCCGAGACACGAAAAAGGTGCATCAACGCAACACCCCCTGAACTAATATGTAAATTGAAACTATTGAATTAATCGTATATTAGTTTGGGCAGTTTTTGGACTACTAATATCTTTTTAGTTACGTTGTCATTTTTTGTCAATTAATAATAGTGTATGAACTTGGACATTTTTTCCTCTCCTTAACATCATATTATTTATTTTTTCGTTTTGTTTTTTGATAAATATTCTGATGTTTAAATTCGAGCCGAGGTAGCTTAGTCAGCAAAGGCAACTCTCTCGTAATGGAGGGTTTGCGGGTTTGGAGCCCGAGCCGGCCTAATGTAATAATAATTCGTTAAAGGTGACTGGGGCACGTAAAATAAGTTCGTCGTGACAATGTCCTCCAAGTTCTCAATAATACCTCTGGGGTTAGCAGGCCAAGCCTATTTTCTTATTAGACCCTGATTCGCAATTACGATTAACCAATTGAGCATAAGTCATCTTTCACCCTTGGGTAGGTCATAAAAACGAAAGTCTCACTTTGCCTGAATGCGAGTATTCTCGGCTTAATCGTGCTTGGTTTCCAAATGGCATAAGACAACAACAGCAATGTTTTATTCAGCTAGACTAAATGTAGAATAGAACTTTAAATATATTTATCCGTAGATACAAAATACTTTTAATACTTAATTAACTGAGTGAAACAATTATCTAAAATTGCTCTATACTTTTGGGAGTCATAGCAAAATTTAAGAATATGAATGTTCTTTGATAGAAAAGTATAAAATTATAAATATTTAATTCAATGACATTTTAACGGAGTATTTTTCTTGGCTATTAAAACAGATTGAGATCAAATATAATTACTTAATTACTGGATTTCGATTACTTATTTTTCCATTAATTAATTTTGGGATTGATGCGATAACACAGCTTCGGGCCAGGTTTTTTTTCTTTCTCTTACTTAAAAAAGGAGAAAGTCGCGAAATAAATTGGCCGAAATGTGTGTTTTAAAAAAAAAAAAAAAAAAAAAAATAGGTATATTTATCCAAAATGAAAAATATTCTTTAAAAAACAGTGAAATTTAACAATTTTAAACACAAAAGAAATGATAAAATTCTGTAAAACATTACAACAAATTTTATAATTTTTTAGGGGAAGGAGGAGGGAAACCCTCATTTATTAAATATTAATTTTAAAAACGTTAATGAAAAACAAAACAAACAATATTTAAATATTTTTAAACAGTTAAAATTTTAAGGACGCCACATTGACCCGAAAACCACTCGAAAGAGGCGGGTTGTGAGTCACAAATCATATGCACCAATGGGGCTTAAATTAAGAACGACTACAAATACAATTAATCAATAGTAACCAATGACGTATTTATATTTAAATCGTCTATTTGGCTAAAAAACAGGTTTGGTGTATCGAATCAGTACCTAATTTTGAATAATTTTAAAAAAATAATAAAACATAGAAATAAAAACAAGTTATATATTAAAACTGAAATAGGTATGATCAAAATATGTATGAATAATGTAATATCCACTTTATTCATTGCATTTCTTGAGATCAAATTTGAAAACTCATACACGATTAATTGAATAATTTTAGTTTATAAATAAGTTAGTAGATGGCGCTACTATAATAAGAAATATTCCCTGGCAACTTAGCAGCAAAAGCCCTGTTCCTATCCATTTCTCTTACCCCCAACTCCCATCATGGTGGACCATCCCTGATACAATTTCTCAGAAATGTATCAACGTTACCGCTTATAATTTAAGTATAGATATATTTCGACTACACTTGTCAATAAAACTGTCAAGCAAGTTCTATTTTTGAAAACTTGATCTACAAATTTTTGATATTTTGAACTGAAATATTCTTTCTGTAAATAAAATACTGCTCTTATTTTATTTACAGAAAGAATAGGTATAGTGTAGATATATATTACTGTAAGAAATTTTACATTGGTCTCAGTAGATTTTTCAGTAAATATAAATATATTGTAATTCTTTATAATATTAATATACATAAATGCAGGTAACGCAGACTGATAGAGTTGCCAGATAAATCTTTTCTTATGATTTTATTTACAAATATTGAGATTTCATGCGAAAAGTTACTTTTATCTAAAACAAACTTATGTTACTCGTGGAAAGTTTCTATTAGTAAAATAATTTATAGAATCAGTTCAATAGTTCCATTGCTAACTTCCTTTTTGAATAAACATTACCATTTTGTAATACAATGCAGACATACTAGCTGTGCCCGGCCACGTGTTGCTGTACCTTCATGTGGTTAAACTGAAATGAAGGAAAAAAATCAGATGTCAATAATATTTTTAATTTAATAACATTTCGTCTGGTGGGATTCGAACCACTGCTTTGATTACTCGATGCAAGGAACTTTACCACACAGCCAAATACACAGCAACCAATTAAATTACTGGGAGACACTGATAGATATTTTAAACTCTATATATAAACTGTATGGTTAAAAACATACCCGGACCCTAATGCAACATTATGACACAGTTTCTAGGCAATAGTTGCAATATTTTCAGAGATTTGGGGTCACGAAGAAACATTTACATTTTTATTTATTTAGATAACCGAACCAGCTTAATGCGTATTTAGATTGATTTTTAAATCCAGGTTTTACTGGTTGTTTTATTAGTCTGTATTGAACATATTTACCTATATTAATATCTATACTAATATATATAACGAATATAGCTATGCCAATTTTATATAAGCAACGTATAAATTGATGATTTTAGTGTAGATAAATAGGGAAACATAGTTCAATAAGGTCGTCAAGCATGCCTGTTATGTGTGATTTCATTTACAAATAGAGATTTCAAGCTAAACTTTTAATTTTATGTAATAAAGCATAAAATATTTAGGAATAATATAGCTTTCAATTAGATACAGAATCTTGATAATTAGTTCATTAGCTCCTGAGATTACCCCTATATACATAGGTTACGCCTATACAATATTAGCATAGCTATATTTGTCAACACATACCAATAAAGCAATCTATAACCAGTTTTTCTTCAGACTCAATTTACAATTATTGAGTTTTACACAGGTTACGTTTACATAATATTAGATTAGCTATATTTGTTCAACGTACACCAATAAATAAATATATCAGCGGTTTTTCTTCAGACATAATTTACAATTATTGAGATTTTACATAGGTTAAGCCTATATAATATTAGTTTAGTTATATTTGTCAACTCATACCAATAAAGCAATGTACCAGTGGTTTTCCTTCAGACTCAGTTTGCAATTATTAAGATTTTTCACAGGTTACGTTTACATAATATTAGCATAGCTATATATGTTTAACGCACACCTCTCTATCAGTTGGTTTTCTTGACTTAATTTACAATTACTGAGATTTTACATAGATTAAGTCTATATAATGTTGGCATAGCTATATTTGGAAAACGCATACCAATAAAGCACTATAGCAGCTGTTTTCCTTCAGACTATATTTGGTCAACGCACACCAATAAAACACTCTATCAGCGATTTTTCTTCAGACTTAATTTACAATTTTTGAGATTTTACATAGGTAACGTCTATACAATATTAGCATAGTTATATTTGTTAACTCACACAATAAAGCACTATATCAGTGGTTTTTCTTCAGACTTAATTTATAATTATTGAGTTTATACACAGGTTACGCCTACATAATATTAGCTTAGCTATATTTGGAAAACCACCAATAAAGCACTATAACAGTGGTTCTCCTTCAGACTTAATTTATAATTATATAGATGTTACATAGATTACGCCTATAAAATATTATCATAGCTATATTTGGTTAACGCTAACCAACAAAGCACTATAGCAGTGGCTCTCCTTCTGACTTAATTTAAATTATATAGATGTTACATACATTACGTCTATATAATATTATCATAGCTATATTTGGTTAACGCCCACCAACAAAGAACTATAGAAGTGGTTTTTATTTAGACTTAATTTACGGATATTGAGATTTTGAACTGAAAACGTATTTTTCTGAATATAAAACTCATCTTCTATTACTCAAGAACAGTACAGCTTTCTATTAGATGAATATTATTAGAAACTTCAGAAATTCGAACCGTCATATAAAAACTTATACTTATTTATAATACTAATGTAGACTAACGTAAATTTTATCGTATCACAGAACCTTACTTGAAATGAATTGATTGCATTAGAAAGTATATTGTGAATTCTTTTAAGAACAGCCGAGATAAAACACGTCGTTATATAAGTCGGGATTTCTCTTTCCTTTTCAAGAAATTGCTCTCGAGCAGGTCAGTAAATCCGGGATTTTATCTGACATGCTGAAGGATTAGTGAAATGTAAACAGGAGGGATTCCAACCTTCCTCCTGCTGACAACAGAGAAAAGAGCAAAAAATGTGGGCAAATATACCTATTTCTATGATAATCGGCAAATAACTAGGTCTTATATTGTATGTATGTGAAATAAATGTATGAGTGAATAGGCTTGTGTTGTATTTTTACATGTATATATGTATTTAAACTTTTTTTCTGATCGTTTTATATACTATGGCTGTTATTATTATGCCATGTTCTGCGAAAAATTTATAACGGAATAAAAAACGAATTCCCACACTATAGAACATGCGAAGCAAAGAACCACCTTTTGAGAAAATATTGATAATTCATTAAAAATAGACAAATAAAATATAAGGGAGATAAGACTTACTGTTGGCAACAATTTATTTTAGATTTTAACTTAAAAATGAAACATCAATATATATATATATATATATGTATATATATATATATATATATATATATCTATATATATATATATATATATATAAAATTTATATATATATATATAAATATATTTTCACTCAGGATTTAAATTGTAGATTAATTTTAAAAATAAGTAGGGATTCATTATATACATATGAGTTAGCCACATAAAAAGGCTCACTCGCAGCAATCTAGAACAGACAGCAGTGTGCATATTCCGCTGGCAGAGCTGTGGCTACACGAGGCAGCTAAGCCTGCTTTTGTTAAAAGTTAGGCGCCAATGTGCGACGCCATTGAAGATGATTGATGAGTAGTGTGCTCTCAGATTTGAATAAAGCTATGCAAATGTACTCAGGACTCTAGTGTCATTTAGTGGGAACCTGATATATATAAGAAAAATTCTCAGGGGTTTTCAAATCTGAAGTAAAAGGCTAAAAATTTCTGCGTCCTTTTGCATTCCCCTTTTTAACCCCTAATGTAAATTGACCACTAGGGCTACAGTTTACGCCCTCAGTGAAAGGGTCTAACCAATTATAACTCAACATGACCATAGTTGAAAATTTAGGAAATTACCAAACAAAAAGGATGCACGCTGTCGGCAGATTTTTCTAGAGATTTTCCAACACATGTTGACCAGGGGTTAAGGGCCATTTTACACATAACCTCATGCTAGCTGACCCCTCAGTTTCCTGCAAATTATCGTAATAAAGGTCTTTAGTTAAAATGGTGTCATTTTTATGGGCCATTACTGCTACCAATCATCGGGGAGTTCATCTTACTACATATATATACATGGAAGAAAAAGTAAACTATATCGTTAAACTAACGTAGGCATTTTGTATAAAAGACATCCCGAGAAAAATCTCAGCGGAAAATCTTGAGTCAAGGGCAAAATTTCGTGTCTTTTTGCTATCCCCTTTTTAACCCCTAACCTAAATTGACCACAGGGGCTACAGTTTACACAGTCTAAGAAGGGGTCTAACCAATTATAGTTCTACACTGCCCTAGGAAATTTCCAAACAAAAATGAGATGCGCGCAGTCAGATTTTACTAGAGATTTTCCCTTAGATTTTGATTGAGATGTTGACCCAGGTGTTAGTGGTCTTTTACTTATAACTTCATGTTATCTCATCCTTCTGTTTGTTCTGTCCCTATAATGAAGTGGGCACCCGTCTTCCAACGTTCTGTTAATAAAAATCTTTAACTAAAATGGTGTCATTTTTATGGGCCATGACTGCAACCACATATCGTGAAGTCTGTCTTATTAAAAAACTCCTCAGCGCAACAATACCTAGGGGGCTAAGGCCTACGGTGTCAATCTCCGTATACGAGACCAAGGGCTCTGGGGTGCCAAACATATGTTCCGGTTAGGTGGTCAATCTAACGCTGAACCCCCAGTGTTTAGTTCCCAAGCACACTTGGTCCTCAGTTGATCTACCCACTGAAGGGGTGTCAACTTTGCCCAGCCTGGGGATCGAATCGCGGACCTCTGACGTGAGAGCAAGAAGCGCTACCCTAATGCCACTGGACTTCCAGTCTGTCTTATTACATATATATCTATGATAGTTTGTTTATTTTTACAGTTTTAGTTCAATTAAGGTTAGTTCTAGATAATTTGTGATAAAATAAAATCATGGAGTCAAGTAAAATGGCATCAGAGATCGCTAAAATTTGTGCAATCAACCCATGCGGATTCATTTTTTATGTCCTTCCTTTGCAGTGATCTCCTCCTAATTTCACTGAGAGAACAAACTACGATCTTAATTCTTCACTCAGTGTTGGGGATGGGAAATCTGATCTGTCCAGCCAAGGTCAGTGCAAGAATTAAGACTAGAGACACTTAGCCCTTCGTCGGTAGCTCAATTATAGCAACGAGAGCGTTTACTGATCTAACACTTTGTTACAATTTTGATCAAAAACCGATGAAAATTTTTGAATGTTTAAAAGCAATGATTATATCGTTTTTCATCAGTGTAATTCATCCTATCGTTTTTCACCTCCTCAGTGTAATTCATGGCAACAAGCAGTTAAATAATATTTTTAGACTTTTTTATGATATTGAATGAGGAAATATATTTTCTGTTTTACTTCTATCCTACAAAGTTAAAGTAAAGAAAGAACACAAAATTTTATAATCTCCAAAACTTTAAGTGATCAGGCGTCATATACTCATAAATGCTCATTATAAATAGGGAATCAATTCGAAAACAATTCAGTGTTACGTCTGTAGGAATGTATTTTAACCCCTTGACGTACAATGACGTCTGGGAGACGTCAGTCATCTTATGTGCCAAGGTACACTTTGACAGCTGGGAGACTGCGAGCTGTCTCCAACAAACGTCGTACAGAATTATATTAAAACATAATTTAATACTGTTATTAAATAATTGCACATTAGCATCATATATAATCTTCATTAAATGTTACATAGCAATGCACATTTCAAAATAAAACGTACTCTTTCTCAAATTGCACAAAATTGTTTAGAGGAGCCAGAACTAAAGAGTCGGACACATCAGATTCCGTTTTACTTGTAAGTCAAGGAGTTAAATGTGTTCAGCTGGCGGTGTGTCTTTTCTCTCCCTCCTTGTCGTTTGTATAGTCCTAAACCATTTGTTGACTGGACAAGTAGAATGTTTCTGATTTTACAATGTTTCTGATTTATGTACAAAGAAAATTTAATTATGCAAACTTAAAATATTCATCTTAATCAAGGTTAAGAGTATTTTGACTAGTGTTTTCGTATGCATGTATTTAGGGTGTATCAAAAATTATTAGCCATAGGAGATATAAATTTTGTATTTCAGACTGCTATAACTTATTGTTCAAAACTTCTTCTTGCTATTGATATGTGCACTCTATATAACGAAATATTTCAATATAATACTATTGCTGCTATCACTAGCAAAAAACGATTAACGTATAATATTGAACTTTTCTATTTAGCACTATTTTTCTTCATTTTTCTATTCTGTTGTGTGCCCCATAAGTAATCAGAATTCTATGTAAGTGCTTCCTGCTAACAAAATTGAAATATTATTAAGCTTAAAGGGTTTATGTTAATAAATAATATCTGCCAAATAAATAACAAAAAACTACTGAGCAAAAAGCTTTTTTGTTAATGTTAATTGATAAGGCTCTAAACTAATGCATATTTCCCATTACTAGGGAAAAAATTAACGTATAATATTGACATTTTTTTTGACTATTTTCTTTGCAATATATTTGTGCACTCCATCTTTTAATGTCATCAAAATTCTATGTAATTGATTCGTGCTAATAAAATTAAAATATTATTGAGTGAAAAAGGGTTTATGTTAATAAATAAAATCTACCATATATAAAAACAATGTACTCACAATATCTACTGAGCAAAATGCTTTTTCTGTTAATGTTTTTTGATAAGGGCTCTGAACTAATGCATATTTCCTATTAATAGTGAAAAAGATTAACGTATAATATTGACATTTTATGTTTTGGACTATTTGCTTTGCAATATATTGTTGTGCACCCCATCTAATCCCCGTAAGTACTTCCTGCTAACAAAATTGAAATATTGAGTGCATAGGGTTTACGTTAATATATAAAATGTTCCATATATAAAGAAATGTACACCTAAACAATATCTACTGAGCAAAATGCTTTTTCTGTTAATGTTAATTGCTAAGGGCTCTGAACTAATGTATATTTCCTATTACTAGAGAAAAAGATTAACGTGTAATATTGAAATTTTGTATTTAGGACTATTTTCTTTGCAATATATTGTTGAGCACCCCATCTTTTGAATTGAATCAGAATTCTATATAACTGCTTCCTGCTAACAAAATTGAAGTATTATTGAGGGAAAAGGTTTATGTTAATAAATAAAATCTGCCATATAAAAAATGACCACAAAATCTACTGAGCAAAAAGCTTTGTTTGTGTTAATGTTAATGTTAATTGATAAGGGCTCTGAACTAATGTATATTTCCTATTACTAGAGAAAAAGATTAACTTGTAATATTGAAATTTCGTATTTTGGACTATTTTCTTTGCAATATATTGTTGTGCACCCCACCTTTTGAATGTAATCAGAATTCTATGTAAGTGCTTCCTGCTAAAAAATTGAAATATTATTAAGTGCAAAGGGTTTATGTTAATAAATAATATCTGCCATATACAAAGAAATGTAAACACAAAAACTACCGAGAAAAAAGCCTTTTGTTAATGTCAATTAATAAAGGGTCTGAACCAATGTATATTTCCCATAACTAGTGAAAAGGATTAACGTATAATATTGAATTTTGTATTTTATACTATTTTCTTTGCAATATATTTTGTGCATTCCATCCTTTTAATGTCATCAGAATTCTATGTCAGTGCATCTTGCTAACAAAATTGAAATATTATTGAGTGCAAAGGGTTTATGTTAATAGAATCTGCCATATATAAAAAAATGAACACAAAATCTACTGAGCAAAAAGCTTTGTATTGTTAATGTTAATAAGGGCTCTGAACCAATGTATATTTCCTATTTCTAGTGAAAAAGATAAACGTATAATATTGAAATTTTGTATTTCTACTATTTTCTTTGCAATATATTTTGTGCACTCCATCCTTTTAATGTCATCAGAATTCTATGTCAGTGCTTCCTGCTAACAAAATTGAAATATTATTGAGTGCAAAGGGTTTATGTTAATAGAATCTGCCATATATAAAAAAAATGAACACAAAATCTACTGAGCAAAAAGCTTTGTTTTGTTAATGTTAATTGATAAGGGCTCTGAACCAATGTATATTTCCTATTTCTAGTGAAAAAGATAAACGTCTAATATTGAAATTTTGTATTTTATACTATTTTCTTTGCAATATATTTTGTGCATTCCATCCTTTTAATGTCATCAGAATTCTATGTCAGTGCTTCCTGCTAACAAAATTGAAATATTATTAAGTACAAAGGATTTATGTTAATAGAATCTGCCATATATAAAAAAAATGAACACAAAATCTACTGAGCAAAAAGCTTTGTTTTGTTAATATTAATCGATAAATATTTCTAGTGAAAAAGATAAACGTATAATATTGAAATTTTGTATTTTATACTATTTTCTTTGCAATATATTTTGTGCATTCCATCCTTTTAATGTCATCAGAATTCTATGTCAGTGCTTCCTGCTAAAAAAATTGAAATATTATTGAGTGCAAAGGGTTTATGTTAATAGAATCTGCCATAAATAAAAAAAATGAACACAAAATCTACTGAGCAAAAAGCTTTGTTTTGTTAATGATAATTGATAAGGCCTCTGAACCAATGTACATTTCCTACTTCTAGTGAAAAAGATAAACGTATAATATTGAAATTTTGTATTTTATACTATTTTCTTTGCCATATATTTTGTGCACTCCATCGTTTTAATGTCATCAGAATTCTATGTCAAGTGCTTCCTGCTAAAAAAATTGAAATATTATTGAGTGCAAAGGGTTTATGTTAATAGAATCTGCCATATATAAAAAAAATGAACACAAAATCTACTGAGCAAAAAGCTTTGTTTTGTTAATGATAATTGATAAGGCCTCTGAACCAATGTACATTTCCTACTTCTAGTGAAAAAGATAAACGTATAATATTGAAATTTTGTATTTTATACTATTTTCTTTGCCATATATTTTGTGCACTCCATCCTTTTAATGTCATCAGAATTCTATGTCAGTGCTTCCTGCTAACAAAATTGAAATATTATTAAGTACAAAGGATTTATGTTAATAGAATCTGCCATATATAAAAAAAATGAACACAAAATCTACTGAGCAAAAAGCTTTGTTTTGTTAATATTAATCGATAAATATTTCTAGTGAAAAAGATAAACGTATAATATTGAAATTTTGTATTTTATACTATTTTCTTTGCAATATATTTTGTGCATTCCATCCTTTTAATGTCATCAGAATTCTATGTAAGTGCTTCCTGCTAACAAAATTGAAATATTATTAAGTACAAAGGATTTATGTTAATAGAATCTGCCATATATAAAAAAATGAACACAAAATCTACTGAGCAAAAAGCTTTGTTTTGTTAATGTTAATTGATAAGGGCTCTGAACCAATGTATATTTCCTATTACTTGTGAAAAAAATAAACGTATAATATTGAAATTTTGTATTTTATACTATTTTCTTTGCAATATATTTTGTGCACTCCATCCTTTTAATGTCATCGAAATTCTATGTCAGTGCTTCCTGCTAACAAAATTGAAATATTATTGAGTGAATAGGGTTTACGTTAATATATAAAATTTGCCATATATAAAGAAATGTACACCCAAAAACTACTGAGAAATAAGCTATTTTTTGTTAATGTTAATTGATAAGGGCTCTGAACTAATGTATATTTCCTATTACTAGTGAAAAAGATTAACGTATAATATTGAAATTTTGTATTTTATACTATTTTCTTTGCAATATATTTTGTGCACTCCATCCTTTTAATGTCATCGGAATTCTATGTCAGTGCTTCCTGCTAACAAAATTAAATATTATTAAGAGCAAAGGGTTTATGTTAATAGAATCTGCCAAAAAAAAATGACCACAAAATCTACTGAGCAAAAAGCTTTGTTTTGTTAATGTTAATTGATAAGGGCTCTGAACCAATGTATATTTCCTATTTCTAGTAAAAAAGATAAACGTATAATATTGAAATTTTGTATTTTATACTATTTTCTTTGCAATATATTTTGTGCACTCCATCCTTTTAATGTCATCAGAATTCTATGTAAGTACTTCCTGCTAACAAAATTGAAATATTATTGAGTGAATAGGGTTTACGTTAATATATAAAATTTGCCATATATAAAGAAATGTACACCCAAAAACTACTGAGAAATAAGCTATTTTTTGTTAATGTTAATTGATAAGGGCTCTGAACCAATGTATATTTTCTATTTCCATTGAAAAAGATAAACGTATAATACTGAAATTTCGTATTTTAAATTATTTTCTTTGCAATGTATTGTTGTAATCCCAATCTTTTAAATGAAATCAGAATTCTATATAAGTGCTTCCTGTTGACAAAATTGAAATATTTGGAGGGGTTTTAAAGGGTTTATATTAATAAAAAAAATCTGCTTTATATAATGAAATGTACACATAAAGAAATGTACACATAAAAACTACTGAGCAAAAATCCCTTTTTGTTAATCTTAATTGATAAGGTCTCTGAACTAATGTACATTTTGAAAATTCAGTTTTGAAAATAAAGAAAATGAAGTGAAAATCATATCACGGTTTCTACATTTTTTAATAAAATATGTTATTACAACTTTTATTTTATTTTTCTATGCAAATATCTATATAAGAACTAGCATCAAAATCAAATTTCATTCACTAGAGCGAATTTATTATAAACCTGAAATCTTTTATTCAAATTATATGACCCGCAAATTTTCGTGGGTGAATTCTAATTGAAATTTCCACCTAGGTGATTCACTGCATTAAAATTTTGATTCTTTTCTTGCGATTTATGGAATTTATCTTACTAAACACCTTGCATATATTTGCGAACTTGTTTACTAGGAATAAAATTGTATGTTTCATTTTACGAAATACTGTGATCTTTATTTTTTTGCGTTTGAATACAAAATGTAAATTTTATAGATAAAAGACAGCTTAGGCGTGTTTTTAGCTGATATTAAATAAGCTAAATCAATATGGGAAATTCAGTAATAATATAGTTGAAATTTAATTTAGTAGATAAAAACTATTTATCAGTGTTAAATTAACGGATCTACAATTATCAGAATAATTAATTGAACACATTTAAATTTAATTGAACACAATTAAGTATTCTTTGGAAAATTTCTATCTTATTAAGTTATCCGTCTACTTTCGGAGAATTTTTTTCTTTAAACGTAGAAACTACTTCATATTTTTACATTTTTAGATTTATTTTTTATATTATCATAGAAAATTGCACTTAAAAATTTATTCCTGTAGAGGTTTTTATAAAATTTCTAATAAATGAAGAAAATTTAGTAAAAAAATCGGATTTTTTCTAAAGGTCTTATTTTTTAATAAATTAAATTATTTCAATATCATTTGATGCAACACATTTCTTTACTAGTACACTTACTTCTTTACTAGTGAATCACCTAAAATCTTTGCTTAATTTATATTTGGTAAAACATTTTGGTCTTTCAAAATCATACACATTGAATTTTTAACGAATTTTCATTAACTTTATAGTTCTCTATGAGTGTAACATCATTAGAAATTATCCAAATTTAAAGCTTTTTGGTCATTTTCTAGTAAATAATATCAAAAGCATTCATAATAATTTTCAACAAAATATTTTAAGAACTTTTTGAGAAATCAAATTTCAAGTTTCAACATTTCATTAAAAATACCGTTTTGAGAAGTTTATGAAAGCAATTTAACTATAAAAAAATTCAAATACATGTTTAAAATTTCCCACTCTTTCTTGCTTCAAAACTTTCTAATTGGCAAGTTGCTAATAATTAAAAATACTAGAAACATGTTTAAACTAATCTTCATGAAAATTTAAAAAGTTCTGTCCAAAAAATGCTTTTTAAATTCACAACTTCCGGTTCCGAAGACGCTACTTCTGTTT
>CM063511.1:36299229-36331729 GCA_032207245.1 Pardosa pseudoannulata | reverse complement strand
TAAAAGTTATAAATAATTAATTGTTCCAATATTAGTAATAACAAAAACTAATCCAAGTACATTTCTGTTATTTATAATATTGTCAATATAGTCGCATTTGTTATGATTTTAATATGATTAACGAATATGAAATTATTGTTGCTTTATTACGCAATGTTAATTTATAGATAAAAAAGATCAGATAGATTTTTTGCTCATATTAAACTAAATAAATATTGGAAATTAACCAATAATATAGTATGAATTTTATTTATTATTTAAAATATCGTCTTATTTGATCAGATTTTAACATATGAAATACAATGTATATAAATATACCATCTTAGTGTAAATTTAAATTTCATTAATAATTGAAAATTAGTGATTAACCTTAAGAAGATATGACATTTAAAGGAAATAAGTACACTACTAGTTCACGTACAGATAAGATACATATATTACTAATGGTAGACACTTAATCACATGGGTAGCAGCAAACTATATGAAGCTAATATATGCATACGCATTATATTCTGACGCTATAATATTGACAATTTCAGAATAATTTGCCCTTGTCCATGACTATGGTTGGATCATGAATGTTGATACTAGGCAGCATATTAATTGCTAATAGGTATAATAATTGTCTGTCTGCTCTTGGGTATCTGCATATTTTATGCTAATACAAGTTATACACACTTCTCGCTTTCCCTATTAACTATCTCTCTGAATAGTTTCAAACGCTGTTATTAAAGTCACAGCTGTCTAACAACTGCACTTAATGCATATAGCGGTTGAAACTGAGAAACATGCAACTTATTTTAGTGTCGTTTTATACAGGATTTTAGTTTTTGAAGCCAAATGTAACTGAAAAAGAGCATTGTTTAGAATGCTTGTCAATAAATTCCCGTTTTCTTGAAATATATGATGTTTTACCGGTGTTTTAATCCCTCTGCTTACTTATGTGATTGTAACTATCTGGAATAAACTTTATGGTGGGTTTGTTTCTACAATATTGGATTCATCTTGCTCAGTAATAACCTGCAAGAAAATGTAAAGTTATTTCTTGGTAGTTAGCATTTTAAGAATTTTTTAAAAACAATTTTACCTTTTTAAGCCAAATTTAACTGAAAAAGAGCCTTGTTTACAGTGCTTGTCAACACTTTATTCCTGATTTCTTGAAATATATGGTAAATGTCTTACATGTGTTTAAACCCCATTGTTGACGTATGTGATTGTAACTATATGAAATCTGTTTTGTTTCTGAAATATTCGATTCATCTAGCTGAGAGGCAGAATGGTTAGGACGCTGGCCTTCGGAACCGGAGTTCATGGGTTCGAATCCCACTGTTGCATGGATATTCGTAGCTTTTCGGAATCGGCTTTAAGCAGTAGGTCTCGGTCTCATTAACCCTTGTGATGCAAATAGTAGACCGTAGCACTCAAAACCCAAAACCATCTGGCTGAGAATTAACCTAGAAGAAAAACAAAGTTATTTTCGGGTGGTTAGCACTTGAAGAATTTAAAAAAAAATTTGTGTTTTAAACCAAAATTAAATGAAAAAGAGCCTTGTATACAATGTTTGTCAACACTTTATTAGTATTTTCTTGAAATATATGATAAATGCTTTATATGTGATTAAACCTTATTGTTGGCTTATGTGACTGTAACTGTCTGGAATCGGCTTTATGGTCTGTGTGTTTCTGCAATATTGGATGCATATTTCTCAGTATTAACCTAGAAGAAAAATAAAATTATTTCTGGGTGGTTAGCCTTTCAAGAATTTTTTAAAAATTTGTAGTTTTTAAGCCAAATTTAACTGAAAAAGAGCCTTGTTTACAATACTTGTCAACACTTTATTCCTGTTTTCTTGAAATATATGATAAACGTTTTACATGTGTTTAAATCCCATTGTTGACTTATGTCATTTTAATTATCTGGAATACACGTTATAGTGGGTTTGTTTCTGCAATATTGGATTCATCTGGCTCACTATTAACCTAGAAGAAAAATAAACTTATTTCTGTGTAGTTAACATTTTAAGAATTTTTTTTTAAATTTAGTTTTTTAAGCCAAATTAAACTAAAAAAGAGCCTTGTTTAGAATGCTTGCCAACATTTTATTCCTGTTTTCTTGAAATATATGATAAATGTTTTACATGTGTTTAAATCCCATTGTTGACTTATGTCATTGTAATTATATGGTATCCGCTTTATAGTGGGTTTGTTTCTGTAATATTGGATTCATATGGTTCAGAATTAACCTGGAAGAAAAAGTAAAGCTATTCCTGGGTGGTTAGCATTTTAAGAATTTTTACTTTTAAATTTAGTTTTTTAAGCCAAATTTAACTGAAAAAGAGCCTTGTTTACAATACTTGTCAACACTTTATTCCTGTTTTCTTGAAATATATGATGTTTTACATGTGTTTTAATCCCACTGCTGACTTATGTGATTGTAACTATCTTAAATAGGCTTTATGGTCTGTTTGTTTCTGGAATATTTTATTCATCTCGCTCAGAATTAACCTAGAAGAAAAAGTAATCTTATTTCTTGGTGGTTAGCACTTTAAGATTTTTTTAAAATTAGTTTTTAAAGCCAAAATTAAATGAAAAATAGCCTTGTATACAATGCTTGTCAACACTTTATTCCTGTTTTCTTGAAATATATAATAAATGTTTTACATGTGTTTAATTCCCATTTTTGACTTATGTGATTGTAACTATCTGGAATCCACTTTATGACTGCTTTGTTTCTGCAATATTGGATTCATATGGCTCAGAATTAACATAGAAGAAAAATAAAGTTATTTCTGGGTAGTTAGCATTTTAAGAATTTTTAAAACATTTTTAGCTTTTTAAGCCAAATTTAACTGAAAAAGAGCCTTATTTACAATATTTGTCAACAATTTATTAATGTTTTCTTGAAATATATAATGTTTTACACGTGTTTTAATCCCACTGCTGACTTATGTGATTGTAACTATCTTAAATCGGCTTTATGGTCTGTTTGTTTCTGCAATATTTTATTCATCTCGCTCAGAATTAACCTAGAAGAACAAGTAAACTTATTTCTTGGTGGTTAGCATTTTAAGAATTCTTTTTAAAAATTAGCTTTTAAAGCCAAAATGAAATGAAAAAGAGCCTTGCATACAATACTTGTCAACAATTTATTCATGTTTGCTATAAATATATGATAAATATTTTACATGTGTTTAAATAACATAGTTGGCTTATGTCATATTTCTTATTACTTTTATGACTTATGACAAAATTATCTGGAATTCACTCTATAGTGGGTTTCTGCAATATTGATTCATCTGGCTCAGATTTAACCTAGACGAAAAAGTAAAGTTATTTCTGGGTGGTTACCGTTTTAAGAATTTTTTTTTAATTTAGTTTTTTAAGCCAAATTTAACTGAAAAAGAGCCTTGTTTACAATGTTTGCCAACACTTTGTTCTTGATATATATGATAAATGTTTTACATGTATTTAAATCCCATTGTTGACTTATGTGATTGTAACTATCTAGAATCTGCTGTATGGTCTGTTTGTTTCTGCAATATTGGATTCATATGGCTCAGTATTAACCTAGAAGAAAAAGTGAAGTTATTTCTGGGCAGTTATCATCTTAAGAATTTTTTAAAACATGTATACGGCATGATAGCATTCCAGATAATTTCTAAGAGAAAGTTTAACTTTTATAAAATTTATATTTGTTATTTCATTTTATTTGTGTTTAAAAGAACTGCAGTAGCTTAATCAATGAAGATGTCCATTTCTTAACCAGAGAGTTGTGGATTCGAGGCTATAGCTGGTCAAAGATCCACCATGCTCGGCTATGTCGACTAGGGGATGTAGAACAGGTTCGTTGTCAATAGATCTTCCAATAACTTTGGAAATGGCAGTCCAACATAGATAGGGATTGATATATCTTGATCCTTGCAGCTAAATTACAATAAAATTTCTTCACATGTATGACATAGTATGACATAGTGCGCACGTGAAGATATAGTTTTTGAAGATAAAAGAAAACACTTTAAAATTTTACCGCCAATATTTCAACCCAGAATAACTTGTGAAGTGTATTTTCTTACCCAGATATTTTAGCCCCAAAAGAAATCAATTTCTTGGAAATATATTCCATGCATTAGAAAAATACGTAGACATTCTTTAGATCCTCTATACATGAAAATCGACTCCTGCCTTGTTGGCAGTAATTCCTTTCAACAGAAAGTTCTCCCACTCCTTTTTGTATGGAAAGTAGAGCAGGTCTACATTCATAAAGGTAGCTTTTTGGATTGTTCTGATTATTTATAAATTCCTGTTGGCGGGGGGGGGGTAAATAAAGTAAAATAAGCTTTGACAAAAAAGAAGAAACTTTTAGTGACGTAGAACATAAGGTCCAGTTCGTATTACAGAAGGAACAAAATGTTGAAATATCAGTTGGCTCATTTATAACATATTTAACTGAAAAGGTTTGTAATATTTTTCATCCGTTAATAATCCTGTTTATTTGTGTGTTGTAATAATTATGCAAATAATTATTGATTTCCATTATTTATCTGATAACAATAAATAATAAATTATCTTGAAAGTGTATTTTCTTATCAAAATATTTTTGCCCCAAAATAAATCAATTTCTTGGAAATATATTTCATGCATTATAAAAATAGTAGACATTCAAAAGATCCTCTATACAGGAAAATCGATCCCTGCCTTGAGGACAGTAATTCCTTTCAACAGAAAATTCTCTCACTCTTTTTGTATGGAAAGTATATCAAGTCTACATTCATAAAAGTGGCTTTTTGAATTAATTGATTATTTATAAATTCCTATTGGAGGGGAGGGGTACAATAAAGTAAAATAAGCTTTGAGAAAAAAATAGAAAATTTTAGTGACGAATATTGAAGGAATATTAAAATTAATGAAATTATATGTTTAAGTCCTATTCCCATTTTATTCTAATTAAACTTACATTCGATAATGTTACCACATTTAGAAAAAAAGTTTAAAATGATATTAATTTACGTTAGTGGTTGTGAATATTTTAATTCAAATTTGAATTTCATGCATTTTCAATCGCTTTGTGGCCCAAAACAAAATATAAGCCCAGCTATCTAATAAACTTTGCAAAATCAATTATTATTTTAAATTTTAAGTATTATAAGATAATTTAATAACTTTCGCTTTTACAATAAAATATCTTCACATGTATGACATAGTACGCAAGTTACAATATAGTATTTTTTAGGATAAAAGAAAACAACACTTTAAAATTTTACAAACCAATAATTCCTACCCTGAATAAGTTGTGAAGTGCATTTTCTTACCCAAATATTTTAGCCCTAAAATAAATCAATTTCTTGGAAATATATTCCATGCATTAGAAAAATACGTAGACATTCTTTATATCCTCTATACATGAAAATCGCCCCCTGCCTCGATCCAGTTCGAATTACTGAAGGAACAAAAGTTTAAATATCAGTTAGCTCATTTGTAACATATATAACTGAAAGGATTGTAATATTTTTCATTCGTTAATAATCTCTTTTATTTGTGCTGTAATAATTATGCAAATAATTATTAATTTCCGTTATTTATCTGATAGCATTAAATAATATTATAAAGTAATTTAATGGTCTAAAATTTATTATTAATCAAACCTAAAGCAATTGCGTGTGCATACTAATTTTAAACTTTTTATTATAATACTTTTCATCCGTTAATAATCCTGTTTATTTGTGTGTTGTAATAATTATGCAAATAATTATTCATTTCCATTATTTATCTTATAACAATATATAATAATATTATTGGGAAGTGTATTTTCTTGCCCAAATATTTTAGCCCAAAAACAAATCAATTTCTTGAAAATATATTCCATGCTTTATAAAAATACGTAGACATTCTATTGTTCTCCTATTTAGGAAAAACGACCCCTGCCTTGTTGGCAGTAATTCCTTTCAACAGAAAATACTCTAACTCTTTTTGTATGGAAAGTAGAGCATGTCTACATACATAAAGGCAGCTTTTTGAATTAATTGATTATTTATTATTAGTTCCTATTGGAGTAATAAAGTAAATAAAGTAAATAAAGTAAATAAAACTTTGAGAAAAAAAGTAGAAACTTTTAGTGATGCAGAACATAGGATACAGTTCGTAATACAGAAGGAACAAAATTTGAAATATCAGTTGGCTTATTTGCAAAATATTTAACTGGAAAAGGTTTGTAATATTTTTCATCCGTTAATAATCCTGTTTATTTCTGTTGTAATATTTATGCAAATAATTATTAATTTTCATTATTTATCTGATAACAATAAATATTATTATAAAAATATTTAATTGTCTAAAATTTATTATTAATCAAACCTAAAACAATTGCTTGTGCATAATAATTTTAAACTATTATTAATTACTACTTATCGAGATTTTCAAAGGAGCAAATTGATATTATTACAATGTATCTTCTAGAATAATTTCAGATCCCAATTTAGATTTTCAATAGGAAATTATTAGGTTTTTTCTACTTCAGTTATTTTTAATTATTTACATTCACCCACTTTCAGAGGACATAGTTAATTATAGATTTCAAACGTCCACAATATTTGACTATTTATGACTAGTCATAAAATAAAATGTCATCCTTTTGAATGTAATGGAAATGCCTTATGGAATGTTAGGGAGTATGTACGTACAACAATAACATAATAAGTGAACAATAACATAATCGGGGAAAGACGCACACTTGCTCATACATATGGCTATAGGAAAAACTATAATTTAATTAAACTATAACCTATTAAAATAACATAGAAACTTTTAATCTAAACTCTAATATTTTAATTCATTTGTTTTTAATTATAATCAATTAAGAAGAAATATTTCATTATCTTATAAGAGTTTAATAATAACTTAAATGTTTTATAATCTTTTATTACTTATTTCTCTTAATATATTTTCACAAATGACTATGATAGTCACTAAGTATTTAAAGGTGTAAGATATATCTTAAAATTTAAATGACACTTTTATGTGGAAAATGGATGCACACGGTTCATTCACGCTAAATGTTGCAGTTATATCATTTTTAAAATTTTGCTTAATATTTTATGATTTTACAAGAATTATATTTTTGGACAAATGTATAAAATAAAATATTTTATAATACTTCATTTTTGACTATTGTATTAATATACAAGAGTTAATAATTTTTTAATCTATTTATTTTCAAACTAATCTTATGATATTCAGCATTTCTATATTCAAATTCAACTTATATTTTTACTCTGTATATCATAACTTGATACTATAATATTAATATTGGATTCTAAAATATTGGATCTCATTACAGAGCAAGGATGACCAAAATCATGTAATATATAGACAAATATACAGGGTGTCCCAAAAAGGCCGCATAAACTCTGCACAGCTAGATTCGTCATCGCGAGTACATAAACACTGCCCCAAAACCGTTCTTGTACAATCCATAGTTTAAGAAAAAATACGAAAAACAAATTATGACGTCACTTCTAGTGAAAAAAACACATTATTGGACATAACAACAAGAGTATTTGCACATCTTTCCAGACGATAATGTTTAAAACATTCGCCGCGCATATCGCGTCATGCATGCGCACGTTCCATGGAATGACGTTAAGCCGCCGTTGATCTGGTATTTAAAAAGCTTCATCTTGCAGCTGCCGGTAGTCTTCGTATGGTAGCCATGTATTCTGTTCATGACTACTGTGACATGTACCTGATGTACGGCCGATGTAATGGAAATACCTTACGAACTGTGAGGGAACATCTGCTTTAAATTGTTCATATACTGCTGCTGATATGTTCATTAAAGTGTTTTTCTTGCACCGGAAGTGACGTCATACTTTGTTTTTCGTATTTTTCTTGTAAACTATCGTACCAGAACACTTCTTTGGGCAGTTTTTATGTACTCCAAACGAGGAATCCAGCTGTGCAGAGCTTATACGGTCGTTTTTGGACACCCTGTATAAATAACCCAAAAGTAGTAAGCTTGGAGATTAAAAAAATGATTTTAATAGATAGTTTCCTTAAAAATACGTATACATTCTATAGATCTCCTATACAGGAAAAACGACCCCTGCCTTGTTAGCAGTAATTCCTTTCAACAGAAAATACTCTAACTCTTTTTGTATGGAAAGTAGAGCATGTCTACATACATAAAGGCAGCTTTTTGAATTAATTGATTATTTATTATTAGTTCCTATTGGAGTAATAAAGTAAATAAAGTAAATAAAGTAAATAAAACTTTGAGAAAAAAAGTAGAAACTTTTAGTGATGCAGAACATAGGATACAGTTCGTAATACAGAAGGAACAAAATTTGAAATATCAGTTGGCTTATTTGCAAAATATTTAACTGAAAAGGTTTGTAATATTTTTCATCCGTTAATAATCCTGTTTATTTCTGTTGTAATAGTTATGCCAATAATTATTAATTTTCATTATTTATCTGATAACAATAAATATTATTATAAAAATATTTAATAGTCTAAGATTTATTATTAATCAAACCTAAAACAATTGCGTGTGCATAATAAATTTAAACGTTTTATTATTAATTACTACTTATCGAGATTTTCAAAGGAGCAAATTGATATTATTACAATGTATCTTCTAGAATAATTTCAGATTCCACTTTAGATTTTCAATATGAAATTATTAGCTTTTTTCTACTTTAGTTATTTTTAATTATTTACATTCACTCACTTTCAGAGGACATAGTTAATTATAGATTTCAAACGTCCACAATATTCGACTATTTATGACTAGTCAGAAAATAAAATGTCATCCTTTTGAATGTAATGGAAATGCCTTGCGAAATGTTAGGGAGTATGTACGTGCAACAATAACATATTAAGTGAACAATAACATAATCGGGGAAAGACGCACACTGCCTCATACATATGGCTATAGGAAAAAACTATAATTTAAATTAAACTATAACCTATTAAAATAACATAGAAACTTTTAATCTAAACTCTAATATTTTAATTCATTTGTTTTTAATTATAATCAATTAAGAAGAAATATTTCATTATCTTATAAGAGTTTAATAATAACTTAAATGTTTTATAATCTTTTATTACTTATTTCTCTTAATATATTTTCACAAATGACTATGATAGTCACTAAGTATTTAAAGGTGTAAGATATATCTTAAAATTTAAATGACACTTTTATGTGGAAAATGGATGCACACGGTTCATTCACGCTAAATGTTGCAGTTATATCATTTTTAAAATTTTGCTTAATATTTTATGATTTTACAAGAATTATATTTTTGAACAAATGTATAAAATAAAATATTTTATAATACTTCATTTTTGACTATTGTATTAATATACAAGAGTTAATAATTTTTTAATCTATTTATTTTCAAACTAATCTTATGATATTCAGCATTTCTATATTCAAATTCAACTTATATTTTTACTCTGTATATCATAACTTGATACTATAATATTAATATTGGATTCTAAAATATTGGATCTCATTACAGAGCAAAGCTGACCAAAATCATGTATATATAGACAAATATACAGGGTGTCCCAAAAAGGCCGCATAAACTCTGCACAGCTAGATTCGTCATCGCGAGTACATAAACACTGCCCCAAAACCGTTCTTGTACAATCCATAGTTTAAGAAAAAATACGAAAAACAAATTATGACGTCACTTCTAGTGAAAAAAACACATTATTGGACATAACAACAAGAGTATTTGCACATCTTTCCAGACGATAATGATTAAAACATTCGCCGCGCATATCGCATCATGCATGCGCGCGTGCCATGGAATGACGTTAAGCCGCCGTTGAACTGGTATTTAAAAGGCTGCTTCTTGCAGCTTCAGGTAGTTTCTGTATGGTGGCCATGTATTCTGTTCGTGACTACTCTGACATGTACCTGATGTACGGCCGATGTAATGGAAATATCTTACGATCTGTTACGCAACATCTGCTTTAAATTGTGCATATACTGCTGCTGATATGTTCAATAAAGTGTTTTTTCTTGTACCGGCAGTGACGTCATACTTTGTTTTTCGTATTTTTCTTGTAAACTATCGTACCAGAACACTTCTTTGGGCAGTTTTTATGTACTCCAAACGAGGAATCCAGCTGTGCAGAGCTTATACGGTCGTTTTTGGACACCCTGTATAAATAACCCAAAAGTAGTAAGCTTGGAGATTAAAAAAATGATTTTAATAGATAGTTTCCTCCTTATTTTCATTTATATTGAAAATTGTATCATCAAACTTACTGTTTATTAGATTTTTTCCCTGAACAAACTATTTAGTTATACGATATAACAAATAAGAGCTTTTATTCCTTATAAAAAAAAACCCCTCCAAATTCCCCATCCTGAATAACATGTCAGGTGTATTTTCTTATCGAAATATTTTGGCCGCAAAATAAAATCAATTTCTTGGAAATATATTCCATGCATTAGAAAAATACGTAGGTATTCTTTAGCCCCCATATACATAAGAATAGACCTCCCGCCTTATTGTCAGTAATTTCTTCTGCCGAGAAATTTCTCTCTGTGTGTAGAGAAAAGTAAACAGTCTTGGGGTAAGAGTTACAAGAATTGTTTATTTATTTATAAATTCCAATCGAAGCTAAATAAATAAAGTACTTTGTTGAGGGTGAAAGTTTTTTAATGATTCAGTATTTACATAAAGTTTTAAATGGATGGTAGAACTAATGTTAATATATGCTAATTGATACTTTGTTTAAAATTTTTTCAAGAAATTTAATTATATTTTGAGGATACTGGAAGATTTAAATTTATCATAGATCCTAAAGAAAATATGTGCATGTTGAAAATCTGTCTGTTATTTTATTTCGGGATTATGGGTAAAAAAAAATGTCAATTTTTTATGATTATTTTCATACATACATAGCTTTTTAAACATAATAGCATCATTCGCATACAAAATTTACTAAAAATTAATGCAAAAAAAAATGAATTTAAATATATGAATAATTTACCTGTATAGTTGGCTTTCTGTACTGCTGAAATCATAAGACTTTGAAGTCAATTCACATTAATTATAAATATAAAGATTTGAATACCTAGCTTTTATCTTGAATTAAATTTTCTTTATATCCTTTACATTTACATAAAAGATTAACTAATTATTAATTAAAATTTGATCGTGTATGATACAATTGAAAACACGGTACTGCACAGAGTCCAACATCGCAATCTGGACAGTAGAACCTTGTTTCTCTCCTTACCTTCTTACCTCTACTTTCTCTCTTTGAGCAGCAAATAATCTAATAACCAGGAAAGTAAACAAAAGCATTCAAAACCATAAAAAGCACATGTGAAATAATTCGGGAAAGACTGATTGCACACTGTAAAATTTCACAATGCCCGAGCTACACTCGAGATGAGCCAGGATGGTACAATTCGCCTGCCCGAGTTCAGCTCGGGAAAAACCGGGAAGGGGTTAATAATTATTAAAAGTGTAAAAATATGTGAGATATGCAAAACTAATATCATCTATCAAAAAATTATGGAGTTATTTTTTAATTAAATAAATAAAACATTTAGAATGATTACTACTGCAAAAATTAAATCTGTATTATATCCCTATACGTAAAATTTTAGAAATGCTGCTCGTTACAAAAACCTAAATATTCTTCTGCGTGTATACATTTGCATTAGCTACGGTATTAGTTAAAACAAGCGGATAACTCAACAAGCGTAATTCCTATTAGGTTATATGTGTCACGGAATATGTGCTCAAAGGTTAATTTTTTGACATATGAAAACTCGCCAAGGCAATCTATTGCCACAAGTTTCAAACACTCATTTCAAAGAGAAATAGTTGATATTTTAATGAAATTTTAGTTTCATTTCTATTATATATGTTAACCCTCTCGCTGCGTATTTGTTTTAGCAAAGTAGGTTAAAAAATTCAGTATTTTTTTAATACATATTTGAAATCTATACACATTTTAGGGTTAAAATATACAAAAAAGTTTTGCAAAAGGCTTTTTTTTTTAAATATAGAATTAGGTCCTAAAAAAAAGGTGTTCAGAATAATGAAATTGAAGAATAATGATATAAAAGCTAAATTTTGAAAATTAATCTAGGTTAAATTATCATTTATTTAATAAAATTTAAAAGCAAAATTTATATACTAATTAAAAATGCAAAAGACTTACAAAACATTTATTAGAAATAGTCTTGTAGGATAAATTTCGAAACAAGGCTCAATGAAATGTCCTACCTCGCAATCCTTGCACCAAATTCGCTTTTCTTTTCGAATATTTTGTTCCACCTTCAGATTTTTTTTAAATACAGCACACTATCTACGAAAACCTTTTTCTTGATGGGATTTGGGTGTATATGGCTAGCAAAGTGTCGAGCAGTTAGTCTCACGGATCTGTTACTCTCATGTACTGTTGGTCTCTTTTACTAGTTTTTGCAACATAACCTCGTGAAAATAAAGTTCAAAATAGTCTAAAACAGTTGCATTATTTGCCATAGTGGAATTTAGTCCAGGATTTCCAAGGAAAGGAAATGATGTAGGAGATGGTGGAATATTTTGCATATCAATTTTGCACCAATGTCGAACTTTTAAATAGAAAATGAAATTTCAAATTCATCACTATCCTCAAAGGAATCCGAGAAATTCTCATCGGTTTCGCTATAACTATCTTCAATATACTTGAGATAAGAGTCAGAAGTGCTATCAGTGGAGGAAATATCGTCAGGATTATAGGTTATATCACTCGCGAAACGCTTCCTACCAGACATCTTTCAGCTATAAACATCGCGCTCAAAATGCTACAAAAAAATTCTTCTATATTTTGCAGAAATATGAACAGTTTAAGCCATCTGCTAGTTTAAATAAACAATCAAAAATCACAGTAAAGCCAATATGAAAGAATAAACGGGGAAAGAACGGGTTGCACAGTTAAATAGACGGCTAAAATGCATGCCCGCGGAAATCGCTGGTTGCGCAAATTTTGCTACATCTATGTTGCCAGTGGAAATCACGGGATGTGCAGCGAGAGAGTTAAAATCTGCTTACTTTCTTATAAAAAAAATGTGCATGAATCGAAATTTGTAAATGTCGTGTAGTCCTCGTTTATATTTGAGTATCAACCTGTGATCAAATATATAGTGGTGATTTATTTTTAATTTGCGTTGTGTAAAGTATTTTTGTACTAAATTTAACCACAGGTTCTGAGAAACTACAGACATAAATATGAAGATAAACTAAAAGCTAAATTAACAGCCTCCGAAACTAGCTTGGTATAAAAAAAAAGTAAAATTTATTATAATATATATACATTTTATGTACATACAAAACTGATGCTAATTTTCATAAAATAAGCTTTGTCCACATCTTCTAAATTAGTTCTGACAATTTTTTTATTACACTTAAGTAATTTTGTAATTAGAGAGAGGACCTAATCTTAATTTCAAAATGTATGTCAAAATGGGGTACCTTTGTGGGTTAAAAGGTTGAGCCCGGAACACTACTGGTTAAAGGGTATCTATGGCTGATCAGGAGTGGGAATCTATGGATCATCCGTCGGTCTCAGGAACACTTCCTGTAGGACTTGGCTGGACTCTCGCACTCGTTCCGTCGGACTCCACTTTTCGTCTCGACTTCCGAACCTCTTCTCTTCTCGACTCACGAACAACTTCCGTCGAACCCCGACTAGACTCTCGACTCGCGAACACCTTCTTTTGGACCTACGAAAATCCTCTCAATTTTTTAGATTTTTCATATTTATTTATTTCAACCTTGCTTCCTCTTCCTTCTTATCGTCCAAACGGGATAATTGTAAGAATCTCATTGGTCTGCTTAAATCCCGCCTTGAGACCACCAACGTGAAAAACCTTATCCCTTCTAATTGGGCACTGTCCCTTAGGGACTTATAAATACTCCACAAAGATACATTCTTATTTAATGTCAAGTACGGAGACGGGATTCTAATCTGGGGCTGAGATCAGAACCCCGCCCGAGACCACCGTACAAGACAACAATATCCGTTGAATATAAATTTATGGTCCTCTATCTCTTTACAAAGATGTGATAAGGTCAGATTTAGTTCCCGAACATTTTACTTCTTGTATGAATGAATCAATTATATAACAGATCTAAATCGCCTCATCACAGCAATATACTTCAAAATGTCTTGAAATATTATATGTCATTTCTAATATCTAACCCTTATTCAGATGTAAGTTATCTTAAAACTACAAATTAAATTACCTCGATTTCTTAATAGTTGTCATCCATCCACAAAAATGTTAACTGACCGAATTTCTATTGTACTACATTGAGCTATTTTAAATTGCCTATACAACACATCTTTAGAAATGTACATAAATTATAGAAATTTTCAGTTGAATGGTTAAAAGATACATTTCCATTTTATTCACATTTACACTATTATTTAAGCATTCATGGATTTTGCATCATTTTAACACACCACTGACAATAGCGAAAAATGGTCTAACCACTCTATTGCAATAGTTAATAACACTTAATCTTATTTAATTATGCAAACATAATTGAGTTGATATAAGTTGAAGGTATAGTAAGCATTTTATATAGTATAAACCATTAATATTTAGAATTCAAAACTTTTTCTCTAATTTGGTACTAGTTTTTAACTAAAAATTAACATCGTGAAGTCATTAAAAATACAACTATGACTTATATTTAACATTTAGATAATTATATTTGAACATAAATTTGAAACTGAATACTGAATGCATGGCTTCAGTTTCATAGAAATATGCTCAAGGGACATTTGTTAAAGATAATATTATGCTTGTGAAATTTTGACTTTTTAAAAATTTATAGTTATATATCTAGAAACGTAATTAGATCAAATTAGTCATTTCGAAATTAGTTAGAATAATTTACTAATTCATAAGTTTAATATTTTTGTTTTTTAATGAATATTTCTTTTTACTATATTCTTATGGAGACGTTAAATATTAAAAAGGGTTTTTGTAAATTGCTGACTTAGGGATCTAGATATATTTCTAAGCTGATCTAAATTACATTAGTTTTAATTAGATTTTTTGATTCAGTAATTGTCACTTTATTACATAAAATGTATCTTGGGCTTTAATTTTGCACAAAGTTCTACAACATTTTCCACAAATAATCTTAATGCATATTAAAATAAACTTGCATCGATTTCAGGTCTCAACTTCATTTATAGTATTAAAATTACGCTTGAATTTAGAAATGTTGGTGCTTTTTAATACAGTTAATTAGCTAGTGTAAATTTAGATTCTTCAGATTTTAATTCCCTAAGCAGTAAAAATTTTAAATTGCTTATAATCATGTTTATATACCAGCAAATGAAATTCAGTTCATTGCTTAAGATATAATTAAGCTAAACGAAATTATGTAATTATTCAGTTTGTAGAAATAATTTTTACATATTCACAAATATATACAAATTGCAAGCAAGTAACATGTAACATAATCCAGCATGTTGCTTTTTTAAAATAATTATCTTTGTCTTCTACATTTGGAGATTATTTGCAAAAATAAATCATGTAGATTTTCACATTCTGATTACTAAAAGAGTTATTATAATATAAAATTTTCCAAATTAAAAACATATATTTATACTATTATTAACAATTCCATAACTGTTTCATTACACTAAAATGCAATTGAATTCTCGTGTTATATCAGCATGATTAATAAGCCAGTAATTTCCCAAATATCTCCGAAAGTTCAGTACCCTGCTGACGATATGAAATAGCATTAGAGTGAAGAGGCTTCAGCAATTAGGCATGAAGATTGAGGCACAAAAGAAAACAGGAAAATGGATTTTTCGCTGAAGGAAATTTACCAACATAACTATTATAATTAGAAAAGTTCCCTCTTCTAAGTAAAATTGGTTCCGAAAGGAACTAAACATCTCCAGTGTTTGTCGCTGGGGGATCTGCATTTTGTAATTGGCTAGGTGAGAAAGAGACAAAAGAATAACTGCCTGAAAAGTAATTTATTTGCTAAAGTTCCTGGGAAAGTCAATTTCAGAAACTAATTCAAGGATGACAAAAGGGTGAAATTATTATTGTGTTGCTTTCACAGGAGACACTTCTTTTGCGGCAGAGTACATGGAAAATGACAACAAATCATCTCCGAGATGTTATAATCTTGTTTCATTGCACCCTCTAAGGAATAACCCATAATTTGGTTACTCTGGAGAGACATAATATCTCGTAAAAGTTAACAATAGTTTATGTGCCTGTTCCACAAAAAAGGATACTATTAGGGCATAATATAACTATAATTACATAGTATTACCATAGAGACATGGTCTTTATAGTAAAGCTCATGTAAAACAATAACAATACATCTTTCAGATCTTGCAGAAAAATTTTTGGAACATTTTAATGGTAAATTATGTTAATAGACTGCAATATCGACGTTTACTGTGTCAGAAAATAAACTATAAGCACATATTCCCGAAAGTATATACATACAATTAGTATATATGAGAAGCAATAAATATATAGGTATCAACATCCCCAATATAAAAATAGCCTAAGTTATTTGTCCATCTGTCCTCGAATTTATGGAGCGGTTGTTATAATCTTGTTTTATTGCACCTCCTAAGGAATAACTCATAATAGGCTACTTGGGAGAGACATAATACTTCGTAAATGTTAACAATAGTTTATCTACCTCTTCCACAAAATAGGATACTTTAGGGCGTAATGTAATTATAATTACATAGTATTACCATAGAGACATGTTCTTCATGGTAAATCGCATGTAAAACAATAACAATACATCTTTCAGATCGTGCAGATGAGTTTTTGGAACATTTTAATGTCAAACTATGTTAATACCTATGTATTTATTGCTACACTTATGTACTATATATATATATATATATATATATATATATATATATATATATATATATATATATATATATATATATATATATATATATATATATATATACTTTCGGGAATATCTGCTTATAGTTTATTTTCTAGACATAATACCTCGTAAATGTTAACACTAATTTATGTACCTCCTCCACAAAATACGGATAATATCAGGGCTTAATGCAACTATAATTACTTAGTATTACCATAGAGACATGTTCTATTCATGGTAAAATCGCATGTAAAACAATAACAATACATCTTTCAGATCGTGCAGATGAGTTTTTGGAACATTTTAATGTTCAAACTATGTTAATACCTATGTATTTATTGCTACACTTATGTACTATATATATATATATATATATAATATATATATATACTTTCGGGAATATGTGCTTATAGTTTATTTTCTATTTTCTGACACAGTAAACGTCGATATTGCAGTCTATTAACATAATTTACCATTAAGATGTTCAAAAAATTGATCTGCAAGATCTGAAAGATGTATTGTTATTGTTTTACATGAGCTTTGCCATAAAGACCATGTCTCTATGGTAATACTATGTAATTATAATTATATTATGTCCTAATAGTATCCTATTTTGGGAAGCAGGCACATAAACTATTTTTAACTTTTACGAGATATGTCTCTCCAAAGTAACCTATTATGGGTTATTCCTTAGAGGGTGCAATAAAACAAGATTATAACATCTCGGAGATGATTTGTTGTCATTTTCCATGTACTCTGCCGCAAAAGAAGTGTCTCCTGTGAAAGCAACACAATAATAATTTCACCCTTTTGTCATCCTTGAATTAGTTTCTGAAATTGACTTTCCCAGGAACTTTAGCAAATAAATTACTTTTCAGGCAGTTATTCTTTTGTCTCTTTCTCACCTAGCCAATTACAAAATGCAGATCCCCCAGCGACAAACACTGGAGATGTTTAGTTCCTTTCGGAACCAATTTTACTTAGAAGAGGGAACTTTTCTAATTATAATAGTTATGTTGGTAAATTTCCTTCAGCGAAAAATCCATTTTCCTCTTTTCTTTTGTGCCTCAATCTTCATGCCTAATTGCTGAAGCCTCTTCACTCTAATGCTATTTCATATCGTCAGCAGGGTACTGAACTTTCGGAGATGTTTAGGAAATTACTGGCTTATTAATCATGCTGATATAACACGAGAATTCAATTGCATTTTAGTGTAATGATATAGTTATGGAATTGTTAATAATAGTATAAATATATGTCTTTTAATTTGGAAAATTTCATATTATAATAACTCTTTTAGTAATCAGAATGTGAAAATCTACATTATTTATTTTTGCAAATAATCTCCAAATGTAGAAGACAAAGATAATTATTTTTAAAAAGCAACATGCTGGATTATGTTACATGTTACTTGCTTGCAATTTGTATATATTTGTGAATATGTAAAAATCATTTCTACAAACTGAATAATTACATAATTGAGTTTAGCTTAATTATATCTTAAGCAATGAACTGAATTTCATTTGCTGGTATATAAACATGATTATAAGCAATTTAAAAATTTTACTGCTTAGGGAATTAAAATCTGAAGAATCTAAATTTACACTAGCTAATTAACTGTATTAAAAAGCACCAACATTTCTAAATTCAAGCGTAATTTTAATACTATAAATGAAGTTGAGACCTGAAATCGATGCAAGTTTATTTTAATATGCATTAAGATTATTTGTGGAAAATGTTGTAGAACTTTGTGCAAAATTAAAGCCCAAGATACATTTTATGTAATAAAGTGACAATTACTGAATCAAAAAATCTAATTAAAACTAATGTAATTTAGCTCAGCTTAGAAATATATATAAATCCCTAAGTCAGCAATTTACAAAAACCCTTTTTAATATTTAACGTCTCCATAAGAATATAGTAGAAAGAAATATTCATTAAAAAACAAAGATATTAAAAGTTATGAATTAGTAAATTATTCTAACTAATTTCGAAATGACTAATTTGGTGCTAATTACGTTTCTAGATATTTCACTATAAATTTTTTAAAAGTCAAAAATTCACAAGCATAATATTATCTTCAACAAATGTCCCTTGAGCATATTTCTATGAAACTGAGGCCATGCATTCAGTATTCAATTTCAAATTTATGTTCAAATATAATTATCTAAATGTTAAATATAAGTCATAGTTGTATTTTAATGACTTCACGATGTTAATTTTTACTTAAAAACTAGTACCAAATTAGAGAAAAAGTTTTGAATTCTAAATATTAATGGTTTATACTATATAAAATTCTTGCTATACCTTCAGCTTATATCAACTCGATTATGTTTGCATAATTAAATAAGATTAAGTGTTATTAACTATTGCAATAGAGTGGTTAGACCATTTTTCGCTATTGTCAGTGGTGGGTTAGAATGATACAAAATCCATTAATGCTTAAATAATGGTGTAAATGTGATTAAAATGGAAATGTATCTTTTAACCATTCAACTGAAAAGTTGTATAATTTATGTACATTTCTAAAGATGTGTAGTGTAGGCTATTTTAAAATAGCTCAATGCAGTATAAAAGACATTCGTTCAGTTAAGATTTACTGTGGATGGATGACAACTATTAAGAAATCGAGGTAATTTAATTTGTAGTTTTAAGATAACTTACATCTGAATAAGGGTTAGATATTAGAAATGACATATAATATTTCAAGACATTTTGAAGTATATTGCTGTGATGAGGCGATTTAGATCTGTTATATAATTGATTCATTCATACAAGAAGTAAAATGTTCGGGAACTAAATCTGACCTTATCACATCTTTGTAAAGAGATAGAGGACCATAAATTTATATTCAACGGATATTGTTGTCTTGTACGGTGGTCTCGGGCGGGGTTCTGATCTCAGCCCCAGATTAGAATCCCGTCTCCGTACTTGACATTAAATAAGAATGTATCTTTGTGGAGTATTTATAAGTCCCTAAGGGACAGTGCCCAATTAGAAGGGATAAGGTTTTTCACGTTGGCGGTCTCAAGGCGGGATTTAAGCAGACCAATGAGATTCTTACAATTATCCCGATTGGACGATAAGAAGGAAGAGGGGACAAGGTTGAAATAAATAAATATGAAAAATCTAAAAAAATGAGAGGATGTTCGGAGGTCCAAAAGAAGGTGTTCGCGAGTCGAGAAGAGAAGAGGTTCGGAAGTCGAGACGAAAAGTGGAGTCCGACGGAACGAGTGCGAGAGTCCAGCCAAGTCCTACAGGAAGTGTTCCTGAGACCGACGGATGATCCATAGATTCCCACTCCTGATCAGCCATAGATACCCTTTAACCAGTAGTGTTCCGGGCCCAACCTTTTAACCCACAAAGGTACCCCATTTTGACATACATTTTGAAATTAAGATTAGGTCCTCTCTCTAATTACAAAATTACTTAAGTATAATAAAAAATTGTCAGAACTAATTTAGAAGATGTGGACAAAGCTTATTTTATGAAAATTAGCATCAGTTTTGTATGTACATAAATGTATATATATTATAATAAATTTACTTTTTTTATACCAAGCTAGTTTCGGAGGCTGTTAATTTAGCTTTTAGTTTATCTTCATATTTATGTCTGTAGTTTCTCAGAACCTGTGGTTAAATTTAGTACAAAAATACTTTACACAACGCAATTAAAAATAAATCACCACTATACATTTGATCACAGGTTGATACTCAAATATAAACGAGGACTACACGACAATTACAAATTTCGATTCATGCACATTTTTTTATAAGAAAGTAAGCAGATTTTAACCCTCTCGCTGCCCATCCCGTGATTTCCATAGAACATAGATGTAGAAAAATTTGCGCAACCCGCGATTTCTGCTGGCATGCAATTTAGCCGTCTATTTAACTGTGCAATACGTTCTTTCCCCGTTTATTCTTTCATTTTGGCTTTACTGTGATTTTTGATTGTTTATTTAAACTAGCAGATGGCTTTAACTGTTCATATTTCTGCGAAATATAGAAGAGTTTTTTTGTAGCATTTTGAGCGCAATGTTTATAGCTGAAAGATGTCTGGTAGGAAGCGTTTCGAGAGTGATATAACCTATAACCCTGATGATATTATAGCCACTGATAGCACTTCTGACTCTTATTTCAAGTATATTGAAGATAGTTATAGCGAAACTGATGAGAATTTCTCGGATTTCTTATGCGGATAGGGATGAAATTTGAAATTTCATTTTCTATTTAAAATGTTTGACATTGGTGCAAAATTGATATGCAAAATATTCCATCCTCTCCTACATCATTTCCTTTCCTTGGAAATCCTGGACTAAATTCCACTATGGCAAATAATGCAACTGTTTTAGACTATTTTGAACTTTATTTTGACGATATTATGTTGCAAAAAAAACAGTAAAAGAGACCAACAGTACATGAGAGTAACAGATCCATGAAACTAACTGCTCGACAATTTGCTAGCATATACACCCAAATCCCATCAAGAAACAGGTTCTAGTAGATAGTGTGCGGTCTTTAAAAAAATAATCTGAAGGTGGAACAAAATATTCGAAAAGAAAAGCGAATTTGGTGCAAGGATTGCGAGGTAGGACATTTCATCGAGCCTTGTTTCGAAATTTATCATACAAGACTATTTCTAATAAATGTTTTGTAAGTCTTTTGCATTTTTAATTAGTATATACATTTTGCTTTTAAAATTTTATAAAATAAATGATAATTTAACTAAGAATAATTTTCAAAATATAGCTTTTATATCATTATTCTTCAATTTCATTTTTCTGAACACCTTTTTTTTAGGACCTAATTCTATATTAAAAAAAAACTCTTTTACAAAATTTTTTTTGTATATTTTAACTCTAAAATGTATATAGATTTGAAATATGCAATAAAAAAATACGCAATTTTTGAACCTACTTTGCTAAAACAAATACGCAGCGAGAGGGTTAACATATATAATAGAAATGAAACTAAAATTTCATTAAAATATCAACAATATTTCTCTTTGAAATGAGTGTTTGAAACTTGTGGCAATAGATTGCCTTGGCGAGTTTTCATATGTCAAAAAATTAACCTTTGAGCACATATTCCGTGACACATATAACCTAATAGGAATTACGCTTGTTGAGTTATCCGCTTGTTTTAACTAATACCGTAGCTAATGCAAATGTATACACGCAGAAGAATATTTAGGTTTTTGTAACGAGCAGCATTTCTAAAATTTTACGTATAGGGATATAATACAGATTTAATTTTTGCAGTAGTAATCATTCTAAATGTTTTATTTATTTAATTAAAAAATAACTCCATAATTTTTTGATAGATGATATTAGTTTTGCATATCTCACATATTTTTACACTTTTAATAATTATTAACCCCTTCCCGGTTTTTCCCGACCTGAACTCGGGCAGACGACATGTGCCATCCTGGCTCCCCTCGAGTGTAGCTCGGGCATTGTGAAATTTTACAGTGTGCAATCAGTCTTTCCCGAATTATTTCACATGTGCTTTTTATGGTTTTGAATGCTTTTGTTTACTTTCCTGGTTAGTAGATTATTTGCTGCTCAAAGAGAGACAGTAGAGGTAAGAAGGTAAGGAGAGAAACAAGGTTCTACTGTCCAGATTGCGATGTTGGACTCTGTGCAGTACCGTGTTTTCGATTGTATCATACACGATCAAATTTTGATTAATAATTAGTTAATCATTTATGTAAATGCAAAGGATATAAATAAAATTTAATTCAAGATAAAAGCTAGGTATTCTAAGCTTTATATTTATAGTTAGTGTGAATTGACTCCAAAGTCTAATGATTTCTGCCGTACAGAAAGCCAACTATACAGGTAAATTACTCATATATTTAAATTCATATTTTTACATTAATTTTTAGGAAATTTTGTATGCGAATGATGCTATTATGTTTAAAAAGCTATGTATGTATGAAAATAAGCATAAAAAATTGACATTTTTTTACCTATAATCCTGAAATAAAATGAACAGACAGATTTTCAACATGCACATATTTTCTTTAGGATCTATGATAAACTTAAATCTTCCAGTATCCTCAAAATATAATTAAATTTCTTGAAAAAATTTTAAACAAAGAATCAATTAGCATATATTAACATTAGTTTCTACCATCCATTTAAAACTTTATGTAAATACTGAATCATTAAAAAACTTTCACCCTCAACAAAGTACTTTATTTATTTAGCTTCGATTGGAATTTATAAATAAATAAACAATTCTTGTAACTCTTACCCCAAGACTGTTTACTTTTCTCTACACACAGAGAGAAATTTCTCGGCAGAAGAAATTACTGACAATAAGGCGGGAGGTCCATTCTTATGTATATGGGGGCTAAAGAATACCTACGTATTTTTCTAATGCATGGAATATATTTCCAAGAAATTGATTTTATTTTGCGGCCAAAATATTTCGATAAGAAAATACACCTGACATGTTATTCAGGATGGGGAATTTGGAGGGGTTGTTTTTTTTGTATGGTTGGTTTTTTTTTATAAGGAATAAAACTTATTTGTTATATCGTATAACTAAATAGTTTGTTCAGGGAAAAAAATCTAATAAACAGTAAGTTTGGATGATACAATTTTCAATATAAATGAAAATAAGGAGGAAACTATCTATTAAAATCATTTTTTTAATCTCCAAACTTACTACTTTTGGATTATTTAGACAGGGTGTCCAAAAACGACCGTATAACCTCTGCACAGCTGGATTCCTCGTTTGGAGTACATAAAAACTGCCCAAAGAAGTGTTCTGGTACGATAGTTTACAAGAAAAATACGAAAAACAAAGTATGACGTCACTTCCGGTGCAAGAAAAACACTTTAATGAACATATCAGCAGCAGTATATGAACAATTTAAAGCAGATGTTCCCTCACAGTTCGTAAGGTATTTCCATTACATCGGCCGTACATCAGGTACATGTCACAGTAGTCATGAACAGAATACATGGCTACCATACGAAGACTACCGGTAGCTGCAAGATGAAGCCTTTTAAATACCAGATCAACGGCGGCTTAACGTCATTCCATGGAACGTGCGCATGCATGACGCGATATGCGCGTCGAATGTTTTAATCATTATCGTCTAGAAAGATGTGCAAATACTCTTGTTGTTATGTCCAATAATGTGTTTTTTTCACTAGAAGTGACGTCATAATTTGTTTTTCGTATTTTTTCTTAAACTATGGATTGTACAAGAACGGTTTTGGGGCAGTGTTTATGTACTCGCGATGACGAATCTAGCTGTGCAGAGTTTATGCGGCCTTTTTGGGACACCCTGTATATTTGTCTATATATTACATGATTTTGGTCATCCTTGCTCTGTAATGAGATCCAATATTTTAGAATCCAATATTAATATTATAGTATCAAGTTATGATATACAGAGTAAAAATATAAGTTGAATTTGAATATAGAAATGCTGAATATCATAAGATTAGTTTGAAAATAAATAGATTAAAAAATTATTAACTCTTGTATATTAATACAATAGTCAAAAATGAAGTATTATAAAATATTTTATTTTATACATTTGTTCAAAAATATAATTCTTGTAAAATCATAAAATATTAAGCAAAATTTTAAAAATGATATAACTGCAACATTTAGCGTGAATGAACCGTGTGCATCCATTTTCCACATAAAAGTGTCATTTAAATTTTAAGATATATCTTACACCTTTAAATACTTAGTGACTATCATAGTCATTTGTGAAAATATATTAAGAGAAATAAGTAATAAAAGATTATAAAACATTTAAGTTATTATTAAACTCTTATAAGATAATGAAATATTTCTTCTTAATTGATTATAATTAAAAACAAATGAATTAAAATATTAGAGTTTAGATTAAAAGTTTCTATGTTATTTTAATAGGTTATAGTTTAATTTAAATTATAGTTTTTTCCTATAGCCATATGTATGAGGCAGTGTGCTTCTTTCCCCGATTATGTTATTGTTCACTTAATATGTTATTGTTGCACGTACATACTCCCTAACATTTCGCAAGGCATTTCCATTACATTCAAAAGGATGACATTTTATTTTCTGACTAGTCATAAATAGTCGAATATTGTGGACGTTTGAAATCTATAATTAACTATGTCCTCTGAAAGTGAGTGAATGTAAATAATTAAAAATAACTAAAGTAGAAAAAAGCTAATAATTTCATATTGAAAATCTAAATTGGGATCTGAAATTATTCTAGAAGATACATTGTAATAATATCAATTTGCTCCTTTGAAAATCTCGATAAGTAGTAATTAATAATAAAACGTTTAAATTTATTATGCACACGCAATTGTTTTAGGTTTGATTAATAATAAATCTTAGACTATTAAATATTTTTATAATAATATTTATTGTTATCAGATAAATAATGAAAATTAATAATTATTGGCATAACTATTACAACAGAAATAAACAGGATTATTAACGGATGAAAAATATTACAAACCTTTTCAGTTAAATATTTTGCAAATAAGCCAACTGATATTTCAAATTTTGTTCCTTCTGTATTACGAACTGTATCCTATGTTTTGCGTCACTAAAAGTTTCTACTTTTTTTCTCAAAGTTTTATTTACTTTATTTACTTTATTTACTTTATTACTCCAATAGGAACTAATAATAAATAATCAATTAATTCAAAAAGCTGCCTTTATGTATGTAGACATGCTCTACTTTCCATACAAAAAGAGTTAGAGTATTTTCTGTTCAACAAGGATTCCTGTATAGGAGATCTATAGAATGTCTACGTATTTTTATAAAGCATGGAATATATTTTCAAGAAATTGATTTATTTTGGGGCTAAAATATTTGGGCAAGAAAATACACTTCACAAGTAATATTATTATATATATTTTTATAAGATAAATAATGGAAATGAATAATTATTTGCATAATTATTACAACACACAAATAAACAGGATTATTAACGGATGAAAAGTATTATAATAAAAAGTTTAAAATTAGTATGCACACGCAATTGTTTTAGGTTTGATAAATAATAAATTTTAAACTATTAAATTACTTTATTATACTATTTATAGTTATCAGAAAAATAATGGAAATCAATAATTATTTGCATAAATATTACAACACACAAACAGGATTATTAACGGATGAAATATATTACAGAACTTTTCAGTTAAATATGTTACAAATGAGCCAACTGATATTTAAACATTTTGTTCCTTCTGTAATACGAACTGGACCTTATGTTCTACGTCACTAAAAGTTTCTTCTTTTTTGTCAAAGCTTATTTTACTTTATTTACCCCCCCCCTCCAACAGGAATTTATAAATAATCAGACAATCCAAAAAGCTACCTTTATGAATGTAGACCTGCTCTACTTTCCATACAAAAAGGAGTGGGAGAATTTTCTGTTGAAAGGAATTACTGCCAACAAGGCAGGGGTCGATTTTCATGTATAGAGGATCTAAAGAATGTCTACGTATTTTTTAATGCATGGAATATATTTCCAAGAAATTGATTTATTTTGGGGCTAAAATATTTGGGCAAGAAAATACACTTCACAAGTAATATTATTATATATATTTTTATAAGATAAATAATGGAAATCAATAATTATTTGCCTAATTATTACAACACACAAATAAACAAGATAAATAATGGATGAAAAATATTATAATAAACAGTTTAAAATTATTATGCACACGCAATTGTTTTAGGTTTGATAAATAATAAATTTTAAACTATTAAATTACTTTATAATATTATTTAGTGCTATCAGATAAATAACGGAAATTAATAATTATTTGCATAATTATTACAAAAAAAAAATATAAACAGGATTAATAACGGATGAAAAATATTACAAACCTTTTCAGTTATATATGTTACAAATGAGCCAACTGATATTTCACCTTTTGTTCCTTCTGTAATAAGGACTAGACCTTATATTCAACGTCACTAAAAATTTCTACATTTCAAATTTCTCAAATCTTATTTTACTTTATTTAACCCCCCACCTGCAACAGGAATTTATATATAATCAAACAATCCAAAGAGCTACCTTTATGAATGTAGGCCCGCTCTACTTTCTATACAAAAAAAAAGAGAGAATTTTCTGGTGAAATGAATTAATGTTAATAAGGCAGGGCTCGATTTTCCTGTACAGAAGATCTAAAAAGTGCCTATGCCGAAAGATGGCCGATGAGTTAAGAGTTCTGGCCTTCGGTAAGGGAGTTCGTGAGTCCCAAATCCCACTGGGGTATGGATATTTGTAGCCGTTCGGAATCGGCTTTAAGCTGTAGGTCCGGTCTCATTAGCCCTCGTGTTGCACAAAAAGTAGACCGTAGCACTCCAAGTCAAACCAAAACCTAAAGAATATCTACGTATTTTTCTAATGCAGGGAATATATTTCCAAGAAATTTATTTATTTTGGGGCTAAAATATTTGGTTAAGAAAATATTCTTCACAAGTTATTTTATTAGTTATTGTTATCAGATAAATAATGGAAATCAATAATTATTTGCATAACAATTACAACACAAATAAACAGGATTATTAACGGTTGAAAAATATTATAATAAAAAGTTTAAAATTATTATGCATAGAGAATTGCTTTAGGTTTGATTAATAATAAATTTTATACTATTAAATTACTTTATTATACTATTTATAGTTATCAGAAAAATAATGGAAATCAATAATTATTTGCATAATTATTACAACACACAAACAGGATTATTAACGGATGAAATATATTACAGAACTTTTCAGTTGAATATGCTGTACAAATGTGCCAACTTATATTTCAACTTTTATTCCTTGTGTAATACGAACTGGATCTTATGTTCTGCGTCACTAAAAGTTTCTACGTTTTACTCAAAGCTTATTTTACTTTATTTAACCCCCCTCCAATAGGAATTTATAAATAATCAAACAATACAAAAAGCTACCTTGTTCATGTAGGCTTGCTCTACTTTCCACACAAAAAGTGTGAGAGAATTTTCTATTGAAAGGAATTACTGCCAACAACGCAGGGGTCGATTTCCCTGTATAGAAGATCTAAAGAATGTCTACGTATTTTTCTAATGCATGGAATATATTTAAATATATATATATATATATATATATATATATATATATGTGTGTGTGTGTGTGTGTATATATATATATATATATATAATTACAAGTATATTTGAATGTATATATATATATATATATATATATATATATATATATATATATGTATCAGTTAGATATGCTATGCATGCCAACTAATATTTCAACTTTTGATCCTTCTTTAATACGAACTGGACCTTATGTTCTGTGTCTCTAAAAGTTTCTACTTTTTTCTCAAATCTTATTTTACTTTATTTACCCTCTTCCCCCTCCAATAGGAATTTATAAATAATCAGACAATACAAAAAGTTCCCTTTATGAATGTAGGCTTGCTCTACTTTCCATACAAAAAGGAGTGAGAGAATTTTCTGTTGAAAGGAATTACTGCCAACAAGGCAGGGGTCGATTTTCATATATAGAGGAACTAAAGAATATCTAAGTGTTTTTCTAATGCATGGAATATATTTCCAAGAAATTGATTTATTTTTGGGGCTAAAATATTTGGTAAGAAAATACACTTCACAAGTTATTCAGGGTTGAAAATATTGGCGCTAAAATTTAAAGTGTTGTTTTCTTTTATCCTAAAAAACTGTATTGTTACGTGAGTACTATGTCATACATGTGAAGAGATTTTATTGTAAAAGCGAAAGTTATTAAATTATCTTATAATACTTAAAATTTAAAATAATAATTGATTTTGCAAAGTTTATTAGATAGCTGGCCTTATATTTTGTTTTGGGCCACAAAGCGATTGCAAATGCCTGAAATTCAAATTTTAATTAAAATATTCACAACCACTAACGTAAATTAATATCATTTTAAACTATTTTTCTAAATGTGGTAACATTATCGAATGTAAGTTTAATTAGAAAAATATGGGAATAGGACTTAAAAAAATATAATTTCATTAATTTTAATATTCCTTCAATATTCGTCACTAAAATTTTCTATTTTTTTCTCAAAGCTTATTTTACTTTATTGTACCCCTCCCCTCCAATAGGAATTTATAAATAATCAGACAATCCAAAAAGCTACCTTTATGAATGTAGACCTGCTCTAATTTCCATACAAAAAGGAGTGGGAGAATTTTCTTTTGAAAGGAAGTACTGCCAACAAGGCAGGAGTCGATTTTCATGTACAGAGGATCTAAAGAATGTTTACGTATTTTTTAATGCATGGAATATATTTCCAAAAAATTGATTTATTTTGGGGCTAAAATATTTTGGTAAGAAAATACACTATCAAGATAATTTATTATTTATTGTTATCAGATAAATAATGAAAATCAATAATTATTCGCATAATTATTACAACACACAAATAAACAGGATTATTAACGGATAAAAAATATTACAAACCTTTTCAGTTAAATATGTTACAAATGAGCCAACTGATATTTCAACATTTTGTTATTTCTGTAATACGAACTGGACCTTATGTTCTACGTCTTTAAAAGTTTCTTCTTTTTTTGTCAAAGCTTATTTTACTTTTTTTTTAACCCCCCCCCCTCCAACAGGAATTTATAAATAATCAGACAATCCAAAAAACTACATTTATGAATGTAGACCTGCTCTACTTTCCATACAAAAAGGAGTGTGAGAATTTTCTGTTGAAAGGAATTACTGCCAACAAGGCAGGGGTCGATTTTCATATATAGAGGATCTAAAGAATGTCTACGCATTTTTCTAATGCATGGAATATATTTCCAAGAAATTGATTTCTTTTGAGGCTAAAATATTTGGGTAAGAAAATAAACAAGTTATTCAGGGTTGAAAATATTGGCTCTAAAATTTTAAAGTGTTGTTTTCTTTTATTTTCAAAAACTATATCCTCACGTGCGCACTATGTCATACATGTGAAAAAATTTCATTGTAATTTAGCTGCAAGGATCAAGAAATATCAATCCCTATCTATGCTTGGACTGTCATTTCCAAAGTTATTGGAAGATTGGTTGACAACGAACCTGTTCTACGTCCCCTAGCCGACATAACTGAGCATGGTGGATCTTTGGCCAGCTATAGCCTCGAATCCACAACTCTCTGGTTAAGAAATGGACATCTTCGTTGAACAAAGTACTGCAGTTCTTTGAAACACAAATAAAATGAAATAACAAATATAAATTTTATAAAAGTTAAACTTTCTCTAAGAAATTATCTGGAATGCTATCATGCCGTATACATGTTTTAAAAATTTCTTAAGATGATAACTGCCCAGAAATAACTTTACTTTTTCTTCTAGGTTAATACTGAGCCATATGAATCCAATATTGCAGAAACAAACAGACCATACAGCATATTCTAGATAGTTACAATCACATAAGTCAACAATGGGATTTAAATACATGTAAAACATTTATCATATATTTCAAGAACAAAGTGTTGGCAAACATTGTAAACAAGGCTCTTTTTCAGTTAAATTTGGATTAAAAAACTAAATTTAAAAAAAAATTCTTAAAACGGTAACCACCCAGAAATAACTTTACTTTTTCGTCTAGGTTAAATCTGAGCCAGATGAATCCAATATTGCAGAAACAAACCCACTATAGAGTGAATTCCAGATAATTTTGTCATAAGTCATAAAAGTAATAAGAAATATGACATAAGCCAACTATGTTATTTTAACACATGTAAAATATTTATCATATATTTCAAGAAAACAGGAATAAAGTGTTGACAAGAATTGTATACAAGGCTCTTTTTCATTTAATTTTGGCTTTAAAAACTAATTTTAAAAAATTCTTAAAGTGCTAACCACCAAGAAATAAGTTTACTTTTTCTTCTAGGTTAATTCTGAGTGAGATGAATAAAATATTGCAGAAACAGACTATAAAGCCGATTTAAGATAGTTACAATCACATAAGTCAGTAGTAGGATTAAAACATATGTAAAAATCATATATTTCAAGAAAACAGGAATAAAGTGTTAACAAGCATTCTAAATAAGGCTCTTTTGTAGTTAAATTTGGCTTAAACTAAAATTTTAAAGAAAATTCTTAAAATGTTAACCATACACGAATAAGTTTATTTTTTTCTAGGTTAATACTGAGCCAGATGAATCCAATATTGCAGAAACAAACCCACTATAACGTGTATTCCAGATAATTAAAATGACATAAGTCAACAATGGGATTTAAACACATGTAAAACATTTATCATATATTTCAAGAAAACAGGAATAAAGTGTTGACAAGTATTGTAAACAAGGCTCTTTTTCAGTTAAATTTGGCTTAAAATCTACAATTTTTTTAAAAATTCTTAAAATGCTAACCACACAGAAATAACTTTATTTTTCTTCTAGGTTAATACTGAGAAATATGCATCCAATATTGCAGAAACACACAGACCATAAAGCCGATTCCAGACAGTTACAGTCACATAAGCCAACAATAAGGTTTAATCACATATAAAGCATTTATCATATATTTCAAGAAAATACTAATAAAGTGTTGACAAACATTGTATACAAGGCTCTTTTTCATTTAATTTTGGTTTAAAACACAAATTTTTTTTTAAATTCTTCAAGTGCTAACCACCCGAAAATAACTTTGTTTTTCTTCTAGGTTAATTCTCAGCCAGATGGTTTTGGGTTTTGAGTGCTACGGTCTACTTTTTGCAACACTAGGGTTAATGAGACCGAGACCTACTGCTTAAAGCCGATTCCGAAAAGCTACGAATATCCATGCAACAGTGGGATTCGAACCCATGAACTCCGGTTCCGAAGGCCAGCGTCCTAACCATTCTGCCTCTCAGCTAGATGAATCGAATATTTCAGAAACAAAACAGATTTCATATAGTTACAATCACATACGTCAACAATGGGGTTTAAACACATGTAAGACATTTACCATATATTTCAAGAAATCAGGAATAAAGTGTTGACAAGCACTGTAAACAAGGCTCTTTTTCAGTTAAATTTGGCTTAAAAAGGTAAAATTGTTTTTAAAAAATTCTTAAAATGCTAACTACCAAGAAATAACTTTACATTTTCTTGCAGGTTATTACTGAGCAAGATGAATCCAATATTGTAGAAACAAACCCACCATAAAGTTTATTCCAGATAGTTACAATCACATAAGTAAGCAGAGGGATTAAAACACCGGTAAAACATCATATATTTCAAGAAAACGGGAATTTATTGACAAGCATTCTAAACAATGCTCTTTTTCAGTTACATTTGGCTTCAAGAACTAAAATACTGTATAAAACGACACTAAAAATAAGTTGCATGTTTCTCAGTTTCAACCGCTATATGCATTAAGTGCAGTTGTTAGACAGCTGTGACTTTAATAAAAGCGTTTGAAACTATTCAGAGAGATAGTTAATAGGGAAAGCGAGAAGTGTGTATAACTTGTATTAGCATAAAATATGCAGATACCCAAGAGCAGACAGACAATTATTATACCTATTAGCAATTAATATGCTGCCTAGTATCAACATTCATGATCCAACCATAGTCATGGACAAGGGCAAATTAT
>CM063511.1:36279229-36294229 GCA_032207245.1 Pardosa pseudoannulata | reverse complement strand
AGTAGATTTTGTGTTCATTTTTTTTTATATATGGCAGATTCTATTAACATAAACCCTTTGCACTTAATAATATTTCAATTTTGTTAGCAAGAAGCACTGACATAGAATTCCGATGACATTAAAAGGATGGAGTGCACAAAATATATTGCAAAGAAAATAGTATAAAATACAAAATTTCAATATTATACGTTTATCTTTTTCACTAGAAATAGGAAATATACATTGGTTCAGAGCCCTTATCAATTAACATTAACAAAACAAAGCTTTTTGCTCAGTAGATTTTGTGTTCATTTTTTTTATATATGGCAGATTCTATTAACATAAACCCTTTGCACTTAATAATATTTCAATTTTGTTAGCAGGAAGCACTGACATAGAATTCCGATGACATTAAAAGGATGGAGTGCACAAAATATATTGCAAAGAAAATAGTATAAAATACAAAATTTCAATATTATACGTTAATCTTTTTCACTAGTAATAGGAAATATACATTAGTTCAGAGCCCTTATCAATTAACATTAACAAAAAATAGCTTATTTCTCATTAGTTTTTGGGTGTACATTTCTTTATATATGGCAAATTTTATATATTAACGTAAACCCTATTCACTCAATAATATTTCAATTTTGTCAACAGGAAGCACTTATATAGAATTCTGATTTCATTTAAAAGATGGAGTGCACAAAATATATTGCAAAGAAAATAGTATAAAATCCAAAATTCAATATTATATGTTTATCTTTTTCACTAGAAATAGGAAATATACATTGGTTCAGAGCCCTTATCAATTAACATTAACAAAACAAAGCTTTTTGCTCAGTAGATTTTGTGTTCATTTTTTTTATATATGGCAGATTCTATTAACATAAACCCTTTGCACTCAATAATATTTCAATTTTGTTAGCAGGAAGTACTTACATAGAATTCTGATGACATTAAAAGGATGGAGTGCACAAAATATATTGCAAAGAAAATAGTATAAAATACAAAATTTCAATATTATACGTTTATCTTTTTCACTAGAAATAGGAAATATACATTGGTTCAGAGCCCTTATCAATTAACATTAACAAAACAAAGCTTGCTCAGTAGATTTTGTGGTCATTTTTTTTTTTATGGCAGATTCTATTAACATAAACCCTTTGCACTCAATAATATTTCAATTTTGTTAGCAGGAAGCACTGACATAGAATTCTGATGACATTAAAAGGATGGAGTGCACAAAATATATTGCAAAGAAAATAGTAGAAATACAAAATTTCAATATTATACGTTTATCTTTTTCACTAGAAATAGGAAATATACATTGGTTCAGAGCCCTTATCAATTAACATTAACAAAACAAAGCTTTTTGCTCAGCAGATTTTGTGTTCATTTTTTTATATATGGCAGATTCTATTAACATAAACCCTTTGCACTTAATAATATTTCAATTTTGTTAGCAAGATGCACTGACATAGAATTCTGATGACATTAAAAGGATGGAATGCACAAAATATATTGCAAAGAAAATAGTATAAAATACAAAATTCAATATTATACGTTAATCCTTTTCACTAGTTATGGGAAATATACATTAGTTCAGAGTCCTTATCAATTAACATTAACAAAAAATGCTTTTCGCTCAGAAGATTGTGTGTACATTTTTTATGCATGGTAGATTATATATATTGACATAAACCCTTTGCACTCAATAATATTTCAATTTTGTTAGTAGGTAGCACTTACATAGAATTCTGACTACATTCAAAATTTGGGGTGGACAACAATATATTGCAAAGAAAATAGTCCAAAAAAATGTCAATATTATACGTTAATTCTTTTCCCTAGTAATGGGAAATATGCATTAGTTTAGAGCCCTTATCAAAAAACATTAACAGAAAAAGCATTTTGCTCAGTAGATATTGTGAGTACATTGTTTTTATATATGGTAGATTTTATTTATTAACATAAACCCTTTTTCACTCAATAATATTTTAATTTTATTAGCACGAATCACTTACATAGAATTTTGATTACATTCAAAGGATGGAGTGCACAATAACATATTACTTATAAGAAAGTAGTCTTAGGACTACTGTCTTTATAATATATTGTCCTACAAAATGTCCTACAAAATTTCAATACTATACATTAATCATTTTTTGCTTGTAATAGGAGCTTTAGTGTTATATTTAAATTTTTTGTCATAAAGATTGCGGACTTCAATAGGAAGAACTTTTGAACAATAACTTATAACAATCTGAAATACAAAATGTATTAATCCTGCGGTTAATAATTCTTGATATACTCTAAGTACATGCGTAAGGAAAAAACTAGTCAAAATGCTCTCAGACTTGATTAAGATGAAAAACCATTTTAAGTTTTCATAATTAAAGTTTTTTTGTACATATTATAGAAACAGAAATATTCTACTTTTCCAGTCAGCCAATAGTTTATGACTACGCACAGGACAAGGAGGGAGGGAAAAGACACACCGCCAGCTGAACAACTTTAAAGAACATTCCTACAGAAGTAACACTGAAAATTCTTTCGATTTGATTCCCTATTTACAATGAGTACTTATGAGTATATGACGTCTGAGCAATTAAATTTTTGGTTATTATTATATTTTCTGTACTTTCTTTTACTTTCCCTTTGTAAAATAGAAGTAAAACAGAAAGTAACTTTCCTTACTCAATATCACTAAAAGAAGGCTAACAAATATTATTTAATTGCTTGTTGCTATTACAGCGAAGGTATGCCATATATGAAAAGCGATATAAGCATTCATTTTAAACATTCAAAAATTTTCATCGGTTTTTGCTCATGATTGTAACAAAGAGTTATACCAGTAAACGCTCTCGTTGCTATCTTTGAACTACCGACGGAGGGCTAAGTTTTTCCAATTTTAATTCTTGCGCTTACCTTGGCTGGACAGATGAGATTCGCCAGCCCCAACACTGAGTGAGGAATTGAGATTGGAGTGTTTGTTCCCTCAGCGAAATGAGGAGGAGATCACTGCAAAGGAAGGACATAAAAAATGAATCCATAAAGACTGATTGCACAAATTTTAGCGATCTCTAACACCATTTTACTTGACTCCATGATTTTATTCTTTTACAAATTATCCTAGAACTAACCTTACTTGAACTGTCAACTATGGACAAAATATCATACATATACATGTAATAAGACGGACTTCACTATGGGTGGTTGCAGTCATGGGCCATAAAAATGACATCGTTTTAGTTGAAGGATTTTATGAACAGAACGTTGGAGAGCTTCATTATAGGAACAGGACAAACTGAGGGGTCAGCTAACATGAAGTTATATGTAAAAAGGCCCTTAACACGTGAATCAACATCACAGTCAAAATCTGTGGGAAAATATCTAAGAAAATCTGACTGCGATAGAGTGCATCTCCTTTTCGTTTAGAAATTTCCTAAATTGTCCGCTAGAGAAATGTAGAGTTTTAATTGGTAAGGCCAATCTCTGAGGGCATAAACTGTAGCCCAAGTGGTCAATTTAGGTTAGGGTTTAAAAAGGGAATGCGAAAGGACGATGGAATTTTTGCCTTTGACTCAAGATTTGAAAACTCCTGAGAGTTTTCTTGGACAGTCTTTGGGGGTTTTATACAAAACGCCTACATTAGTTCCCCGATATAGTTTACTTTTTCTTCCATATATATGTAGTAAGACGGACTTCGCAATGGGTGGTGCAGTCATGGCTCTTAAAAAGGACACCGTTTTAGCTAAAGACCTTTATTAAGATAACGTTGGAGGACGGGTTCCCACTTCATCATAAGGACAGGGCAAACTCAGGGGTTAGCTAGCTTGAAGTTATGTGTAAAAAGGTCCTTAACACTTGGTCAACATCTGTGGGAAAATCTCTAGAAAAATCTGCCTCCGACAGCGTGCATCTCCTTTTTGTTTGGACATTTCCTAAATTATCAGCAAGGACCATGTAGAGTTGTAATTGGTCAAACCACTTCTCTGAGGGCGTAAACTGTAGCCCTAGTGGTCAATTTCGGTTAGGGGTAAAAAAGAGTTATGCTAAAGGACGCAGGAAAATTTTTAGCCCTTTACTTCAGATTTGAAAACCCTTGAGAATTTTCCACTAACACGTACAATAACATGTACTAGTAAGTGACCCGTATTAGTACATATTAGTAAATCTCAATAGATCGAAAATTATTTATATTTTTAACCAACTTTTCGTATTTTATGTTGAAATATATAAACAAATATAAATAGTCAAATAAACACACACACTCACATATATATATATATATATATATATATATATGTGTGTGTGTGTGTATGCGTGTGTATATATATATGTATTTATATGTATTTATGTGTATATATAAGTGTATATATATATATATATATATATATATATAGAGAGAGAGAGAGAGAGAGAGGGGTAGATAGATAGATTAATATATGTTATATACACATTTATATATATATATATATATATATATATATATATATATATATATATATATATGTGTGTGTGTGTGTGTGTGTGTGTGTGTGTGTGTGTGTGTGTGTGTGTATGTATGTATTGATGTTTCATTTTTAAGTTAAAATCTAAAATAAATTGTTGCCAACAGTAAGTCTTATCTCCCTTATATTTTATTTGTCTATTTTAATGAATTATCAATATTTTCTCAAAAGGTCTGGTTCTTTGCTTCGCATGTTCTATAGTGTGGGAATTCGTTTTTATTCCGCTATAAACTTTTCGCAGAACATGGCATAATAATAACAGCCATAGTATATAAAACGATCAGAAAAAAAGTTTAAATACATATATACATGTAAAAATACAACACAAGCCTATTCACTCATATATTTATTTCACATACATACAATATAAGACCTAGTTATTTGCCGATTATCATAGAAATAGGTATATTTGCCCACATTTTTTGCTCTTTTCTCTGTTGTCAGCAGGAGGAAGGTTGGAATCCCTCCTGTTTACATTTCACTAATCCTTCAGCATGTCAGATAAAATCCCGGATTTACTGACCTGCTCGAGAGCAATTTCTTGAAAAGGAAAGAGAAATCCCGACTTATATAACGACGTGTTTTTATCTCGGCTCTTCTTAAAAGAATTCACAATATACTTTCTAATGCAATCAATTCATTTCAAGTAAGGTTCTGTGATACGATAAAATTTACGTTAGCCTACATTAGTATTATAAATAAGTATAAGTTTTTATATGACGGTTCGAATTTCTGAAGTTTCTAATAATATTCATCTAATAGAAAGCTGTACTGTTCTTGAGTAATAGAAGATGAGTTTTATATTCAGAAAAATACGTTTTCAGTTCAAAATCTCAATATCCGTAAATTAAGTCTAAATAAAAACCACTTCTATAGTTCTTTGTTGGTGGGCGTTAACCAAATATAGCTATGATAATATTATATAGACGTAATGTATGTAACATCTATATAATTTAAATTAAGTCTGAAGGAGAGCCACTGCTATAGTGCTTTATTGGTTAGCGTTAACCAAATATAGCTATGATAATATTATATAGGCGTAATCTATGTAACATCTATATAATTTAAATTAAGTCTGAAGGAGAACCACTGCTATAGTTCTTTGTTGGTTAGCGTTAACCAAATATAGCTATGATAATATTATATAGGCGTAATCTATGTAACATCTATATAATTTAAATTAAGTCTGAAGGAGAACCACTTCTATAGTTCTTTGTTGGTGGGCGTTAACCAAATATAGCTATGATAATATTATATAGACGTAATGTATGTAACATCTATATAATTTAAATTAAGTCAGAAGGAGAGCCACTGCTATAGTGCTTTATTGGCGTGGGTTTTCCAAACATATTTATGCTAATATTTTATAGACGTAATCTATATAAAACCTCAATTATAAATTAAGTCTGAAGAAAAACCACTGATATAGTGCTTTATTGGCGTGTTTTGACCAAATATAGCTATGCTTATATTATGTAGACGTAACCTGTGTAAAATTTAAATAATTGTAAATTGAGTCTGAAGAAAAACAACTGGTAGATTGCTTTATTCGTGTGAGTTAACAAATATAACTATGCTAATATTGTATAGACGTTACCTATGTAAAATCTCAAAAATTGTAAATTAAGTCTGAAGAAAAATCGCTGATAGTGTTTTATTGGTGTGCGTTGACCAAATATAGCTGAAGGAAAACAGCTGCTATAGTGCTTTATTGGTATGCGTTTTCCAAATATAGCTATGCCAACATTATATAGACTTAATCTATGTAAAATCTCAGTAATTGTAAATTAAGTCAAGAAAACCAACTGATAGAGAGGTGTGCGTTAAACATATATAGCTATGCTAATATTATGTAAACGTAACCTGTGAAAAATCTTAATAATTGCAAACTGAGTCTGAAGGAAAACCACTGGTACATTGCTTTATTGGTATGAGTTGACAAATATAACTAAACTAATATTATATAGGCTTAACCTATGTAAAATCTCAATAATTGTAAATTATGTCTGAAGAAAAACCGCTGATATATTTATTTATTGGTGTACGTTGAACAAATATAGCTAAGCTAATATTATGTAGGCGTAACCTGTGTATAAACTCAATAATTATAAATTAAGTCTGAAGAAAAACCGGTTATCGAGTGCTTTATTGGTGTGTGTTGACAAAATATAGCTATGCTAATATTGTATAGGCGTAACCTATGTATATAGGGGTAATCTCAGGAACTACTGAACTAATTATCAAGATTCTGTATCTAATTGAAAGCTATATTATTCCTAAATATTTTATGTTTTATTGCTTAAAAGTAAAAGTATAGCTTGAAATCTCGATTTGTAAATGAAATCACACGTAACAGGCATGCTTGACGGCCTTTTTGAACTATGTTTCCCTATTTATCTACACTAAAATCATCAATTTATACGTTACTTATATAAAATTGAGATAGCTGTATTCGTTAACTATATATTAGTATAGATATTAATATAGGTAAATATGTTCAATACAGACTAATAAAACAACCAGTAAAACCTGGATTTAAAAATCAATCTAAATACGCATTAAGCTGGTTCGGTTATCTAAATAAATAAAAATGTAAATATTTCTTCGTGACCCCAAATCTCTGAAAATATTGCAACTATTGCCTAGAAACTGTGTCATAATGTTGCATTAGGGTCAGGGTATGTTTTTAAACCATACAGTTTATATATAGAGTTTAAAATATCTATCAGTGACTCCCAGCAATTTAATTGGTTGCTGTGTATTTGGCTGTGTGGTAAAGTTCCTTGCATCGAGTAATCAAAGCAGTGGTTCGAATCCCACCAGACGAAATGTTATTAAATTAAAAATATTATTGACATCTGATTTTTTTCCTTCATTTCAGTTTAACCACATGAAGCTACAGCAACACGTGGCCGGGCACAGCTAGTATGTCTGCATTGTATTACAAAATGGTAATGTTTATTCAAAAAGGAAGTTAGCAATGGAACTATTGAACTGATTCTATAAATTATTTTACTAATAGAAACTTTCCACGAGTAACATAAGTTTGTTTTAGATAAAAGTAACTTTTCGCATGAAATCTCAATATTTGTAAATAAAATCATAAGAAAAGATTTATTTGGCAACTCTATCAGTTTGCGTTACCTTTCATTTATGTATATTAATATTATAAAGAATTACAATATATTTATATTTACTGAAAAATCTATGAAACTACTGCGAGCAATGTAAAATCTCTTACAGTAATATATATCTGCACTATACCTATTCTTTCTGTAAATAAAATAAGAGCAGTATTTTATTTACAGAAAGAATATTTCAGTTCGAAATATCAAAAATTTGTAAATCAAGTTTTCAGAAATAGAACTTGCTTGACAGTTTTATTGACGAGTGTAGTCGAAATATATCTATACTTAAATTATAAGCGGTAACGTTGATACATTTCTGAGAATTATATCAGGGTAATGGTCCACCATGATGGGAGTTGGGGGTAAGAGAAATGGATAGGAACAGGGCTTTTGCTGCTAAGTTGCCAGGGGAATATTTCTTATTATAGTAGCGCCATCTACTAACTTATTTATAAACTAAAATTATTCAATTAATCGTGTATGAGTTTGAACAAATTTGATTTCAAGAAATGCAATGAATAAAGTGGATATTACATTATCAATACATATTTTGATCACACCTATTTCATTTTTAATATATAACTTGTTTTTATTTCTATGTTTTATTTTTTTTAAATTATTCAAAATTAATTAATGACAAAATAAGTAATCGAAATCCAGTAATTAAGTAATTATATTTGATCTCAATTTATTTTAATAGCCAATAAATATACCGATTTAAATATAAAAAATACTCCGTTAAAATGTCATTGAATTAAATATTTATAATTTTATACTTTTCTATCAAAGAACATTCATATTCTTAAATTTTGCTATGACTCCCAAAAGTATAGAGCAATTTTAGATAATTGTTTCACTCAGTTAATTAACCCATTTTATCCCAGTGTCCTATTTAGAGGACAGCTGAAAAATATCACTTGGAAATCACTATTTGTTTGTTGCGAATATTTTCTAAGCTGGAACCTGAAGGGGTATGTACTAGCTTCTGCTAGCATGAGTTTCGGCTTTCGCCCCCTCCTCCTTCCCCTGGGCATTTTGTCTATTCCTCGCAGTAGTGGGTGGGGTTTGTACCATCTCTTTGCGATTGCATAATCATTTTCAGTTTACTTTGGACATTTCACTGGGCATTTTTAATGTGATAGTACTCTTCTGTTATCATCTTGGTGGTAAAGTAGAGTTATATTATTCTTAGGTAGGTTCTAGCTCATTATTTTTTAACTGTCCTCTAAATAGGACAGTGGGAAGATACATATGCAATTGACGCATTCTTTCTCCTTTTCTAAGTAAGAGAAAGAAAAAAAAATCCCCTTCTAGTGTTTTACTCCTGCTGAGTTATGTCAGTACAAAGGTTTCTGAAGTTAGAGGAAGCATTGGATTTACTAAATAGTTTATATTCAGATGAGAGCGACATTAAAATTACTGTGTTACCATCAGATGCTAATGAACTAACTAACGAAGATGAAGGGAATGAGAATGCAGTAAATACTGGTAGTATTATTATAAACGTTGTTCTTGGGTCTATGGAGGTTAGAACTGGAGATACTTTTGAGTCTGAACCATCCACAATCTCTAGTGTTTTGACAACAAAGAACAAAAAAAAATGGCTAAACGACTTCAGTCTTCTTGGATAAAAAATAAGTCACCGCAATACACAAAATAGATATACAGGCTGAATCAACTGCAAGTGACTTTCTCAAGTAGATGGAAACTGCACTGAAAGACAAAACTCCACCAAAGGTTTTCGATCAGTTTTATTCCAGTGAAGTTTACGATCTCATTGTAAAAGAAACTGTGCGACATGCAACAGATGTAAAAAATTAACATGATTTATTTACCACTGCTGATGAAATACGTGTTTTTGTAGGAATTTTGCTTTTAACTGGTTATCATTCAAATACCTGTGAACGTGACTACTGGTCAGATGCCGAAGGCCTTTACATTACCCTGGGGGGAAATGCCAAGTCAAAAAACCGCTTCCAAAAGTAGAAATCTTATTTACACTTTGTCGACAATGGAACTGTATTCAGCATGGGCAGAATCTTCCTTCAAAATAAAACCTTTGTTTGTCATATTCAATAATAATTTTATGAGATTTGGACAGTTCAAGTTAACGTGAAGATGCCGAATTTGATAAATTCTTACAACAAACATATGGGCGGTGTGGGTCACCACGACCGGTTGGCTGGACTTTATTATCCAGCCAACCAGTCCATTAAAATTCGTGGAAAAAAGTGGTACTGGCCACTTTTTATACATTCATTGAATATGGCTATGGTAAGCGCATAGATAATGCACAAAACTCTCAACAAAATGAAGCCCTAAACTTGAAAGTGTTCCGAAGAGTTGTAACAAGAGTTTATCTAAACACATCTGTGATAAGAACAAGAGGTGGACCTAGGATCTCGATTGTACTTTCTGATGCAAAAGGAGATGTCCGAAAAGATAGTGTTGGCCATTTTTTACTAAAGCGAGAAAAACAAGTTCATTGTCAAAGAGAGGGCTGCAAAGGAAAACCCAAAACATACTGTGGGAAATGTGACAAAACACTTCGTTAGGCTTACTTTGAACCTTTCCACCGAGATTAAAGGGAAATTCAACTGAAAACTGAACTATTTTGTAAATAAAATATTAATATTCAAATAGGGTAAAATTTTGTACTCGGATATCCCTTTTTATCTTTGAAGAAAACAAGAAAACATGTAAGTACAAATATTATCCCCTTTATCCCAGTGTCCTATTTAGAGGACGGGACATATTTCTTATATGAAATATATATTTTTTTCAAATTTTGTTATATTTAGTTTGTTTAGGGTAAATTAACTTTAGAAAACAGGATTCTTCTCAAATCTGAACAAAATAAATAAATTGGGATAAAACGGGTTAATAATGGATTAACTCTAAAATGCTAGATTGATGGTGATAAACGGCTTGAGCCGATGCTTAAGACAATTGATACAAATCACTGGAGGGCAATGGTATTGGATAGATATAAATGGTTTACATTAAATAATAGTTTTGGCCAGTAATCGAATGCAGATCTTAAGAAAAAATGTTGGTGTATCGTTGTTGGGTGTATCGTTGTTGGGCTATGAATTTATCGAACACATTCTAAAAATTCTTATACTAAAAGAAATCCACTCTATCATTGAGTATAATAAGCTATATTTCATTTAAATAAAAATATTTTCTGTACAAAATCTTAATATTTGAGATTGAAAGTCTGAAGAAAGATCGCTAATTGGCTGCTTTATTGATATCTGTTGATCAAATCTATACATACTAATATCATAAAGAGGTAAAATTTGGTTAAAATGCAGAGGGAAATCACTGAAACTACTAAACCAACTAAGAAAAGAAAATTTTTAAAGTTAGTAGAAAAAAAATTACCTATATAGATCTGTCTAAAAGTGATTATTTTTGCGGGATAAATACATTAAAATGTCTGTAAACAGAAAATAAACTTTTGGATCTATTGTTCAATTAATTCTAGTTTCAAATTTTAAACATACACTGCCAACCTGCGTATCTCGTACAAAAAGTATGCCTTTTAAAACAACAACAGTGCGTGTCATATACTTTGATCTCACACATGTTAATATGAACAGTTAGGACCAGTTTGTAAATTACTAAAAATTTAAATATCTGCATATCACTTACTTACCAACAATTGTTAGCATACGCATTCATAATACTGATTTTTATCAATAATCGTGTAAATAGCGAAAAACGAGGAATTAAAAAATTAGACAATTTCTGTCTGTGCTTATACCATACATATATACATATATGAAACATAGCGTGGCATCCCATGCTTCAGGGATGTAACTTGGTCGAAGGGGTGTAGTCGTCGGAGAAAAGAATAAGATTTATCAAGAGAACATTATCACCATCTTTATTTAGCAAAGTCTAACAGCAAAATCCGTCAAAATTAGTCGTGCGGCCTTTTATAACTTTGGAAGTCACAGGCGTGAGAAAAGGAATGAGTTTATCAGGAAAGTAGGATGGCTAATTAATTTCGCCAACTGGAAGGCGATTTTTCTAAGACAAAAGAATTTAACGCAAAGAAGCTACGAAGACAGATGACGAAATCGCGGGTTTAGCGTTTTTTTAATAAAGGAGTTAGTAATTTTTATTTAAGACTAAAGTATTAAATTTTTACATTAAATATATATATATATATATATATATATATATATATATATATATATATATATATATATAGTGGTTCATATATAAATACTCATGCAAACACACACCATACACACACATATATGTATATATATAAGCATACGCATATATATATGTATATTATATATATATATATATATATATATTATATATATATATATATATTATATATATATATATATATATATATATATATATATATATATATATATATATATATATATATATATATATATATATATATATATATATATATATATATATATATATATATATATATATATATATATATGTGTGTGTGTGTGCGTGTGTGTGTGTGTATAAATTACATAGATATGCATTCAGACGTATGCCCAAAAATGTTTCTATGTAAATAGCTATTTACATACGTATCTTACCAAAAAAAATTTTCTTTTACGCCTTACTTCGGCCTAAAATTTTTAAATTATTGGTATAAATAATTGATTCAACGTTATATTTATGCTAAATATATATATTACTAATTTAAGAAAAATAAAGAAGATAATGAATGTGCTATCAACTGATGAAACAATATAAAAATATCAATTTAAACAAATGCTAACATTTTCATCAAAACACCTGCAAAAAAATCTACTTTTAAAGCAAGATATTTAGATTACTTTGGTTGAAATTTCCTTCGTACATAACTAAAGTCATTTCTCCACTGGAATAACCACATGTCACCAAAAAATATTTACCCACCATCACTTGCTTTAAATTACCATGGTCCAAAAATCTTCAAGTTTATTTTTCGCTAAGCCGCTGCAATGTCAAATGTGATCTAGGATTTACGTAAGTCTTTACGATCATTTGCTGCTCTTTTTTTTTTCTTATTGACCGAAAAGATATTTTACGTAATATTGGAATACTCTGGGCAAACTACTTTATCTGTTTATAAGATAAAAACGTCGTTATTCGACTTAAAATCTCCAATTACTTACATTGTAGTAAAATTTCATAATAAATATTGATCAAAAATCATTTTTCATAAATATAAACTGTAGGAAAACATATTAGTTCTCCATTTTTCTGTAAAATATATTTTACGTAATATTGGAATACTCTGGGCAAACTACTTTATCTGTTTATACGATAAAATAATCGTTATTCGACTTAAAATCTCCAATTACTTTCATTGTAGTAAAATTTCATAATAAATATCGATCAAAAAATATTTTTTCATAAACTGTAGGAACACATATTAGTTCTCCATTTTTCTGTAAAAGATAATTTATGCAATATTGAAATACTCTGGGCAAATTACTTTATCTGTTTATAAGATAAAAACGTCGTTATTCTACTTAAAATTTTCAATTACTTACATTGTAGTAAAATTTCATAATAAATATCGATCAAAAAATCATTTTTCATAAATATAAACTGCAGGAAAACATATTAGTTCTCCAATTTTCTGTAAAATGATTTATACCACATTATTCCTTCAATTTCAAATACGTGGTTTTTATAAAGTAATATTGATTTCAGAAATTTTAATCAAATGTCTAGTCACATTAAATACGATTTTGTAAAAGTTGAGATGTAAAATTACTACATACTTTAAAGGTTATAACTGAAGTCTATTTAAACATCCAAATACTTAAATACTTTTATGAAACTAAAAATGTGTTTAAAAGTAAATAATTCAATCCTTATAAAAAATAATAAGATTTCACCCTGAAACAGTAAACATTTTCACTCAGATAAACTGTTAATACACTGTGTGCTGGTACATTTCGCAGCGGAATTGTACCGAGAGCTGGCGTTTTGCGAGTAAATTTAGTTATTCAGTTAAATCTCAATAGATCGAAAATTATTTCATTTTTTAACCAACTTTTCGTGTTTTATATTGAAATATATAAGCAAATATATAAATAGCAACCATTAGATTTTTGTAAACAAAAAAACATATTTTTTAGTGGATAAATTTAAATTAGTATCGTAAATATGAAAAATCAAATACAAGTAGTAGTATATAGTTTTAATTTTTACAAATTATGTTATATATAAGCATTGTTACATTATAAAAAAATGAAAGACAAGAACATTCGGCTTTGTTTTTCTATATATACCGTTATTTTTGTATTCACAAACAAACCATGTTCTTACACTAACCCATACTAGTACGTGACCCGTATTAGTAAGTACTAGTAAATCTGAATGGATTGAAAATTATTTAATTTTTTAACTAACTTTTCTTATTATATATTTAAATATATAAACAAATATGTAAATAGACCAATGATCATATATATATATATTTATATATATATATATATATATATATTATATATATATATGTTCGCAAGGATAAATAAGATTTAAAATCTAAATTAATTTTTTAAGCAACCTTCTCGTTCTGTGGTTCCGTATAGACAGATATAAAAACTAGTTTTTATTTGTCTAAATTTATCCAGAATCTATGTAGTAGACAAGAACATTCGACTTCATTTTCCTGTATATACCGTTATTTTTGTACCCACAAAGAAACCGTGTTGTTACATTAACCCGTACTAGTACATACAATGTGTTAACAACTTACTAAATGTTCAATCTTATTGATAAAAAATAAAGTATTTTAAAAGTATATTGTTCTCTTAAAATTACAATTTCTTAAGCACTTTTAAAATTGAAGCTGTTGATAACCTTAAACTCCCAATTTTAATAGAATTTAGGGAATTTTAATAGAACTGTTTATAACTTTGAATACATATACTGAAGTTTTAGTGCCGCAATGCAACGAAATATGAGCATATTAGAGGGAAGCACTATTATGTAACACGAGTAAATATCAGAAGGTTATGTATGCTGAATTGTAAGTAATATTACTTAATCTCTACACTGCAGGATTTAACAGAATTCCTCTCTACTACAACTATGCAAAAATTGTGCAATCGTTTATTTTGTTAATAACTGATACTTTTCAAATCTAAAGTAAAATTTTTAGTGATCATGCCCTTTTTTAAATTCTAATCAATTTGTTTGAAAACTTAACATTTAGAATTATATACAATAAATATATTAAGTAATTTTGCTGCTATTGATTATTTATTGCTTGAAAAATACTCAAGTTAAATTTTAACTGCTGCTGTGCAGTTTTACAGATCTCATCCCTTAAATCATTGATTCAGGTCTCTCTTAGAGCTTGACTGCAAACATCTGTTAATGCC
>CM063511.1:36259840-36277340 GCA_032207245.1 Pardosa pseudoannulata | reverse complement strand
CTTTTCACGTTGCCACCGGCGGGAAAACAAAAACAGCCGAGCTCGCGACAATTACAGCGGGAATCCTCCGGGGCATACTTTCCACAAGTCTTTGTATTACAGCTAGTGGTATTGTCTTCCACTCGGCTTGGAGTAGACATGCAAGTACCTTCACCGATTTTGCACTGGTAGTGCACCCCTTAATTCGGCGTTCCAACTCATCCCAGAGGTTCTTGATAGGGTTCAAGTCTAGGCTCTGGGCAGGCCAGTCCATTTAAGGATTGGCCACATTTGTGATACAAGATAATTATGCCTTTCTCGAAATCAGAGAGCTCCGAACTGAGCGGCATTTCTCATGAGACTAATGCCGATGATGTTTCCTACATGATGTATACCGTCGGAGGCCGTGACGTACCTCAGGACCCAGATATCGTCATTTGCATAAGTAGCAAATACTTATTGGTAGACAGTGTATAAAAAAATATTTTATATATTCTTAATATTCCTCTTTCCATTAAATAGTACTTTATAGGAAAATATATAAATACAATTATCATAATTATTCAATTTAAATTAATACCAAAATATGAAGTAGGATCAAAAACAGAAAACAAATTTATTATCATATAAAATTAAAATTTAATGAATTTCTACCTTTATTTATATCAATATATCTTAGTTTGTTTATTAAATCTCATTTTTTTGTAAAAAAAAAAGAATTAATAAACTAACTAAGATAGATAAAATCATCAATACAGAATTTTTTCAATAAAAGGGTGTAAATTGAGGAATTAATTCAACTTTAACTTGACAAATTAATATTATCATTAATTTTACAAATTAATTAATTAACTTTACACATAATATTGTCTGATTTAGCCTTAAAGGTCCTTCTCGAATTTGAATATATCTTAAAATTTTTCGTTCTAGAAGAGTGTAAAAGGCTACTCTAATTAAAATTATAATAATATATAGAAATTATAATAAAGTTTGAAAATATAGTAATAATGTAAGTATCGCGTAAGTCTCTGTCGTGGGTCAAGAAGAGCGTCGGTTAAAGCAAACTTTTGGCTCATTGTAAGACGCCGAACATTTGAAAAACGCTGAACAATCAAAAACGGCAGTATTGTACCAGTAATGGTCTTTTCGACACACGGACGATTAGAGGTGTCAAATGTGCCGTTTTGTCAACGCACCGAGAGAGAAAAGAAACTGTTCTTTGTGTGACCGCGTCGGCTGGGTTCCAAAGGGCGTTTCGGCTACTCCAAGGACAAAGGTCAACTATGGGGGTGTCGATTTCCCCTAAAACCGAGGTTTCCTGTTTGGAAAAGAAGAAACGGGAGGGGTCTCCCAGCTGAGCTTTGAGTTGAGCAGGTTGTCTAGAGTGATCTCCTCTCTGGAAGTCTTTACTTATACATTTTTATAGTTATTTAACCCATCCACCGGCCACCCTCCCCACCTTTTTCCGTTTCAAAACAGTCACCCTTTTCGTAAATTCCAGACGGAACTTACCGTACCATACTAGAGTTGCCGGTTTAAAAATTGTCAGGTACTTTTAAATTATTTTCCCTGCAAGGTAAAAGAGTTCCGTTACTCAAAATTAGTTTCTTTCATTTATTATCGCTTTGCAATATTTTTTTCCTCAAAAGTGTGCGATACGAGTTATACAAGTGCGAACGAGAAGGAGTCGACAGTTCCGTTTTCGAACAGGAATTCGCTGTCGAACCCCAGTCGACGCGTCCGTTCAGTGGGTTAAATGATTTTTGTTAAATAAATGAAAGTTGTTAAGTTTGAAATCATCTACGACTGATTATTTCGCCTCCATACCTGCTCCTTATACGAGACCCATGCGAAATCATAACCAAATGACTAGGGTATGACATACAATCGGAAACAGAAACATCGCAAACCGCTCGGCGAGATTATAATAATATATAATTAATTAGATTCTAATTCTAATGCGTAGTATTAACTGTTATCAGTTCTTTTCTCTTTCAGAATATCAAGTAAATTTTAATTTAATATATATCTTATATCCAGACAAGTGACATTATTATGTGTAAAGGAAAAGAAATATGACGTTGTTAACCCTTAACTTGTGTGTATGTATGTTCTCAGATCAAGTTATTTCACATTGTATATTTAAATCATTATTTATCTACACTTCAACGTTATATGGCATTAACAGATGTTTGCAGTCAAGCTCTAAGAGAGACCTGAATCAATGATTTAAGGGATGAAATCTGTAAAACTGCACAGCAGCAGTTAAAATTTAACTTGAGTATTTTTCAAGCAATAAATAATCAATAGCAGCAAAATTACTTAATATATTTATTGTATATAATTCTCAATGTTAAGTTTTCAAGCAAATTGATTAGAATTTAAAAAAAGGGCATGATCACTAAAAATTTTACTTTAGATTTGAAAGATATCAGTTATTAACACAATAAACGATTGCACAATTTTTGCATAGTTGTAGTAGAGAGGAATTCTGTTAAATCCTGCAGTGTGGAGATTAAGTAATATTACTTACAATTCAGCATACATAACCTTCTGATATTTACTCGTGTTACATAATAGTGCTTCCCTCTAATATGCTCATATTTCGTTGCATTGCGGCACTAAAACTTCAGTATATGTATTCAAAGTTATAAACAGTTCTATTAAAATTCTCTAAATTCTATTAAAATTGGGAGTTTGCGGTTAACAAAAGCCTAAATTTTAAAAGTGCTTAAGAAATTGTAATATTAAGAGAACAATATGTTTTTAAAATGCTTTATTTTTGACCAATAAGCTTGAAAATTTAATAAGTTGTTAACACTTTGTATGTACTAGTACGGGTTAATGTAACAACACGGTTTGTTTATGGGTACAAAAATAACGGTATATACAGGAAAATGAAGTCGAATGTTCTTGTCTACTACATGGATCTGGAATAATTTAGACAAATAAAAACTAGTTTTTACGTCAGTCAATGTGGAACCACAGAACGAGAATGTTGATTAAAAAATTTAATTTAGATTTTAAATCTTATTTATCCTTGCGAACATATATATATATATATATATATATATATATATATATATATATATATATGATCATTGGTCTATTTACATATTTGTTTATATATTTAAATATATATAAGAAAAGTTAGTTAAAAAATTAAATAATTTTCAATCCATTCAGATTTACTAGTACTTACTAATACGGGTCACGTACTAGTATGGGTTAGTGTAAGAACATGGTTTGTTTGTGAATACAAAAATAACGGTATATATAGAAAAACAAAGCCGAATGTTCTTGTCTTTCATTTTTTTATAATGTAACAATGCTTATATATAACATAATTTGTAAAAATTAAAACTATATACTACTACTTGTATTTGATTTTTCATATTTACGATACTAATTTAAATTTATCCACTAAAAAATATGTTTTTTTGTTTACAAAAATCTAATGGTTGCTATTTATATATTTGCTTATATATTTCAATATAAAACACGAAAAGTTGGTTAAAAAATGAAATAATTTTCGATCTATTGAGATTTAACTGAATAACTAAATTTACTCGCAAAACGCCAGCTCTCGGTACAATTCCGCTGCGAAATGTACCAGCACACAGTGTATTAACAGTTTATCTGAGTGAAAATGTTTACTGTTTCAGGGTGAAATCTTATTATTTTTTATAAGGATTGAATTATTTACTTTTAAACACATTTTTAGTTTCATAAAAGTATTTAAGTATTTGGATGTTTAAATAGACTTCAGTTATAACCTTTAAAGTATGTAGTAATTTTACATCTCAACTTTTACAAAATCGTATTTAATGTGACTAGACATTTGATTAAAATTTCTGAAATCAATATTACTTTATAAAAACCACGTATTTGAAATTGAAGGAATAATGTGGTATAAATCATTTTACAGAAAATTGGAGAACTAATATGTTTTCCTGCAGTTTATATTTATGAAAAATGATTTTTTGGTCGATATTTATTAGGAAATGTTACTACAATGTAAGTAATTGGAGATTTTAAGTAGAATAACGACGTTTTTATCTTATAAACAGATAAAGTAGTTTGCCCAGAGTATTCCAATATTACGTAAAATATCTTTTACAGAAAAATGGAGAACTAATATGTGTTCCTACAGTTTATGAAAAAATATTTTTTGATCGATATTTATTATGAAATTTTACTACAATGAAAGTAATTGGTGATTTTAAGTCGAATAACGATGATTTTATCGTATAAACAGATAAAATAGTTTGCCCAGAGTATTCCAATATTACGTAAAATATCTTTAACAGAAAAATGGAGAACAAATATGTTCTCCTACAGTTTATATTTATGAAAAATGATTTTTTAATCGATATTTATTATGAAATTTTACTAAAATGAAAGTAATTGGAGATTTTAAGTCGAATAACGACGTTTTTATCTTATAAACAGATAAAGTAGTTTGCCCAGAGTATTCCAATATTGCGTAAAATATCTTTTCGGTCAATAATAAGAAAAAAAGAGCAGCGAATGATCGTAAAGACTTACGTAAATCCTAGATCACATTTGACATTGCAGCGGCTTAGCGAAAAATAAACTTGAAGATTTTTGGACCATGGTAATTTAAAGCAAGTGATGGTGGGTAAATATTTTTTGGTGACATGTGGTTATTCCAGTGGCGAAATGACTTTAGTTATGCACGAAAGAAATTTCAACCAAAGTAATCTAAAGATCTTGCTATAAAAGTAGACTTTTTCGTAGGTGTTTTGATGAAAATGTTAGCATTTGTTTAAATTGATATTTTTATATTGTGTTTCATCAGTTGATAGCAGATTCATTAAATTCTTTATTTTTCTTAAATTAGTAATATATATATTTAGCATAAATATAACGTTGTATCAATAGTTTATACCAATAATTTAAAAATTTTAGGCCGAAGTAAGGCTTAAAAGAAAATATTTTTTTGGTAAGATACTTATGTAAATAGCTATTTACATAGAAACATTTTTGGGCATACGTCTGAATGCATATCTATGTAATTTATAGACACACACACACGCATGCATATATATATATATATCTATATATATATATATATATATATATATATATATATATATATATATATAATATATATATATATATATATATATATATATATATATATATATATATATATATATATATATATATATATATATATATATATATATATATATACATATATATGCGTGTGCGTATATATATACATATATGTGTGTATGGTGTGTGTTTGCATGCGTATTTATATATGAACCACTATATATATATATATATATATATATATATATATATATATATATATATATATATTTAATGTAAAAATTTAATACTTTAGTCTTAAATAAAAATTACTAACTCCTTTATTAAAAAAACGCTAAACCCGCGATTTCGTCATCTGTCTTCGTAGCTTCTTTGCGTTAAATTCTTTTGTCTTAGAAAAATCGCCTTCCAGTTGGCGAAATTAATTAGCCATCCTACTTTCCTGATAAACTCATTCCTTTTCTCACGCCTGTGACTTCCAAAGTTATAAAAGGCCGCACGACTAATTTTGAGGGATTTTGCTGTTAGACTTTGCTAAATAAAGATGGTGATAATGTTCTCTTGATAAATCTTATTCTTTTCGCCGACGACTACACCCCTTCGACCAAGTTACATCCCTGAAGCATGGGATGCCACGCTATGTTTCATATATGTATATATGTATGGTATAAGCACAGACAGAAATTGTCTAATTTTTTAATTCCTCGTTTTTCGTTATTTACACGAATATTGATAAAAATCAGTATTATGAATGCGTATGCTAACAACTGTTGGTAAGTAAGTGATATGCAGATATTTAAATTTTTAGTAATTTACAAACTGGTCCTAACTTTTCATATTAACATGTGTGAGATCAAAGTATATGACACGCACTGTTGTTGTTTTAAAGGCATACTTTCTGTACGAGATACGCAGGTTGGCAGTGTATGTTTAAAATTTGAAACTAGAATTAATTGAACAATAGATCCACAAGTTTATTTTCTGTTTACAGACATTTTAATGTATTTATCCCGCAAAAATAATCACTTTTAGACAGATCTATATAGGTAATTTTTTTTTCTACTAACTTTAAAAATTTTCTTTTCTTAGTTGGTTTAGTAGTTTCAGTGATTTCCCTCTGCATTTTAACCGAATTTTACCTCTTTATGATATTAGTATGTATAGATTTGATCAACAGATATCAATAAAGCAGCCAATTAGCGATCTTTCTTCAGACTTTCAATCTCAAATATTAAGATTTTGTACAGAAAATATTTTTATTTAAATGAAATATAGCTTATTATACTCAATGATAGAGTATATTTCTTTTAGTATAAGAATTTTTAGAATGTGTTCGATAAATTCATAGCCCAACAACGATACACCAACATTTTTTCTTAAGATCTGCATTCGATTACTGGCCAAAACTATTTTAGTTAATGTAAACCATTTATATCTATCCAATACCATTGCTCTCCAGTGATTTGTATCAATTGTCTAAAGCATCGCCTCAAGCCTTTTATCACCATCAATCTAGCATTTTAGAGTTAATCCATTATTAACCCGTTTTATCCCAATTTATTTATTTTGTTCAGATTTGAGAAGAATCCTGTTTTCTAAAGTTAATTTACCCTAAACAAACTAAATATAACAAAATTTGAAAAAAATATATATTTCATATAAGAAATATGTCCCGTCCTCTAAATAGGACACTGGGATAAAGGGGATAATATTTGTACTTACATGTTTTCTTGTTTTCTTCAAAGATAAAAAGGGATATCCGAGTACAAAATTTTACCCTATTTGAATATTAATATTTTATTTACAAAATAGTTCAGTTTTCAGTTGAATTTCCCTTTAATCTCGGTGGAAAGGTTCAAAGTAAGCCTAACGAAGTGTTTTGTCACATTTCCCACAGTATGTTTTGGGTTTTCCTTTGCAGCCCTCTCTTTGACAATGAACTTGTTTTTCTCGCTTTAGTAAAAAATGGCCAACACTATCTTTTCGGACATCTCCTTTTGCATCAGAAAGTACAATCGAGATCCTAGGTCCACCTCTTGTTCTTATCACAGATGTGTTTAGATAAACTCTTGTTACAACTCTTCGGAACACTTTCAAGTTTAGGGCTTCATTTTGTTGAGAGTTTTGTGCATTATCTATGCGCTTACCATAGCCATATTCAATGAATGTATAAAAAGTGGCCAGTACCACTTTTTTCCACGAATTTTAATGGACTGGTTGGCTGGATAATAAAGTCCAGCCAACCGGTCGTGGTGACCCACACCGCCCATATGTTTGTTGTAAGAATTTATCAAATTCGGCATCTTCACGTTAACTTGAACTGTCCAAATCTCATAAAATTATTATTGAATATGACAAACAAAGGTTTTATTTTGAAGGAAGATTCTGCCCATGCTGAATACAGTTCCATTGTCGACAAAGTGTAAATAAGATTTCTACTTTTGGAAGCGGTTTTTTGACTTGGCATTTCCCCCCAGGGTAATGTAAAGGCCTTCGGCATCTGACCAGTAGTCACGTTCACAGGTATTTGAATGATAACCAGTTAAAAGCAAAATTCCTACAAAAACACGTATTTCATCAGCAGTGGTAAATAAATCATGTTAATTTTTTACATCTGTTGCATGTCGCACAGTTTCTTTTACAATGAGATCGTAAACTTCACTGGAATAAAACTGATCGAAAACCTTTGGTGGAGTTTTGTCTTTCAGTGCAGTTTCCATCTACTTGAGAAAGTCACTTGCAGTTGATTCAGCCTGTATATCTATTTTGTGTATTGCGGTGACTTATTTTTTATCCAAGAAGACTGAAGTCGTTTAGCCATTTTTTTTTGTTCTTTGTTGTCAAAACACTAGAGATTGTGGATGGTTCAGACTCAAAAGTATCTCCAGTTCTAACCTCCATAGACCCAAGAACAACGTTTATAATAATACTACCAGTATTTACTGCATTCTCATTCCCTTCATCTTCGTTAGTTAGTTCATTAGCATCTGATGGTAACACAGTAATTTTAATGTCGCTCTCATCTGAATATAAACTATTTAGTAAATCCAATGCTTCCTCTAACTTCAGAAACCTTTGTACTGACATAACTCAGCAGGAGTAAAACACTAGAAGGGGATTTTTTTTTCTTTCTCTTACTTAGAAAAGGAGAAAGAATGCGTCAATTGCATATGTATCTTCCCACTGTCCTATTTAGAGGACAGTTAAAAAATAATGAGCTAGAACCTACCTAAGAATAATATAACTCTACTTTACCACCAAGATGATAACAGAAGAGTACTATCACATAAAAAATGCCCAGTGAAATGTCCAAAGTAAACTGAAAAAGAATTATGCAATCGCAAAGAGATGGTACAAACCACGCCCACTATGCGAGGAATAGACAAAATGCCCAGGGGAAGGAGGAGGGGGCGAAAGCCGAAACTCATGCTAGCAGAAGCTAGTACATACCCCTTCAGGTTCCAGCTTACAAAATATTCGCAACAAACAAATAGTGATTTCCACGTGATATTTTTCAGCTGTCCTCTAAATAGAACATTGGGATAAAATGGGTTAATTAACTGAGTGAAACAATTATCTAAAATTGCTCTATACTTTTGGGAGTCATAGCAAAATTTAAAAATATGAATGTTCTTTGAGAGAAACGTATAAAATTATAAATATTAATTCAATGAAATTTTAACGGAGTATTTTTTATATTTAAATCGGTCTATTTATTGGCTATTAAAATAAATTGAGATTAAATATAATTACTAAATTACTGGATTTCAATTACTTATTTTGCCATTAATTAATTTTGAATAATTTTAAAAAATAATAAAACATAGAAATAAAAACAAGTTATATATTAAAACTGAAATAGGTATGATCAAAATATGTATTAATAATGTAATATCCACTTTATTCATTGCATTTCTTGAGATCAAATTTGTTCAAACTCATACACGATTAATTGAATAATTTTAGTTTATAAATAAGTTAGTAGATGGCGCTACTATAATAAGAAATATTCCCCTGGCAACTTAGCAGCAAAAGCCCTGTTCCTATCCATTTCTCTTACCCCCAACTCCCATCATGGTGGACCATTACCCTGATATAATTCTCAGAAATGTATCAACGTTACCGCTTATAATTTAAGTATAGATATATTTCGACTACACTCGTCAATAAAACTGTCAAGCAAGTTCTATTTCTGAAAACTTGATTTACAAATTTTTGATATTTCGAACTGAAATATTCTTTCTGTAAATAAAATACTGCTCTTATTTTATTTACAGAAAGAATAGGTATAGTGCAGATATATATTACTGTAAGAGATTTTACATTGCTCGCAGTAGTTTCATAGATTTTTCAGTAAATATAAATATATTGTAATTCTTTATAATATTAATATACATAAATGAAAGGTAACGCAAACTGATAGAGTTGCCAAATAAATCTTTTCTTATGATTTTATTTACAAATATTGAGATTTCATGCGAAAAGTTACTTTTATCTAAAACAAACTTATGTTACTCGTGGAAAGTTTCTATTAGTAAAATAATTTATAAAATCAGTTCAATAGTTCCATTGCTAACTTCCTTTTTGAATAAACATTACCATTTTGTAATACAATGCAGACATACTAGCTGTGCCCGGCCACGTGTTGCTGTACCTTCATGTGGTTAAACTGAAATGAAGGAAAAAAATCAGATGTCAATAATATTTTTAATTTAATAACATTTCGTCTGGTGGGATTCGAACCACTGCTTTGATTACTCGATGCAAGGAACTTTACCACACAGCCAAATACACAGCAACCAATTAAATTGCTGGGAGTCACTGATAGATATTTTAAACTCTATATATAAACTGTATGGTTAAAAACATACCCTGACCCTAATGCAACATTATGACACAGTTTCTAGGCAATAGTTGCAATATTTTCAGAGATTTGGGGTCACGAAGAAACATTTACATTTTTATTTATTTAGATAACCGAACCAGCTTAATGCGTATTTAGATTGATTTTTAAATCCAGGTTTTACTGGTTGTTTTATTAGTCTGTATTGAACATATTTACCTATATTAATATCTATACTAATATATAGTTAACGAATACAGCTATCTCAATTTTATATAAGTAACGTATAAATTGATGATTTTAGTGTAGATAAATAGGGAAACATAGTTCAAAAAGGCCGTCAAGCATGCCTGTTACGTGTGATTTCATTTACAAATCGAGATTTCAAGCTATACTTTTACTTTTAAGCAATAAAGCATAAAATATTTAGGGATAATTTAGGATAGCTTTCAATTAGATACATAATCTTGATAATTAGTTCATTAGCTCCTGAGATTACCCCTATATACATAGGTTACGCCTATACAATATTAGCATAGCTATATTTGGTCAACACACACCAATAAAGCACTCGATAACCGGTTTTTCTTCAGACTTAATTTATAATTATTGAGTTTATACACAGGTTACGCCTACATAATATTAGCTTAGCTATATTTGTTCAACGTACACCAATAAATAAATATATCAGCGGTTTTTCTTCAGACATAATTTACAATTATTGAGATTTTACATAGGTTAAGCCTATATAATATTAGTTTAGTTATATTTGTCAACTCATACCAATAAAGCAATGTACCAGTGGTTTTCCTTCAGACTCAGTTTGCAATTATTAAGATTTTTCACAGGTTACGTTTACATAATATTAGCATAGCTATATATGTTTAACGCACACCTCTCTATCAGTTGGTTTTCTTGACTTAATTTACAATTACTGAGATTTTACATAGATTAAGTCTATATAATGTTGGCATAGCTATATTTGGAAAACGCATACCAATAAAGCACTATAGCAGCTGTTTTCCTTCAGCTATATTTGGTCAACGCACACCAATAAAACACTCTATCAGCGATTTTTCTTCAGACTTAATTTACAATTTTTGAGATTTTACATAGGTAACGTCTATACAATATTAGCATAGTTATATTTGTTAACTCACACGAATAAAGCAATCTACCAGTTGTTTTTCTTCAGACTCAATTTACAATTATTTAAATTTTACACAGGTTACGTCTACATAATATAAGCATAGCTATATTTGGTCAAAACACGCCAATAAAGCACTATATCAGTGGTTTTTCTTCAGACTTAATTTATAATTGAGGTTTTATATAGATTACGTCTATAAAATATTAGCATAAATATGTTTGGAAAACCCACGCCAATAAAGCACTATAGCAGTGGCTCTCCTTCTGACTTAATTTAAATTATATAGATGTTACATACATTACGTCTATATAATATTATCATAGCTATATTTGGTTAACGCCCACCAACAAAGAACTATAGCAGTGGCTCTCCTTCTGACTTAATTTAAATTATATAGATGTTACATACATTACGTCTATATAATATTATCATAGCTATATTTGGTTAACGCCCACCAACAAAGAACTATAGAAGTGGTTTTTATTTAGACTTAATTTACGGATATTGAGATTTTGAACTGAAAACGTATTTTTCTGAATATAAAACTCATCTTCTATTACTCAAGAACAGTACAGCTTTCTATTAGATGAATATTATTAGAAACTTCAGAAATTCGAACCGTCATATAAAAACTTATACTTATTTATAATACTAATGTAGGCTAACGTAAATTTTATCGTATCACAGAACCTTACTTGAAATGAATTGATTGCATTAGAAAGTATATTGTGAATTCTTTTAAGAAGAGCCGAGATAAAAACACGTCGTTATATAAGTCGGGATTTCTCTTTCCTTTTCAAGAAATTGCTCTCGAGCAGGTCAGTAAATCCGGGATTTTATCTGACATGCTGAAGGATTAGTGAAATGTAAACAGGAGGGATTCCAACCTTCCTCCTGCTGACAACAGAGAAAAGAGCAAAAAATGTGGGCAAATATACCTATTTCTATGATAATCGGCAAATAACTAGGTCTTATATTGTATGTATGTGAAATAAATGTATGAGTGAATAGGCTTGTGTTGTATTTTTACATGTATATATGTATTTAAACTTTTTTTCTGATCGTTTTATATACTATGGCTGTTATTATTATGCCATGTTCTGCGAAAAGTTTATAGCGGAATAAAAACGAATTCCCACACTATAGAACATGCGAAGCAAAGAACCAGACCTTTTGAGAAAATATTGATAATTCATTAAAATAGACAAATAAAATATAAGGGAGATAAGACTTACTGTTGGCAACAATTTATTTTAGATTTTAACTTAAAAATGAAACATCAATATATACATACATACACACACACACACACACACACACATATATATATATATATATATATATATATATATATATATATATATATATATATATATATATATATATATGTATATAAAATGTGTATATAACATATATTAATCTATCTATCTACCCCCCCCTCTCTCTCTCTCTCTCTCTCTATATATGTATATATATATATATATATATATATATATATATACACTTATATATATACACATAAATACATATAAATACATATATATGTACACACGCACACACACACATATATATATATATATATATATATGTGTGTGTGTGTGTGTATGTTCATTTGTCTATTTATATATTTGTTTATATATTTCAACATAAATATAAAAAGTTAGTTAAAGAATATAATAATTTTCGATCTATTGAGATTTACTAATATGTACTAATACGGGTCACTTACTAGTACGTGTTAGTGTACGTGTTAGTGGAAAATTCTCAAGGGTTTTCAAATCTGAAGTAAAGGGCTGAAAATTCATTCCTGCGTCCTTTAGCATAACTCTTTGTTACCCCTAACCTAAATTAATCACTAGGGCTACAGTTTACTCCCTCAGAGAAGTGGTCTGTCCAATTATATCTCTACATTGAACTAGCGGTCAATTTAGGAAATGTCCAAACAAAAAGGAGATGCACGCTGTCGGAGGCAGATTTTTCTAGAGATTTTCCCACAGATGTTGACCAAGTGTTAAGAGCCTTTTTACTTATAACTTCATGCTAGCTGACCCCTTAATCCTGTCCTTACGATGAAGTGGGAACCTGTCCTCCAACGTTATCTTAATAAAGGTCTTTAGACTGTCTAAAACGGTGTCCTTTTTAAGAGCCATGACTGCAACCACCCATTGCGAAGTCCGTCTTACTACATATATATGGAAGAAAAAGTAAACTATATCGGGGAACTAATGTAGGCGTTTTGTATAAAAGACACCCCGAAAAAATCTCAGGGGTTTTTCCAATCTTGAGTCAAGGACAAAAATTCAAGCTTACTTTTGCTTTCCCTTTTTTACCCCTAACCTAAATTGACCACTGGGGCTACAGTTTACTCAACCTAAGAAGGTGGTCTAACCAATTAAAACTCTACATTTCTCTAGCGGACAATTTAGGAGATTTCTAAACGAAAAGGAGATGCACTCTATCGCAGTCAGATTTTCTTAGATATTTTCCCACAGATTTTGACTGTGATGTTGATTCACGTGTTAAGGGCCTTTTAACATATAACTTCATGTTAGCTGACCCCTCAGTTTGTCCTGTTCCTATAATGAAGCTCTCCAACGTTCTGTTCATAAAATCCTTCAACTAAAACGATGTCATTTTTATGGCCCATGACTGCAACCACCCATAGTGAAGTCCGTCTTATTACATGTATATGTATGATATTTTGTCCATAGTTGACAGTTCAAGTAAGGTTAGTTCTAGATAATTTGTAAAAGAATAAAATCATGGAGTCAAGTAAAATGGTGTTAGAGATCGCTAAAATTTGTGCAATCAGTCTTTATGGATTCATTTTTTATGTCCTTCCTTTGCAGTGATCTCCTCCTCATTTCGCTGAGGGAACAAACACTCCAATCTCAATTCCTCACTCAGTGTTGGGGCTGGCGAATCTCATCTGTCCAGCCAAGGTAAGCGCAAGAATTAAAATTGGAAAAACTTAGCCCTCCGTCGGTAGTTCAAAGATAGCAACGAGAGCGTTTACTGGTATAACTCTTTGTTACAATCATGAGCAAAAACCGATGAAAATTTTTGAATGTTTAAAATGAATGCTTATATCGCTTTTCATATATGGCATACCTTCGCTGTAATAGCAACAAGCAATTAAATAATATTGTTAGCCTTCTTTTAGTGATATTGAGTAAGGAAAGTTACTTTCTGTTTTACTTCTATTTTACAAAGGGAAAGTAAAAGAAAGTACAGAAAATATAATAATAACCAAAAATTTAACTGCTCAGACGTCATATACTCATAAGTACTCATTGTAAATAGGGAATCAAATCGAAAGAATTTCAGTGTTACTTCTGTAGGAATGTTCTTTAAAGTTGTTCAGCTGGCGGTGTGTCTTTTCCCTCCCTCCTTGTCCTGTGCGTAGTCATAAACTATTGGCTGACTGGAAAAGTAGAATATTTCTGTTTCTATAATATGTACAAAAAAACTTTAATTATGAAAACTTAAAATGGTTTTCATCTTAATCAAGTCTGAGAGCATTTTGACTAGTTTTTTCCTTACGCATGTACTTAGAGTATATCAAGAATTATTAACCGCAGGATTAATACATTTTGTATTTCAGATTGTTATAAGTTATTGTTCAAAAGTTCTTCCTATTGAAGTCCGCAATCTTTATGACAAAAAATTTAAATATAACACTAAAGCTCCTATTACAAGCAAAAAATGATTAATGTATAGTATTGAAATTTTGTAGGACATTTTGTAGGACAATATATTATAAAGACAGTAGTCCTAAGACTACTTTCTTATAAGTAATATATTGTTGTGCACTCCATCCTTTGAATGTAATCAAAATTCTATGTAAGTGATTCGTGCTAATAAAATTGAAATATTATTGAGTGAAAAAGGGTTTATGTTAATAAATAAAATCTACCATATATAAAAACAATGTACTCACAATATCTACTGAGCAAAATGCTTTTTCTGTTAATGTTTTTTGATAAGGGCTCTGAGCTAATGCATATTTCCTATTAATAGTGAAAAAGATTAACGTATAATATTGACATTTTATGTTTTGGACTATTTTCTTTGCAATATATTGTTGTCCACCCCAAATTTTGAATGTAGTCAGAATTCTATGTAAGTGCTACCTACTAACAAAATTGAAATATTATTGAGTGCAAAGGGTTTATGTTAATATATATAATCTACCATGCATAAAAAATGTACACACAATCTTCTGAGCGAAAAGCATTTTTTGTTGATGTTAATTGATAAGGACTCTGAAACTAATGTATATTTCCCATTACTAGTGAAAAGGATTAACGTATAATATTGAATTTTGTATTTTATACTATTTTCTTTGCAATATATTTTGTGCATTCCATCCTTTTAATGTCATCAGAATTCTATGTCAGTGCTTCCTGCTAACAAAATTGAAATATTATTGAGTGCAAAGGGTTTATGTTAATAGAATCTGCCATAAATAAAAAAAATGAACACAAAATCTACTGAGCAAAAAGCTTTTTTTTGTTAATGTTAATTGATAAGGGCTCTGAACTAATGTATATTTCCTATTACTAGTGAAAAAGATTAACGTATAATATTGAAATTTTGTATTTTATACTATTTTCTTTGCAATATATTTTGTGCACTCCATTCTTTTAATGTCATCGGAATTCTATGTCAGTGCTTCTTGCTAACAAAATTGAAATATTATTAAGTGCAAAGGGTTTATGTTAATAGAATCTGCCATATATAAAAAAAATGAACACAAAATCTACTGAGCAAAAAGCTTTGTTTTGTTAATGTTAATTGATAAGGGCTCTGAACCAATGTATATTTCCTATTTCTAGTGAAAAAGATAAACATATAATATTGAATTTTGGATTTTATACTATTTTCTTTGCAATATATTGTTGTAATCCCAATCTTTTAAATGAAATCAGAATTCTATATAAGTGCTTCCTGTTGACAAAATTGAAATATTATTGAGTGAATAGGGTTTACGTTAATAGAATCTGCCATATAAAAAATGAACACAAAATCTACTGAGCAAAAAGCTTTGTTTTGTTAATGTTAATTGATAAGGGCTCTGAACTAATGTATATTTCCTATTACTAGTGAAAAAGATTAACGTATAATATTGAAATTTTGTATTTTATACTATTTTCTTTGCAATATATTTTGTGCACTCCATCCTTTTAATGTCATCGGAATTCTATGTCAGTGCTTCCTGCTAACAAAATTAAATATTATTAAGAGCAAAGGGTTTATGTTAATAGAATCTGCCAAAAAAAAATGACCACAAAATCTACTGAGCAAAAAGCTTTGTTTTGTTAATGTTAATTGATAAGGGCTCTGAACCAATGTATATTTCCTATTTCTAGTAAAAAAGATAAACGTATAATATTGAAATTTTGTATTTTATACTATTTTCTTTGCAATATATTTTGTGCACTCCATCCTTTTAATGTCATCAGAATTCTATGTAAGTACTTCCTGCTAACAAAATTGAAATATTATTAAGTGCAAAGGGTTTATGTTAATAGAATCTGCCATATATAAAAAAAAATGAACACAAAATCTACTGAGCAAAAAGCTTTGTTTTGTTAATGTTAATTGATAAGGGCTCTGAACCAATGTATATTTCCTATTTCTAGTGAAAAAGATAAACGTATAATATTGAAATTTTGTATTTTATACTATTTTCTTTGCAATATATTTTGTGCACTCCATCCTTTTAATGTCATCAGAATTCTATGTAAGTACTTCCTGCTAACAAAATTGAAATATTATTGAGTGAATAGGGTTTACGTTAATATATAAAATTTGCCATATATAAAGAAATGTACACCCAAAAACTACTGAGAAATAAGCTATTTTTTGTTAATGTTAATTGATAAGGGCTCTGAACTAATGTATATTTCCTATTACTAGTGAAAAAGATTAACGTATAATATTGAAATTTTGTATTTTATACTATTTTCTTTGCAATATATTTTGTGCACTCCATCCTTTTAATGTCATCAGAATTCTATGTCAGTGCTTCTTGCTAACAAAATTGAAATATTATTAAGTGCAAAGGGTTTATGTTAATAGAATCTGCCATATATAAAAAAATGAACACAAAATCTACTGAGCAAAAAGCTTTGTTTTGTTAATGTTAATTGATAAGGTCTCTGAACCAATGTATATTTCCTATTTCTTGTGAAAAAGATAAACGTATAATATTGAAATTTTGTATTTTATACTATTTTCTTTGCAATATATTTTGTGCATTCCATCCTTTTAATGTCATCAGAATTCTATGTCAGTGCTTCTTGCTAACAAAATTGAAATATTATTAAGTGCAAAGGGTTTATGTTAATAGAATCTGCCATATATAAAAAAATGAACACAAAATCTACTGAGCAAAAAGCTTTGTTTTGTTAATGTTAATTGATAAGGGCTCTGAACCAATG
>CM063511.1:36237340-36252340 GCA_032207245.1 Pardosa pseudoannulata | reverse complement strand
GATGTTCGTAGCTTTTCGGAATCGGTTTTAAGCAGTAGGTCCCGGTCTCATTAGCCGTAGTGTAGCAAAAGGTAGACCATAGCACTCAAAACCCGATATCATCTGGCTGAGAATTAACCTAGAAGAAAACCAAAGTTATTTTTGGGTGGTTAGCACTTTAAGAATTAAAAAAAAATTTGTTTTTTAAGCCAAAATTAAATGAAAAAGAGCCTTGTATACAATGCTTGTCAACACTTTATTAGTGTTTTTTCATATATATGCTAAATGTTTTACATGTGATTAAACCATATTGTTGGCTTATGTGACTGTAACTGTCTGGATTCGGCTTTATGGTCTGTTTGCTTCTGCAATATTTGATTCATATGGCTCAGTATTAACCTAGAAGAAAAATAAAGTTATTTCTGTGTGGTTAGCATTTTAAGAATTTTTAAAAAAATTGTAGATTTTAAGCCAAATTTAACTGAAAAAGAGCCTTGTTTACAATACTTGTCAACACTTTATTCCTGTTTTCTTGAAATATATGATAAATGTTTTACATGTGTTTAAATCCCATTGTTGACTTATGTCATTTTAATTATCTGGAATACACGTTATAGTGGGTTTGTTTCTGCAATATTGGATTCATCTGGCTCAGTATTAACCTAGAAGAAAAATAAACTTATTTCTGTGTAGTTAACATTTTAAGAATTTTCTTTAAAATTTTAGTTTAAGCCAAATTTAACTACAAAAGAGCCTTATTTAGAATGCTTGTTAACACTTTATTCCTGTTTTCTTGAAATATATGATAAATGTTTAACATGTGTTTAAATCCCATTGTTGACTTATGTCATTGTAATTATCTGGAATCCGCTTTAAAGTGGGTTTGTTTCTGAAATACTGGATTCATATGGTTCAGAATTAACCTGGAAGAAAAAGTAAAGCTATTCCTAGGTGGTTAGCATTTTAAGAATTTTTACTTTTAAATTTAGTTTTTTAAGCCAAATTTAACTGAAAAAGAGCCTTGTTTACAATGCTTGTCAACACTTTATTCCTGTTTTCTTGAAATATATGATTTTTACATATGTTTTAATCCTACTACTGACTTATGTGATTGTAACTATCTTAAATCGGCTTTATAGTCTGTTTGTTTCTGGAATATTTTATTCATCTCGCTCAGAATTAACCTAGAAGAAAAAGTAATCTTATTTCTTGGTGGTTAGCACTTTAAGATTTTTTTAAAATTAGTTTTTAAAGCCAAAATTAAATGAAAAAGAGCCTTGTATACAATTCTTGTCAACACTTTATTCCTGTTTTCTTGAAATATATGATAAATATTTTACATGTGTTTTAAATCCCATTGTTGACTTATGTGATTGTAACTATCTGCAATCCACTTTATGACTGCTTTGTTTCTGCAATATTTGGATTCATCTGGCTCAAAATTAACCTAGAAGAAAAATAAAGTTATTTCTGGTTAGTTAGCATTTTAAGAATTTTTAAAACATTTTTAGCTTTTTAAGCCAAATTTAACTGAAAAAGAGTCTTATTTACAAAATTTGTCAACACTTTATTCTTGTTTTCTTGAAATATATAATGTTTTACGCGTGTTTTAATCCTACTACTGACTTATGTGATTGTAACTATCTTAAATCGGATTTATAGTCTGTTTCTGCAATATTTTATTCATCTCACTCAGAATTAACCTAGAAGAAAAAGTAAACTTATTTCTTGGTGGTTAGCACTTTAAGAATTTTTTTTTATTTTGTTTTTTAAGCCAAAATTAAATCAAAAAGAGTCTTGTTTAGAATGCTTGTCAACACTTTATTCCTGTTTTCTTGAAATATATGCTAAATGTTTTACATGTGATTAAATCTCATTTTTGACATATGTGATTTTAACTATCTGGAATCTTCTTTGTTTCTGCAATATTGGATTCATCTGGCTCAGAATTAACCTAGAAGAAAAATAAAGTTATTTCTTAGCGGTTAGCATTTTAAGAATTTTTAAAAAAATGTATACGGCATGATAGCATTCCAGATAATTTCTAAGAAAAAAGTGTAACATTTATAAAATTTGTATCAGTTATTTAATTTTATTTGTGTTTTAAAGAACTGCAGTAGCTTATTCAATGTTGATTTCTTAACCAGAGAGTTGTGGTTTCTCGGCTATAGATGGCCAAAAATCCACCATGCTCAGTAATCCACCCCATCAGTAATGTAGGCTAGGGGACGTAGAACAGGTTCGTTGTCAACCGATCTTCCGATAACTTTGGAAATAGCAGTCCAAGCATAGATACGGATTGATATTTCTTGATCCTTGCAGCTAAATTACAATAAAAATTTCTTCACATGTATGACATAGTGCGCACGTGAAGATATAGTTTTTGAAGATAAAAGAAAACAACACTTTAAATTTTACCGCCAATATTTCAACCCTGAATAACTTGTGAAGTGTATTTTCTTACCCAAATATTATAGCCCCAAAAGAAATCAATTTCTTGTAAATATATTCCATGCATTAGAAAAATACGTAGACATTCTTTAGATCCTCTATACATGAAAATCGACCCCTGACTTGTTGGCAGCAATTCCTTTCAACAGAAAATTCTCACACTCCTTTTTTGTATGGAAAGTAGAGCAGGTCTACATTCATAAATATAGTTTTTTGGATTGTCTGATTATTTATAAATTCCTATTGGAGGGGGTGGGGTAAATAAAGTAAAATAAGCTTTGAGAAGAAAGAAGAAACTTTTAGTGATGTAGAACATATTTCAACAAATGTTGAAATATCAGTTGGCACATTTGTATAGCATATTTAACTGACAACATTTGTCATATTTTTCATCCATTAATAATCCTGTTTATTTGTGTGTTGTAATAATTATGCAAATAATTATTATAATAATCATGCAAATAATTATTATAATAATCATGCAAATAATTATGCAAATCATTTGTAACATGTTTAACAGAAAAGTTTTGTAATATTTTTCATCCGTAATTAATAATCCTGTTTATTTGTGTATTGTAATAATTATGCAAATAATTATTCATGTCCATTATTTAACTGATAACAATAAATTATAAAATAACTTGTGAAGTGTATTTTCTTACCCAAATATTATAGCCCCAAAAGAAATCAATTTCTTGTAAATATATTCCATGCATTAGAAAAATACGTAGACATTCTTTAGATCCTCTATACATGAAAATCGACCCCTGACTTGTTGGCAGCAATTCCTTTCAACAGAAAATTCTCACACTCCTTTTTTGTATGGAAAGTAGAGCAGGTCTACATTCATAAATATAGTTTTTTGGATTGTCTGATTATTTATAAATTCCTATTGGAGGCGGGGTTAAATAAATTAAATTAAGCTTTGAGAAAAAAGTAGAAACTTTTAGTGACGCAGAACATAAGGTCCAGTTCGTATTACAGAAGGAAAAAAATGTTGAAATATCAGTTGGCTCATTTGTAACATATTTAACTGAAAAGGTTTGTAATATTTTTTATCCGTTAATAATCCTGTTTATTTGTGTGTTGTAATAATTATGCGAATAATTATTGATTTTCATTATTTATCTGATAACAATAAATAATAAATTATCTTGATAGTGTATTTTCTTACCAAAATATTTTAGCCCCAAAATAAATCAATTTTTTGGAAATATATTTCATGCATTATGAAAATACGTAGACATTCAAAATATCCTCTATACAGGAAAATCGATCCCTGCCTTGATGGCAGTAATTCCTTTCAACAGAAAATTCTCTCACTCTTTTTGTATGGAAAGTATAGCAAGTCTACATTCATAAAAGTAGCTTTTTGGATTATTTGATTATTTATAAATTCCTATTGGAGGGGAGGGGTTCAATAAAGTAAAATAAGCTTTGAGAAAAAAGTATAAAATTATAATGACGAATATTGAAGGAATATTAAAATTAATGAAATTATATGTTTAAGTCCTATTCCCATTTTATTCTAATTAAACTTACATTCGATAATGTTACCACATTTAGAAACATAATTTAAAATGCTATGAATTTATGTTAGTTGTTGTGAATGTTTTAATTAAAATTTGATTTTCAGGCATTTTCAAGCGCTTTGTGGCCCAAAACAAAATATAAAACCAGGTATCTAATAAAGTATGCAAAATCAATTATTATTTTAAATTTTAAATATTTTAAGATACTTTCATAACTTACGCTTTTACAATAAAATCTCTTCACACGTATGACATAGTAAGCAGTAATAATATAGTTTTTGAAAATAAAAGAAAACAACACTTTAAAATTTTAGAGCCAATATTTTCAACCCTGAATAACTTGTTTATTTTCTTACCCAAATATTTTAGCCTCAAAAGAAATCAATTTCTTGGAAATATATTCCATGCATTAGAAAAATGCGTAGACATTCTTTAGATCCTCTATACAGGGAAAATCGACCCCTGCCTTGTTGACAGTAATTCCTTTCATCAGAAAATTCTCACACTCTTTTTGTATGGAAAGTAGAGAAAGCTTACATTCATAAAGGTAACTTTTTGCATTATTTGATTATTTATAATTTCCTATTGGAGGGGGGTTAAAATAAAGTAAAATATTCTTTGAGAAAAAAAGTAGAAACTTTTAGTGAAACAGAACATACGATCCAGTTCGTATTACTGAAGGAACAAAAGTTTAAATATCAGTTAGCTCATTTGTAACATATATAACTGGAAAGGATTGTAATATTTTTCATTCGTTAATAATCTCTTTTATTTGTGCTGTAATAATTATGCAAATAATTATTGATTTCCATTATTTTTCTGATAACTATAAATAGTATAATAAAGTAATTTAATAGTTTAAAATTTATTATTTATCAAACCTAAAACAATTGCGTGTGCATACTAATTTTAAACTTTTTATTATAATACTTTTCATCCGTTAATAATCCTGTTTATTTGTGTGTTGTAATAATTATGCAAATAATTATTCATTTCCATTATTTATCTTATAACAATATATAATAATATTATTGGGAAGTGTATTTTCTTGCCCAAATATTTTAGCCCAAAAACAAATCAATTTCTTGAAAATATATTCCATGCTTTATAAAAATACGTAGACATTCTATTGTTCTCCTATTTAGGAAAAACGACCCCTGCCTTGTTGGCAGTAATTCCTTTCAACAGAAAATACTCTAACTCTTTTTGTATGGAAAGTAGAGCATGTCTACATACATAAAGGCAGCTTTTTGAATTAATTGATTATTTATTATTAGTTCCTATTGGAGTAATAAAGTAAATAAAGTAAATAAAGTAAATAAAACTTTGAGAAAAAAAGTAGAAACTTTTAGTGATGCAGAACATAGGATACAGTTCGTAATACAGAAGGAACAAAATTTGAAATATCAGTTGGCTTATTTGCAAAATATTTAACTGAAAAGGTTTGTAATATTTTTCATCCGTTAATAATCCTGTTTATTTCTGTTGTAATAGTTATGCCAATAATTATTAATTTTCATTATTTATCTGATAACAATAAATATTATTATAAAAATATTTAATAGTCTAAGATTTATTATTAATCAAACCTAAAACAATTGCGTGTGCATAATAAATTTAAACGTTTTATTATTAATTACTACTTATCGAGATTTTCAAAGGAGCAAATTGATATTATTACAATGTATCTTCTAGAATAATTTCAGATCCCAATTTAGATTTTCAATATGAAATTATTAGCTTTTTTCTACTTTAGTTATTTTTAATTATTTACATTCACTCACTTTCAGAGGACATAGTTAATTATAGATTTCAAACGTCCACAATATTCGACTATTTATGACTAGTCAGAAAATAAAATGTCATCCTTTTGAATGTAATGGAAATGCCTTGCGAAATGTTAGGGAGTATGTAGTACAACAATAACATAATAAGTGAACAATAACATAATCGGGGAAAGAAGCACACTGCCTCATACATATGGCTATAGGAAAAAACTATAATTTAAATTAAACTATAACCTATTAAAATAACATAGAAACTTTTAATCTAAACTCTAATATTTTAATTCATTTGTTTTTAATTATAATCAATTAAGAAGAAATATTTCATTATCTTATAAGAGTTTAATAATAACTTAAATGTTTTATAATCTTTTATTACTTATTTCTCTTAATATATTTTCACAAATGACTATGATAGTCACTAAGTATTTAAAGGTGTAAGATATATCTTAAAATTTAAATGACACTTTTATGTGGAAAATGGATGCACACGGTTCATTCACGCTAAATGTTGCAGTTATATCATTTTTAAAATTTTGCTTAATATTTTATGATTTTACAAGAATTATATTTTTGAACAAATGTATAAAATAAAATATTTTATAATACTTCATTTTTGACTATTGTATTAATATACAAGAGTTAATAATTTTTTAATCTATTTATTTTCAAACTAATCTTATGATATTCAGCATTTCTATATTCAAATTCAACTTATATTTTTACTCTGTATATCATAACTTGATACTATAAGACTAATATTGGATTCTAAAATATCGGATCTCATTACAGAGCAAGGCTGACCAAAATCATGTAATATATAGACAAATATACAGGGTGTCACAAAAAGGCCGCATAAACTCTGCACAGCTAGATTCGTCATCGGGAGTACATAAAAACTGCCCAAAAAACCGTTCTTGTTCGATCCATAGTTTAAGAAAAAAAATACGAAAAACAAATTATTACGTCACTTCCGGTGAAAAAAACACATTATTGGACATAACAACAAGAGTATTTGCACATCTTTCCAGACGATAATGTTTAAAACATTCGCCGCGCATATCGCGTCATGCATGCGCACGTTCCATGGAATGACGTTAAGCCGCCGTTGATCTGGTATTTAAAAAGCTTCATCTTGCAGCTGCCGGTAGTCTTCGTATGGTAGCCATGTATTCTGTTCATGACTACTGTGACATGTACCTGATGTACGGCCGATGTAATGGAAATACCTTACGAACTGTGAGGGAACATCTGCTTTAAATTGTTCATATACTGCTGCTGATATGTTCATTAAAGTGTTTTTCTTGCACCGGAAGTGACGTCATACTTTGTTTTTCGTATTTTTCTTGTAAACTATCGTACCAGAACACTTCTTTGGGCAGTTTTTATGTACTCCAAACGAGGAATCCAGCTGTGCAGAGGTTATACGGTCGTTTTTGGACACCCTGTCTAAATAATCCAAAAGTAGTAAGTTTGGAGATTAAAAAAATGATTTTAATAGATAGTTTCCTCCTTATTTTCATTTATATTGAAAATTGTATCATCCAAACTTACTGTTTATTAGATTTTTTTCCCTGAACAAACTATTTAGTTATACGATATAACAAATAAGAGCTTTTATTCCTTATAAAAAAAAAATCCCAACCATACAAAAAAAACAACCTCCAAATTCCCCATCCTGAATAACATATCAGGTGTATTTTCTTATCGAAATATTTTGGCCGCAAAATAAAATCAATTTCTTGGAAATATATTCCATGCATTAGAAAAATACGTAGGTATTCTTTAGCCCCCATATACATAAGAATAGACCTCCCGCCTTATTGTCAGTAATTTCTTCTGCCGAGAAATTTCTCTCTGTGTGTAGAGAAAAGTAAACAGTCTTGGGGTAAGAGTTACAAGAATTGTTTATTTATTTATAAATTCCAATCGAAGCTAAATAAATAAAGTACTTTGTTGAGGGTGAAAGTTTTTTAATGATTCAGTATTTACATAAAGTTTTAAATGGATGGTAGAACTAATGCTAATGTATGCTCGTTGATTCTTTGTTTAAAATTTTTTTCAAGAAATTTGATTATATTTAGAGGATACGGGGAGATTTAAGTTTATCATAGTTCCTAAAGAAAATATGTGCATGTTGAAAATTTGTCTGTTATTTTATTTCGGGATTATGGTTAAAATAAGTCAATTTTTTATGCTTATTTTCATACATACATAGCTTTTTAAACATAATAGCATCATTCGCATACAAAATTTCCTAAAAATTAATGTAAAAAAATGAATTTAATTATATGAGTAATTTTCCTGTATAGTTGGCTTTCTGTACGGCATTAGACTTTAGAGTTAATTCACACTAACTATAAATATAAAACTTAGAATACCTAGCTTTTATCTTGAATTAAATTTTATTTATATCTTTTGCATTTACATAAATGATTAACTAATTATTAATCAAAATTTGATCGTGTATGATACAATCGAAAACACGGTACTGCACAGAGTCCAACATCGCAATCTGGACAGTAGAGCCTTGTTTCTCTCCTTACCTTCTTACCTCTACTGTCTCTCTCTGAGTAGCAAATAATCTAATAACCAGGAAAGTAAACAAAAGCATTCAAAACCATAAAAAGCACATGTGAAATAATTCGGGAAAGACTGATTGCACACTGTAAAATTTCACAATGCCCGAGCTACACTCGAGGGGAGCCAGGATGGCACATGTCGTCTGCCCGAGTTCAGGTCGGGAAAAACCGGGAAGGGGTTAATAATTATTAAAAGTGTAAAAATATGTGAGATATGCAAAACTAATATCATCTATCAAAAAATTATGGAGTTATTTTTTAATTAAATAAATAAAACATTTAGAATGATTACTACTGCAAAAATTAAATCTGTATTATATCCCTATACGTAAAATTTTAGAAATGCTGCTCGTTACAAAAACCTAAATATTCTTCTGCGTGTATACATTTGCATTAGCTACGGTATTAGTTAAAACAAGCGGATAACTCAACAAGCGTAATTCCTATTAGGTTATATGTGTCACGGAATATGTGCTCAAAGGTTAATTTTTTGACATATGAAAACTCGCCAAGGCAATCTATTGCCACAAGTTTCAAACACTCATTTCAAAGAGAAATAGTTGATATTTTAATGAAATTTTAGTTTCATTTCTATTATATATGTTAACCCTCTTGCTGCGTATTTATTTTATCAAAATAGGTTCAAAAATTGCGTATTTTTTTTATTACATATTACAAATCTATATACATTTTAGAGTTAAAATATACAAAAATTTTTGTAAAAGAGTTTTTTAATATAGAATTAGGTCCTAAAAAAGAGGTGTTCAGAAAAATGAAATTGAAGAATAATGATATAAAAGCTAAAGATTGAAAATTAATCTGGGTTAAATTATCATTCATTTAATAAAATTTAAAAGCAAAACGTATATAGTAATTAAAAAATGCAAAAGACTTACAAAACATTTATTAGAAATAGTCTTGTATGATAAATTTCGAAACAAGGCTCGATGAAATGTCCTACCTCGCAATCCTTGCACCAAATTCGCTTTTCTTTTCGAATATTTTGTTCCACCTTCAGATTATTTTTTTAAAGACAGCACACTATCTACTAGAACCTGTTTCTTGATGGGATTTGGGTGTATATGGCTAGCAAATTGTCGAGCAGTTAGTTTCATGGATCTGTTACTCTCATGTACTGTTGGTCTCTTTTACTGTTTTTTTGCAACATAATATCGTCAAAATAAAGTTCAAAATAGTCTAAAACAGTTGCATTATTTGCCATAGTGGAATTTAGTCCAGGATTTCCAAGGAAAGGAAATGATGTAGGAGATGTTGGAATATTTTGCATATCAATTTTGCACCAATGTCAAACATTTTAAATAGAAAATGAAATTTCAAATTTCATCCCTATCCGCATAAGAAATCCGAGAAATTCTCATCAGTTTCGCTATAACTATCTTCAATATACTTGAAATAAGAGTCAGAAGTGCTATCAGTGGCTATAATATCATCAGGGTTATAGGTTATATCACTCTCGAAATGCTTCCTACCAGACATCTTTCAGCTATAAACATTGCACTCAAAATGCTACAAAAAACTCTTCTATATTTCGCAGAAATATGAACAGTTAAAGCCATCTGCTAGTTTAAATAAACAATGTTTAAATAAACAAAATCACAGTAAAGCCAAAATGAAAGAATAAACGGGGAAAGAACGTGTTGCACAGTTAAATAGACGGCTAAATTGCATGTCAGCAGAAATCGCGGGTTGCGCAAATTTTTCTACATCTATGTTGCCCGTGGAAATCGCGGAATGGTCAGCGAGAGGGTTAAAATCTGCATACTTCTTATTAAAAAATGCGCATGAATCGAAATTTGTAATTGCCGTGTAGTCCTCGTTTATATTTGAGTATCAACCTGTGATCAAATGTATAGTGGTGATTTATTTTTAATTGCGTTGTGTAAAGTATTTTTGTACTAAATTTAACCACAGGTTCTGAGAAACTACAGACATAAATATGAAGATAAACTAAAAGCTAAATTAACAGCCTCCGAAACTAGCTTAATATAAAAAAGTAAATTTATTATAATATATATACATCTATGTACATATAAAACTGATGCTAATTTTCATAAAATAAGCTTTGTCCATATCTTCTAAATTAGTTCTGACAATATTTAATTTTTATTATACTTAATTTGTTTTATTATACTTAAGTAATTTTGTAATTAGAGAGAGGACCTAATCTTAATTTCAAAATGTATGTCAAAATGGGGTACCTTTGTGGGTTAAAAGGTTGAGCCCGGAACACTACTGGTTAAAGGGTATCTATGGCTGATCAGGAGTGGGAATCTATGGATCATCCGTCGGTCTCAGGAACACTTCCTGTCGGACATGGCTGGACTCTCGCACTTGTTCCGTCGGACTCCACTTTTCGTCTGGACTTCCGAACCTCTTCTCTTCTCGACTCACGAACAACTTCCGTCGAACCCCGACTAGACTCTCGACTCGCGAACACCTTCTTTTGGACCTACGAAAATCCTCTCAATTTTTTAGATTTTTCATATTTATTTATTTCAACCTTGCTTCCTCTTCCTTCTTATCGTCCAAACGGGATAATTGTAAGAATCTCATTGGTCTGCTTAAATCCCGCCTTGAGACCACCAACGTGAAAAACCTTATCCCTTCTAATTGGGCACTGTCCCTTAGGGACTCATAAATACTCCACAAAGATACATTCTTATTTAATGTCAAGTACGGAGACGGGATTCTAATCTGGGACTGGGATCAGAACCCCGCCCGAGACCACCGTACAAGACAACAATATCCGTTGAATATAAATTTATGGTCCTCTATCTCTTTACAAAGATGTGATAAGGTCAGATTTAGATCCCGAACATTTTACTTCTTGTATGAATGAATCAATTATATAACAGATCTAAATCACCTCATCACAGTAATATACTTCAAAATGTCTTGAAATATTATATGTCATTTCTAATATCTAACCCTTATTCAGATGTAAGTTATCTTAAAACTACAAATTAAATTACCTCGATTTCTTAATAGTTGTCATCCATCCACAAAAATGTTAACTGACCGAATTTCTATTGTACTACATTGAGCTATTTTAAATTGCCTATACAACACATCTTTAGAAATGTACATAAATTATAGAAATTTTCAGCTGAATGGTTAAAAGATACATTTCCATTTTAATCACATTTTTACTATTATTTAAGCATTCATGGATTTTGCATAATTCTAACCCACCACTGACAATAGCGAAAAATGGTCTAACCACTCTATTGCAATAGTTAATAACACTTAATCTTATTTAATTATGCAAACATAATCGAGTTGATATAAGCTGAAGGTATAGCAAGAATTTTATATAGTATAAACCATTAATATTTAGAATTCAAAACTTTTTCTCTAATTTGGTACTAGTTTTTAAGTAAAAATTAACATCGTGAAGTCATTAAAATACAACTATGACTTATTTAACATTTAGGTAATTATATTTGAACATAAATTTGAAATTGAATACTGAATGCATGGCCTCAGTTTCATAGAAATATGCTCAAGGGACATTTGTTGAAGATAATATTATGCTTGTGAATTTTTGACTTTTAAAAAATTTATAGTGAAATATCTAGAAACGTAATTAGCACCAAATTAGTCATTTCGAAATTAGTTAGAATAATTTACTAATTCATAACTTTTAATATCTTTGTTTTTTAATGAATATTTCTTTCTACTATATTCTTATGGAGACGTTAAATATTAAAAAGGGTTTTTGTAAATTGCTGACTTAGGGATTTATATATATTTCTAAGCTGAGCTAAATTACATTAGTTTTAATTAGATTTTTTGATTCAGTAATTGTCACTTTATTACATAAAATGTATCTTGGGCTTTAATTTTGCACAAAGTTCTACAACATTTTCCACAAATAATCTTAATGCATATTAAAATAAACTTGCATCGATTTCAGGTCTCAACTTCATTTATAGTATTAAAATTACGCTTGAATTTAGAAATGTTGGTGCTTTTTAATACAGTTAATTAGCTAGTGTAAATTTAGATTCTTCAGATTTTAATTCCCTAATCAGTAAAATTTTTAAATTGCTTATAATCATGTTTATATACCAGCAAATGAAATTCAGTTCATTGCTTAAGATATAATTAAGCTAAACTCAATTATGTAATTATTCAGTTTGTAGAAATGATTTTTACATATTCACAAATATATACAAATTGCAAGCAAGTAACATGTAACATAATCCAGCATGTTGCTTTTTAAAAATAATTATCCTTGTCTTCTACATTTGGAGATTATTTGCAAAAATAAATCATGTAGATTTTCACATTCTGATTACTAAAAGAGTTATTATAATATAAAAATTTTCCAAATTAAAAGACATATATTTATACTATTATTAACAATTCCATAACTATTTCATTACACTAAAATGCAATTGAATTCTCGTGTTATATCAGCATGATTAATAAGCCAATAATTTCCCAAATATCTCCGAAAGTTCAGTACCCTGCTGACGATATGAAATAGCATTAGAGTGAAGAGGCTTCAGCAATTAGGCATGAAGATTGAGGCACAAAAGAAAACAGGAAAATGGATTTTTCGCTGAAGGAAATTTACCAACATAACTATTATAATTAGAAAAGTTCCCTCTTCTAAGTAAAATTGGTTCCGAAAGGAACTAAACATCTCCAGTGTTTGTCGCTGGGGGATCTGCATTTTGTAATTGGCTAGGTGAGAAAGAGACAAAAGAATAACTGCCTGAAAAGTAATTTATTTGCTAAAGTTCCTGGGAAAGTCAATTTCAGAAACTAATTCAAGGATGACAAAAGGGTGAAATTATTATTGTGTTGTTTTCACAGGAGACACTTCTTTTGCGACAGAGTACATGGAAAATGACAACAAATCATCTCCGAGATGTTATAATCTTGTTTCATTGCACCCTCTAAGGAATAACCCATAATTTGGTTACTTTGGAGAGAGATAATATCTCGTAAAAATTAACAATATTTTATGTGCCTGCTCCACAAAATAGGATACTATTAGGACATAATATGACTATAATTACATAATATTACCATAGAGACATGGTCTTTATGGTAAAGCTCATGTAAAACAATAACAATACATCTTTCAGATCTTGCAGATCAACTTTTGAAAGCTTTTAATGGTAAATTATGTTAATAGACTGCAATGTCGACGTTTACTGAGTCAGAAAATAAACTATAAGCACATATTCCCGAAAGTATATACATACAATTAGTATATATGCGAAGCAATAAATATATAGGTATCAACATCCCTAATATAAAAATAGCCTACGTTATCTGTACATCTGTCCTCGAATTTATGGAGCGGTTGTTATAATCTTGTTTTATTGCACCTCCTAAGGAATAACTCATAATAGGCTACTTGGGTGAGACATAATACCTCGTAAATATTAACAATAGTTTATCTACCTCCTCCACAAAAGAGGATACTTTAAAGCGTAATGTAATTATAATTACATAGTATTACCATAGAGACATGTTCTTCATGGTAAATCGCATGTAAAACAATAACAACACATCTTTCAGATCGTGCAGATGAGTTTTTTGGAACATTTTAATGTTAAATTAGATTAATACCTATGTATTTATTGCTACAATTATGTACTATTTTTATATATATATATACTTTCGGGAATATGTGCTTATAGTTTATTTTCTGACTCAGTAAACCATGAGATTGCAATCCATTATCCTGTGCTGATGCGTTCGGTGTTCCATTGTCCAGTGGACAATGCGTCCTTTCCCGGCTCTGTCAGTAAGAACCGGGACTCTAAGGGTGGTCCTGAATCGCCTCCTGGAGACCAATCACAACTATCCAATACTTGGTGAAGTTTAAGTGCAATCGTTTCAACACCACACGCTTTCTGGAGTCTGGAGTCGCGAAAAAATACCTGGCCATGCAACCCACAACTTGCGAGTGCGGCGAGCAAATCAGTTTCGCAAACCTTATGTAAGACATAACTGTACTCTCACAGTTTTTATATTATCTGTTGGTTGGTTGGTTGGCTTGACTTCTATGGATGGAGTTACACTTGATGATAAATAACAAGAGAAATAATATATTGTTGCGGAATTCTCGCGTAAAGTTCGTTGATTGAATAGACTTTGGCTAAGACAAAAACAATAACAATTTATTAAGACGCCAAATAAACAATTACAAAGGATGGCGATAAAACTTGGCAGCCTGTTGGCTAACTGTTTCAGAGCAATACAAAGAGCATTAACACATGTGTACTTTCACCAAATCTTAGCGAGAACTGACCTTTTTTATGAGAGCTCACTGCCCATTTATATACCTTTCAGGTTTCTGGAAATTTCCACAAGCTTCTAGTAAAATCCAGAAAAAGAGGGTCGGCAACAAATGTCGCCAAGTCTCCAATATCTCGCCAAATTAGCAATCTACCATACAAATTACATGTTTACAGCATTCTTGACAATATATATTGCAATTTCCGTTTCTGATACTGTAAAAAATAACAGTAAAAAAGACTGTATTTGCTACTCATTTACTTTACTCATTAATTGCTTTAACAGATTATCTTAATGGTTCGTGAAATAGTTAAGTCTTACATTAAGGAAATAGAAATACGTAACACTTCAATTAAAGACTTGAAACATGATAATTAAACCATGAAAAAT
>CM063511.1:36192340-36232340 GCA_032207245.1 Pardosa pseudoannulata | reverse complement strand
AAATGAGGCTCAGAGGTAGACCATCAAGAAAAGTTCTACATTGACGTGAGATTTCAAAAAAGTAAACCGTTTGATGGCATTCAGTACCTAAAAAAGAAAATAACTATGTTAAAATTAATTGTTCCTTCCGAAATGGCTCACATTTCCTTGTGTATAAAAAATTTCTTCTTGTCCGGGTTTCTCAGAAGTCTGTCCCTCTCTTTTTCACTTTTCATAGAGTTAATTACCCTGCACTGTCTCTCTTATTTCGATCTACCATAATCCTTTCTTACAAACCATTGTCTTCTTATCTCATCAATTCATGTCAAGCCAAAAACATCTGGAAAGATTTATCTGTTACTTGATTATTTCGATTATTTCCTAAAAAACTTTCTTACAAACACCACTTCCTTCTTATCCCATGATTTCATGTTCAGAAAAAAAATCTGTAAACATTTATGTGTTCTTGATTATTTCCGAAAATCCTTTCTTGCAAACGCCTCTTCCTTCTGATTTGCTGTTCAACCAAAAACATCTGCAAAGATGTATCTGTTACTTGATTATTTCCGGAAATCCTTTCTTGCAAACGCCAATTTCTTCTTATCCCATGATTCCATATTCAGCCAAAAACATCTGCAAAGATTTATCTGTTACCTGATTATTTCCGGAAATCCTTCCTCGCAAATGTCATTTCCTTCTTATCTCATTAATTCATGTGCAGCCAAAAACATCTGCAAAGATGTATTTGTTACTTGATTATTTCCAAAAATCCTTTCTTACAAATTCCATTTCCTTCTTATTTCATGATTTCGTGTGCAAACAAACATATCTGTAAAGATTTATTTATTACTTGATTATTTCCGAAATTGTCGAATTCGGAGACTTTGAGTTCAGTAAGCAAAAAGATCGCACCCAAGAGAGACACTTGTTTGGTCACCTCCACACAATGGTCCACTGTAAGCGGTTACCCCTGTGTGAAGGGAGTATGGCTTATCGTGGTCGACGAAGGCAGATGGTAAAATGGAATTCTCAGAGGATGACTTGGGAAACGGTTTTTCTCCAAATATCAAAGATGCACTACTAAAGTGAGCTGTTGAGAGATAACGCATCTACGCGCTCACCTACTTTAGTAGCCTAGTGTGTTTGTAAAATCTGTGAACCATCGTATCAAAGTTATCACCAGAACCAGCACTATAGTGGTCAATAATAGGCTATAGTCTGTAGGAGGAATTACAGAGGTCATTAGACTACATCCAATAAGTTAAAAAAAGGCTTGGTCTATTCTCTAAATGAAATAGTCTTTGGGGGAGCTTTTGCTCAGTTTATTCACTTACTGACGTATACACACATATATAGATTTAGAAATCTTAACACATTGTGTGCGGGTACATTTCGCAGCGGAATTTACCGGGGGCGGACGTTTTGACCTTTAATTTAGTTATTCAGTTAAATCTCAATAGATAGAAAATTAATTTATTTTTTAACCAACTTTTCATATTTTATATTGAAATATATAAACAAATATATATATATATATATATATATATATATATATCATTTTCGTAAGGATAAATAAAAAGTTAATTTTAAGTCTAAATTGATATTTTTAAATCAACCTTCCCGTTCTGTGGTTCCGCATTGATTGATGTAAAAACTAGTTTTTTTATCTAAAATTTTCCAGAATATATGTAGTAGACTAGAACATTCGGCTTCGTTTTCCTGTATATACCGTTATTTTTGTACCCACAAACAAACCATGTTGTCACACTAACCCGTACTAGTACGTGATCCTCGCTCAAGTATCAATCGTCAGAAAACGTACTAGTACGTGTTCCGCATATAATGTGTTAAACCAGAAGGTGGGGTCAATTTCGATTCTAAAAGAAGTAGCTTTTATTCTAAAAAAAATGCATTAGACATCGTCGGCGACAACCTCCGGTCCCTATTGTATTCAACACCATCTCTTTCTACGTTGCCAATAGCTGAAAACTAAAAACAACCGAATCAATCTCGACCTCGAAACAAGGCATATGAACCACAAAGGTTGCAAAATCGGTCGTGTGTTACCCAAATCTTTCAATCAATATAAAATAATATTGAGAAAAATAATTCATGATATAATTTAAAATTAAAATATAATAATAAATTCTTTAATATAGCTCTAATTATAAAATTACTAATTACTAATTAATTATTAATATGTAGTCCTGTTCTTATTTTTAGTTTCTTGACAAACTCCCTACACTGTTTTCAAAATTTTCCAAAAAAATTAATTGATTTGTAACACTCTAAAAGCATATGTCCAATATAATAGCAAAGTAATTAGCTGTTAAGTATAAAAAAAAAGACTAATTCCTCATTGCATTTTGAATTTAAGTGTTAAAATGAGAATTTTTCTGTCCAATTTATGGTATATTTCTATGTAAAGATGCCAATTATTGCTTGTCAAAAGTAATTACGTAACCATGTCTTAAAAGCAACTGTTCTGAATAAGTATTAATATCAATCGCCTTAAGGCGAGAGTGGACTTTTGGAAATAATTTAATTAATTTGATTAGAGTACTTCAAAATTTAATATGTCATTAGCAATATGTTTGTATAAAATTAGTGCAAATTTCGATGTAAAATATTACAATAATTGGCATTTTTTTATTGTTTGAAAAAAAGCCTCATTGAAACTGGTCTACATATTTCTTTATCAAAATATTTTAAATTATCGTATATCCTTTAAAATTCAGTATAAGCTAAATATATTAAATGAATGCCTAAAAATAACTAAGAAAGAATTAACGAAATTATTCGATTATCTAGAGCAAAAATTATGTATAATATTTCTCGTAAACACACAATGTGCAAATTATGTTTAGGAACTTATATTTTTTTTAGTATGTCTTTCTATAACAAAATGTTTACTAATTAATATTTTGTATGGAAATATGTTTAATCTTTAAGCTTTTACAAGAAATATTGTATACAACATTTTAATGTATTAAAATGTAAATAGCTAATGGAGTTTAATGGAACACAATAAATACAAATTCACAAGAAATGTTTCATATAATTATAAAGAATCAAAAGTAAATTTGTTTGGTAAAAGCATTTAATACTAAGCCATATAATACTTATCTCATAAAAGGATCAATAACGTTCTATTCTGCTTTATTTTGTAAATTTACATAAGAGAACGTGAGCTATGTATTGTTATAAGTTTTTTATTTATTAATATTTTATATTAATTTTAATATAATTGCATTTCAGATATCCTTAGTGAAGCACTTTTAGTTATTACAAATATTTATTTATATTTGCGCAATTTGAAAGAGCATGAAGATTAAAACTTTCAGGAAAAGAAAAGAGATTGATCAAAATTTCCTTTGTTTCATAATTTATTAACGCTAAAAAGAAATTTATAAAACTAGGTATATAATATTTTTATAAATATGTCGTGAAGCTTAAAACATTAGTCTTTTCGTAACAGAAAGTTTGCATTGAAATTGATTATAATTTATATTTTTGATTCAACCTTTAAGCCATGTGTCTTTGCATTGTTTGTATAAAACTAGTATAAATTTAAATGCAAAATATTACAGTAATTGACACGTTATATTTATTGTTTGAAAAACAGCCTCTTTGAAAATGCCCTATAGATTTCTGTATCAAAAATATTTTAAATTAGTGTATATCCTTTAAAATTCAGTATAAGCTAAATATATTAAATGAATGCCTGAAAATTACTAAAAAAGAATTAGCGAAATTATTCGATTATCTAGAGCGAAAATTGTGTATAGTAATTTTTATAAACACAAATGTGAAAATTATGTTTAGGAACATATAAATGGTTTTGTATGTGTTTATATAACAAAATGTTTACTAAGCAATATTTTGTATGGAAATATGTTTAATCTTTAAGCTTTTATACGAAATATTGTATATAATATTTTAACGTGATAAAATGCAAGTAGCTAATGGATATCAGTGGAATACAATAAACAAAAACTCACAAGAAATTTTTCGTGTAAATATAAAGAATATAAAAGGAATTTGTTTTGTAAAAGCATTTAATATTGAATGCTTATATGATAAAATTCTCATTAACGTTTTTGTAAATTTACATAAGAGAAGGTGAGCTATAAATTATGTTATAAGTTTTTTATTTATTAATATTTTATATTACTTTTAATATAATTGCATTACCGAGTTTCTAGTTGAAGCACTTTTAATTATTACAAATATTTATTTATATTTGAGCAATTTGAAATAGCCCGAATATTAAAACTTTCAGGAAAAGAAAAAAATTGATCAAAATTTCCTTTGTTTCATAATTCATTATCACTAAAAGAAAAATTCTAAAACTAGGTATATAATAATTTTATAAATATTTCATGCTGCTTAAAACAAGAGTCTTTTCGTAACAGAATACTGTAAAGTTTACATTGAAATTGATTATATTTTATATTTTTGATCCAGTCTTTAAGCCATATGCCTTTGCAGAATGCAGCCTTTACGTCATGGGCCTTTGCAGTATGTTTGTATAAAACTAGTATAAATTTAAATGCAAAATATTACAGTAATTGACACGTTATATTTATTGTTTGAAAAACAGCCTCTTTGAAAATGCCCTATAGATTTCTGTATCATAAAATATTTTAAATTAGCGTATATCCTTTAAAACTTAGTATAAGCTAAATATTTTAAATGAATGCCTAAAAATAACTAAGAAAGAATTAATGAAATTATTCGATTATCTAAAGCAAAATTGTGTATAGTATTTCTTGTAAACACAAAATATTCAAATTATGCTTAGGATCATATAAATTAATTTATGTTTTTATGTAACAAAATGTTTACTAATCAATATTTTGTATGGAAATATGTTTAATCTTTAAGCTTTTATACGAAATATTGTATATAATATTTTAACGAGATAAAATACAAGTAGCTAATGGATTTCAGTGGAATACAATAAACAGAAATTCACAAGAAATGTTTCGTGTAACTATAAAGAATCAAAACGAAATTTGTTTTGTAAAAGCACTTAATACTGAACCATATAATGCTTATATGATAAAATTTTCATTAACGTTTTTGTAAATTTACATACGATAATGTGAGCTATGAATTATAAGTTTTTTATTTATTAATATTTTATATTAATTTTAATATAATTGCATTTCAGAGTTTCTAGTTGAAGCACTTTTAGTTATTACAAATATTTATTTATATTTGCGCAATTTTAAATAGCACGAAGATTAAAACTGTTAGGAAGAGAAAAGAAATTGATGAACATTTCCTTTGTTTCATAATTCATTAATACTGAAAAAAAAATTCTAAAACTAAGTATATAATATTTTTATAAATATGTCGTGCCACTTAAAACAGGAGACTATTCGTTATATAATACTGTGAAGTTTACATTGAAATTGAACATATTTTACATTTTTGAATCAATCTTTTCGCCATACTTTCTTGCAGCAGTTGAATAAGGGAATATATGATAAAAATTTAAGTCGTAGTCAATAATGCTTATAGAAAAATAATGAAGTGAAAATAAAATATTTTTTCTGAACTTTTGTATATGTTTCGAGTATTGTAAATAACAATTTTTAAATGATTCTTTCCAGACAAATATGTTTAATTATTTTATATGATAGCTAATACTGTTTAAGACTGGTTTGTTATGGAACTCTACGGTCTAAATTTTGCAACACGAGAGCTAATAATACTAAAATCTACTGGTTAAAGCCGTGCCCGAAATGCTACGAACATTGGAGGCACAGCGGGATTTGAACCCACGAACTCCGGTTCTGTAGATCAACTCATTAACCATTCAGCAACGGTCATAATTAAGGTGTGGCACTTGCCATCAGTCTCGCGGGCGTTGAATTCTTGCCAAAAGACTCTAAAACGCGATTCAAACGAGGACAATTCGCCCCGAATATAAATAAGGAAAAGTTGAAAATTAACTTTTCATGTATGATATTTATTAATTCCTGGTGAAACTTTCCAATTCTATGGAAGCTTGAGACCATGGCAAGTAAAAAGAACGTTTTGTGATTCAAACTACACTCAAACCTGTTTTTGTGCGGTCTTTTTTTGTGCGATTTTTTTTTGTGCGGTAAATAAAAATTTCAATCAAATTGAACATAATTGACGAAGTTGTCGAAGTTATCAATAATGACATCGGCTGAGATGGGTTTAATAATTTTAGTGATATTGTCGAAATGATTCAGGATGACACCGTAAGGGAAGATGAAATTATAAATTACGCAACAGATGTTACTGATGGGCAAGAAGAACCCGATCATATGACAGCAGATAAAATCTATGCAGGACTCCAACTCTGTCATAAATTAGAATGTCATTTTCTTGCAATCGATACCAATTCTGAAAGAACTTCAAAATTCCAAAAGGAGCTTCAGTCTTGCATATCTGGCTTCCGGGACATATACAAGCGTCTAGTGAAACAACATTCGTCGCAAAAACTAATCACTGACTATATGGTAACTGAAAAAAAAGTCAACTCTAAACGAGTGCGAGATAGTATCTTCAAGTGACGAAAGCGATTTTGAAACAGTTTATCACAGGAAAGTTCGCGTATTGTCAGACTGCGAAGGATAATGTTTATACTTTTGAAAAGTTTTGTATGTGTCATATAGTCACATATGTAAATAAAATATATAAAAATGTTCGCAAGTGTATTTTTTAATTCAGATTCCAAAACTTTTGGGGTCTCATTAGCCCTCGTGTTGCAAAAAGTAGATCGTAGCACTCCAAATCAAACCAAAACGTTTGGCGAAATTCCAGGTATGTACTAGTTATTTCGTAAGGTTTTGAGTTATTTTAAAAGTGAGATTTCTTTTATGCGGTCCCTATTCACCGCATAACATTTTTTTTAATTGTGTTCCGAAAACTATATTTTATAGCTATTCGTGAAGTATAGTGCAATTCTATATGCGGTCCCTATCCACCGCACAAAAACAGGGTTGAGTGTACTCACATCTGAATCATGTCATTAAAATTCTTTAAACATCAATTTGAAGCTTATATGACAAGTGAGCTGCTTTGTTAATTACAAGTATACAAGAAAAATGTCTTTCTTTTATTAATACACTCATCGGAGGTCACAATTGGACACTGCCAGAATTACGTTCTTTGGCACCCGTGGCAGAAAACTGATTTGCACCACTTCTAACAAATATAGTGGAAAAAATATGTACGAGTATTTATCCGTGTAGCATATATGCAGAATACACTCAACTGGCATCATAAAAAATAACCAATCTTTATCCATATGTATTAATAATTATATACAACATTTTCATAGGCCCATCGTCGATGATTTTGTCTTAGTTCAAGATGTTTGTGATATCTTTTTCACTTACACATTATAATTATACCAACGAGAAGTGTAGATAGGATTTTATCAGTTTCAGAGTGCTAGAGAAACGTTCACATTAACCTGTCGTTACAAAAAGTATAGAAAATTCATCAATGCAATTACTAAATGTGTGTATGTATATGTTCTCTAATTGTTTAATTATAGCTTATAAAATCTTTCTAAAATTTCCAGTGAACTTATTTTCCAGAAATCTTTCAGTATTTAAATTTAAAAATTTACTCTTGACAAATGGCTATGAGTTTAAGTTTATTTGATAAATACCTAAACTTGGAAAGTCCTTTATGATAAAGGAATTGGTTTGGTTTGATGTGCTACGGTCTACTTTTTGCAACACAAAGGCAAATGAGACCGGGACTCACAGCTTCCGAATGGCTACGAACACTTATGCCACAGTGGAATTCGAACCCACGAACTCCGGTACTGAAGGCTAGCACAATAACCAACCGGCCGTCGTTCGGCGGTAATTGAATTGGAAAGTTTTTCTTTCATGACTCTTCTTTATTTCTATAATTGGTGATGAGATCCGAAGAATAGGAAAATCCCACATACATTGTAGGTATTGTTAGTCTACATTTAAAAAAAATATTTAATCGCAATATTGCAACTTCATTTTCATAAATTTTTTCAAGCAAATATACATATTTTATTTATTACTTTCAAAATCTTTCTGGACTCAAATATTATTATTCATTATTCAAATACGAGTTGATTCAAATATGTCACATTAATATTCTAAACATAATTTAAACGTATCATTTTTTTGCATTGTATCCTTAACTTAATTTAATATTCTTATTTATAAAAACCAAATCTTTCTCAAAACCATTTATTTTTACAATTAACAAAGTATCCCTTATCAAAGGCAGTAAAATTAAAATTTCAACATCAATACCAAATTTTAGGTAACAGATGCTACAAACACACAATTATAAAACAAAAGTTTTTTGACAACCAAAATTAAACATTAAGAATTGAGTAAGAATTATAAAAAAGAATCAGGAACCTTATTCAAACTAAAGATTTCATGGTTTCACTTATTAAAAGATTCCAAATTTATTCTTAGTTTAAACCTAATGATGTTACCTCAAATTGCGTATAGCAAATTAAGGCTGCATTGCTTAATTAGCGATTAGAGCTAATCAAAGACTTAACGCTTTGCTAATGAACTAGATCCGGTGTTATCGAAGTCGTTTAATGGCTAACCACGATTAATCTCTGTTTAAACCCAGATTAACTCATAACGACCTACCATTGAATGACGTCATCGGTTAATTGCGGTTAGCCTTTAAACAACTTTGGTTAGATCGGTCCTAAATTGTTGTATAGGTTGTTGAGAGTCGATGGCATCATGTTTTATTCGAGTGCCAATCAGAGCTACGGGGTTCTCTACTTTGATACAGGAGGTTTCTCATGGCTATCTTTCACACAGACATACAAGGTAAATACAAACTAATCCTTTTAAAAACCTCGTAAATTTTTGCACTGTTTTACCATGGTTTCACATGACTGAGTTAATTAACTTAACTTTAAAATATCATTTTTTTTTAATTGGCTGTTATCAAAAACGTGGATGAGAAATTTGAAGTGAGTATCTTCCACTTTTTCAATTTGAGTTAAGATATTTCTGTATCGCCTGTTGCTTTGGAAATTAGATTTAAATTTATGAGCATAATTTTATTTATAACGTATATATTTTTTTAAATAATAGACACTTTTGTAGTGCTTATAAATATCTCCAGTGCATACATAATGCTTCTAGTTACATATTGAAAGGCATTTCGTATTAATACGACTATGCATTCTAGCTTTATTACAAAGTTAAATGTTTGTATTTTGTAGATAATAATATAGGTTTCCAGCTAATAGGTTTTCAGTTTGAATTTATGAAGTATTTGTAATATACTTAATATATAAATGAATGAATATCTAGTGTATAAATATATAGATACATACTGTATAAATGTATATATATTAATATATAAATGTATAAATATATAAACGTATATATATATTAATATATCAATGTATAAAATATATAAATATATAAATGCGTAAATGCATGTATATTAATATATAAATGAATAAATATAGAAACGTATATAAATATATCAATTTATAAAATATATAAGTATATAAATGCTTTAACAAGGTTTACTAAGTTTATATTTGTGTTAACAAACGTAATCTGAATAAATTGTGTATTTTAGATATTTTATTTTCAATGATCATTAATCTATAGAACAAACAGTAGCCATTCAAAATTTAAAGAGAGCTCGAAATTTTATTTTCTGTATGAAGCCCAAAATGAGTATTTTAGCAAGAAAAGTTGATAACGCTTTGATTAATTTATCAAAAATCGGATAAATTGCTACTGCATAAGGGCACACATGGCAACTTGACAGTGTTCAGCATATTTATCCTCGTAGAATTGGCTAATAACGAATTGCACATTTTCTAAAACCTTTCTTCATGTACATTACGTTTTGTTTGGCAATTTATCTTTTACTTTAAATACATTTCTCGCATGTTTGTAAACGGGTATATATACAATTATTAAGGATCATTGGTTTTCCTTAATCAACTAATTATAGTATTGTTATTTGGAAATATATTTTTAATTATTGGTAATAATAGCCGTTGGTAGTGATTTATTTTTTAATGTATAATGTTTAGAGCTGATAGGCTACTTGAAAGCTCCCTTATCCTTAACATGTGTGGGCCAATGTTTTTAACTATAAAAAATTCAAATTTCTCTTATATTCTAGTATATTTCACTGGTTGGAATAAACCTAAAAGTTTTTATGCATTTTGAAATTTGATGTTATTTGTATGTCATTTTCATAATTAGGAAAACTAACACTAAAAAAACATTTCTTTTATAATTGAGTTATTGTATGATTTATTTCTATGCATTTGAAAAATATTTTGTTTCCAAATTTACCCAATGGAGGTTTATTAGTATATGTGTCTACTTAAAATGCACATATTTAACAAATCTCTTTTCGGTTGGATCTCTTCTAAATATGAGAGGTAAGTATTGGGTTTTATAATACTGATTTCTTCACTAATAATTGAGTATATATATATATATATATATATATATATATATATATATATATATATATATATATATATATATATATATATATATATATATATATATATATATATATATATATATATATATATATATATATATATATATATATATATATATATATATATATATATATATATATATATATATATATATATATATATATATATATATATATATATATATATATATATATATATATATATATATATATATATATATATATATATATATATATATATATATATATATATATATTATATATATATATATATATATATATATATATATATATATATATATATATATAATATATATATATATATATATATATATATATATATATATATATATATATATATATATATATATATATATATATATATATATATATATATATATATATATATATAATATATATATATATATATATATATATATATATATATATATATATATATATATATATATATATATATATATATATATATATATATATATATATATATATATATATATATATATATATATATATATATATATATATATATATTTATATATATATATATATATATATATATATATATATATATATATATATATATATATATATAATATATATATATATATATATATATATATATATATATATATATATATATATATATATATATATATATATATATATATATATATATATATATATATATATATATATATATATATATATATATATATATATATATATATATATATATGGCGACTGGAAATTGCCTTTAGCACCACACGGTGAACGAGTGTAGATTAAGAAATGACCCCTCAATTACATAGGACATCGGCACCACGAACTAATTTTAAGTGCCATTAGAGAAAAGGCAGCTATTTGGCTCGAACTGTTAACCCCCTGGTTCTCAGATCGTATCTACTGTGCAATAATTTGAGAAAACTGCACTGCTTAATTACCCTACTCTCTAAGTGTAATCACTCCTACAAATTGTTTAAAATAACACCGATAGAGGGCGTTGTCTTACGTTTTTGATTTCGGCGGCTAGGTGCATCTAGAAGGGTGCGTTGGGAACCCTTATCTCACGTTACTAACTAGAAATCATGTTACTAGACACAAACAAATGGATTTTCCTCTAACACTGCTAGGTGGCTCTGTAATACTTTTTGGGTGGCATTGTGACAAAGAAAATGTATAAAAGTACTACTCCTGGAAGGGAGGGTGGGTTGGGAATATTTTCCTGGCTGGTTTCGTATGTTCTATATATATAATTACGAGAGTTTGTAGTTTGCCATGTAACCGGATAGGTGGCGCTATTTTGAGTTTGTTTTGGTGGCCACTAGAGGGCTTAGAAAATGTATAAAAGTAACTACACCTAGAAGGGAGGGCGGGTTGGGAACTTTCTTGGTACTCAGTTGCCTGGTCTTTTCTAATCGTTGCATTCTAGCTTGCTTAAGGATTGATTTTCCTAACGCTCCTAGGTGGCGCTGTAATGTCATTTCTTGGTGGCCGCTAGAGGGCTTTTGACACAGAAAAAGTATAAAAGTAACTACACCTGGAAGGGAGGGCGGGTTGGGAAGTTTCTTGGTACTCAGTTGCCTGGTCTTTTCTAATCGTTGCATCCTAGCTTGCTTACCGGATTGATTTTCCTAACGCTCCTAGGTGGCGCTGTAATGTCATTTCTTGGTGGCCGCTAGAGGGCTTTTGACACAGAAAAAGTATAAAAGTAACTACACCTGGAAGGGAGGGCGGGTTGGGAACTCTTTTGGTACTGAGTTGCCTCGTCTTTACTAGTTGTTGCATTCTAGCTTATGCATGTTACAAGACACTTATAGGTGGCGTAGTAATGGAATTTCTTCGTGGCCGCTAGAGGGCTTTTAGAGACAGAAAATGTATAAAAGTAACTACACCTAGAAGGCAGGGTGGGTTGGGAACTCCCTTCGTACCCAGTTGCTTCGTCTTTACTACTTGCATTCAAGATTACAATGCTGTACGTACTCTTCTGGGATCCTTTATTTCATTCGTACCTTTTCCCATTTAAAGCCAACTCTTGTAGAGGGCGTTGAACTATATTGATAACTGGACTTGGTGCAATAAAGTAGTCCCTACCTTGGTCGTCTTCTCAGAATTCAGGAAAGAACACCCATACAATATTTTTAAAATTTTAGCGTTTCTCAGAAATTGTAGTACTTCTGAAATAAATTCTGAGTTATTTTGCAGTACAATACCTATGGATTTTTCACAGTTCTGGAGATCGAATGCAATCCTTGTTTTCAAATTAAAATATCAATACGCACATCGTTCCTTTTACACACTATGATAACCTTCTGCGGGATCGAATTTTGTCGTTTTCGTGAAAACCGTTAAGTCTTACAATCCCGAATGTAGACTGTAGAGTTCGAAACTAGCTCATTTCTTCGTGGATATTCTAATTGAAAAAATCTGATTAACATTAAGAAAATAATACGTAATAAATTTCAAATTGGATAGTTTAGAGCACTACAATCTACTGTTTTGCTACACGAGGCCTATTCTCCTTTAAGAATGGGTAAACAATTAGTGTAACAACATACTTTGTTTAAAGAAGTTTATAAATTACCAAAATTGGAAAACAACTTCTTAATCATAGACTATTTTTAAGATTTTAGAAAGTAAAAATGAAAAGCATTTCTTCTTTTCATATAGAAACTTTCAACAAATTAGTTTTGGATATACCGAAGCTAACAAAATGTTTTCAAATATTCCGAAGTATAACTTAAAAGTTTATAAAATGACTTTTAATAAGCTCGCGTATAAATAATCAAGAATTTTGTAAAGAGGTCAGGTTTAAAATGTTTCACACTTACCTTTCGAAATATAGAAGAGTGATCCAACCGAAAAGAAATTTGTTAGATATGTGCATTTGGAGCAGACACATATACTAATAAATCTCCATTGGGTACATTTGGACAAGGAATCTATTAAACATCAACAAAATCATAACAAAATTCAATAACATTTATGACTATAGGAAATTTCTTACAATCGTTTCACCTATTAATAAAATAGAAAAAATTCATCACTCATTTTAAATAGTAATAAATGGCTTCTTAAAAAAATTCTGTACGATTAAAAAAGATATTTTTATACGGAATTTATATGAAAGGAAAAAATGATCTAATTTTTTAATGATAGTTATTTATTTGTGTATTAAATGAACTATCTAAAATTTCTAAACATATAAAAATTTTACGGTTGTTAATAGAGGGAAATACTCACAAAATGTAATGAAATTTGCATTGAAAAAAATGGCGAGCATTTCTTAAGGCTATGGAAGCTTTCTTAAGGAAAAAAAAAAAAAAACACACACACACAAAAAAAAAAATAAAACCCCCCCCCCCCCCCCCCCCCCCCCCCCCCCCCCCACCCCAAAAAAAAAAAAAAAAAAATAAAAAAAAAAAAAAAAAAACCAACACCACACACAAAAAAAAAAAAAGAAAAAAGAAAAACCCCCCCCCCCCCCCCCCCCCCCCCCATCCCCCCCCCCACCACCCCCCCCCCCCAACAGGCCAATAAGTTCTAAAATTCCTACAGTAAGCTATAAGGCACTACATACGGTTATCATTACTGATAAATAAAACATTACATCAAAATAGCGATACAATGCATTCAATCAGTTGGTTAGGGAAACTGAATGACCATTAATATTTTTACAGATAACTTTTCACAAAAGCGCATGTAGTTTACCAGTTAAAAAGACAAATCACAAAATGAAACTTAATGTATACGAAGAAAATTTTTAAAATATGTGGAATTATTTATAACCAAATTATGTCAGGATAAATAGCATGCTTTATTTCCCCTGTCATCTTTTTTGCAAAAAATGGATCAAGGCATTAACAACTAAATCTGTTAGATAAGAGTTATAACCTGCTCTCTTAAATCATTTCTTAAAAATTTTGAAATTGTAATATGCTAAAATAATCTGCAGTACTCTTCCATATTTGAAGGACTATTTGGTTTATAGATTAATGGTCATTAAAAATGGCTAAAGTGTAACTAGACTTTCGTAAATTACGTTCGTTACCACAAATATAAAATACAATAAGTCTTAAATCTCTTAATAGACATAAAATTTAAAAAAAATTGCTAAAAACATTTTTACTAGTATAAAAACTTAAAAAATATTCTGACGGTAACGTATTAATATATACCTATCTATACAATATAAACGTCTAAACTCGCAATTAAACTAGAATCATACATAAAGCAATTTAATATATATTAATTAAACTCGTTTGAAAAACATTGAAATAAACACCTTTTGATTTTAAGGGGACATGACAAACGTTGAAAAGAAAATCCTCTTTACAGTAAATGTTGGAATTGTTTTGCAATTTACTTTAGAAAAATAAAGTCTAATGAAGTCACTTAATTTTTTAAACATGTAAAATGCTTTTATAATCTTTGCACGATAAGTCTACTTCCAATGTGTTCTATAAATGCTTTCCACGTAAAATCTGTTCAGAAATTTTTACATACCTCTAGAATCATATTTTACAAATTAAATAAAGAAATAAAACTGGCATTGTTAAATACAATGCATTTTGACAAGTGTTTTAATATACTTATGTATAACGAAATACTAAGTCACCTTTTCACTTTTTCCTTTTACAGTTTCATTCTCTACATGACTGAAAACTCATATACATAACTTAACGCTTGCATGTTCAACACACAAAATGACTTGGACACAGCTTGTATTGCATAGAACTTGAAGGAAAACAAAACACGGTAAAAATGACATTTACAGTTTTCATATGATAAAAAATGCTATACATTATGCAAAAGTAACTTTCAAAATAGTGAAAACACAGATATAAGTTTTTTTTTCATACATGTTTGTAAATGTGAGAACGCTATAACTCCAATGAAATAACTCAACATTTTTAAGAATGAAACCTCCTTCGATTGACTTCGTTGTGTTAAATAGTAAAACAGTATAAGTATTCATAAACTTAATAAAAAAAAATTATTTACCTTAAGTACCCTTCCGATGTTATCCATTTAAAACGTCGTGCTTCTAAATATGAGAACCCTGTAGCAATAACTCTGTCGAAGCTATCGAAGCTCGACGATCTAACACGTGATTGCGGCAGAAAAATCATGATGCCATTGACTATGAAGTAACACTCATTCAACCATAGAGCAATTTGTCGCAATGTCACGAACTACTATAATGCCCTTCAAATTCATTTTCAGGTTTACAACAACCAATAGATAAACAATAAACTGCCCTTCCGTTTGAAACTATACCCAGAATTGTTATAAATTAAAATTTGCCCTACTGTGTAAAATCGCCTTATTAAAGAGTTAGGGCCAATCCAAAGTCGTTTAATGAGTAACCGTGATTAATGTTTGTTTAAACGAACCATTCTACCACTGGATGGCGACATGAGGTAATCTCGGTCAGCCTTTAAACGATTTTGGTGAGATCGGCCCTGAAACGTCAAGGCCCCTCCAAACTATGGTCCACTGCAAACCATTACCACTGTATGGAGTTGGTACGGGTTATCGAATTCGAGGATGTCAGAAGATAAAATAATTTTGACGAAGGATAGCTTTGGAAGCAGTTTATCACCAAAGATACATTCACAGTAGACTGTATGGACGTACCCACGCGCTCGACTCATTTAGTGGTTCAAATTTAAAAATTTACTCTTGAGAAATGGCTATAATTTACGTTTATTTGATAAATACCAAAACTTCGAAAGTCCTTTATAATAAGTTAATTGGTTTGGTTTGGTATGCTAAGATCTATTTTTTGCAACACGAGTGCAAATGAGACCGGGACTTACAGCTTCCGAACGGCTAAGAACACGTATGATACAGTGGGATTCGAACCCACGAACTCCGGTACCGAAGGCCAGCACCATAACCAATCGGCCATTGTTCGGCGATAATTGAATTGGAAAGTTTTTTTTTCATGACTGTTCTTTATTTCTACAGTTTGTGATGAGATCCGTAGAATATGAAAATTCCACATAGATTGTAAGTATTGTTAGTCCACATTTAAAAAAAAAATATTTAATCTCAATGTTGCAACTTAATTTTCATAAATTTTTTTAAGCAAATATACACTTTTTATTTATTGCTTTCAAAATCTTTATGGACTGAAATATTATTATTCATTACTCAAATACGACTTGATTCAATTATGTCACATTAATATTTTATACATACTTTAATCATATCATTTTTTGCATTGTATCCTTAACTTAGTATTCTTATTTATAAAAACCAAATCTTTCTCAAAACCAATTATTTCTATAGTTAACAAACTAGTTCTTATCAGTTGCAGTAAAATTTAAATTTCAGCATGAATACCACTTTTTTGGTACCAGATGCCACAAAAACAAAATTATAAACCAGAAGTGTTTTAACAACCAAAATTAAACTAAGTAAGAATTGTGTAAGAATGGAAAAAAAATCGTGAACCTTATTCAAACTAAAGATTTCATGCTTCCACTTATTAAAAGATTCCAAATTTATTCTTAGTTTAAACCTCAAATTTATGTTACCTCAAATTGCGTATAGAAAATTAAAGCTGCATTGCTTAATTAGCGATTAGAGCTAATCACAGACTTAAAGCTTTGCTAATGAACTAGATCCGGTCTCATCGAAGTCGTTTAGCGGCTAACCACGATTAATCTCTGTTTAAACCCAGATTAACCCATAACACCCTACCATTGAATGACGTCATCGGTTAATTGCGGTTAGCCTTTTAAACAACTTTTGTGAGACAGGTCCTAAATGGTAGTGTAGGTTGTTGAGAGTCGATGGCATCATGTTTTTTCGAGTGTCATTCAGAGCTACGGGGTTCTCTACTTTGATATAGTAGGTTTCTCATGGCTGTCTTTCCCACGAAAATACAAGGTAAATACACACTACTCCTTTTAAAAACCTCGTGAAATTTTGCATTGTTTTTCCATGGTTTCACATGACTGAGTTAATTAACTTTAAAATATCATTTTTTTTTAAATTGGCTGTTATCATAAACGTGGATGAGAAATTTGAAGTGAGTATCTTCCACTTTTTCAATTTGAGTTAAGATATTTCTGTATCGCCTGCTGCTTTGGAAATTAGTTTTAAATTTATGAACATAATTTTATTTAAAACTTATATATATATATATATATATATATATATATATATATATATATATATATATATATATATATAATATATATATATATATATATATATATATATATATATATATATACACTTGTATATATACACACATACATATATATATATATATATATACATATATATATATATACATATACACATACACATATACACATATACACACATATACACATATACACATATACATATACACATATACACATATACACATATACACATATACATATACACATATACATATACACATATACATATACACATATACATATACACATATACATATATACATATACATATACACATATACGCATCATAAACATATACGCATAAACATATACGCATAAACATATACGCATAAACATATACATATACACATATACATATACACATATACATATACACATATACATATACACATATACATATACACATATATATATATATATATATATATTTTAACAGGCACATTTCTAGTGCTTATAAATACCTCTGGTGCATACAAAATGCTTCTAGTTGCATATTAAAAGGCATTTCGTATTAATACGACTATGCATTCTAGCTTTATTACAAAGTTAAATGTTTGTATTCTGTAGATAATAATATAGGTTTTCAGTTTGAATTTATGAAGTATTTGTAATAAACTTAATATATAAATGTATGAATATCTAGAATATAAATATATAGATACATAATGTATAAATGTATAAATATATAAACGTATATATATTAATATATCAATGTATAAAATATATAAATATATAAATGCGTAAATGCATGTATATTAATATATAAATGAATAAATATAGAAACGTATATAAATATATCAATTTATAAAATATATAAATATATAAATGCATAAATGCTTTAACAAGGTTTACTAAGTTTATATGTGTTTACAAAGGTAATCTGAATAAATTGTGTATTTTAGATATTTTATTTTCAATGATCATTAATCTATAGAACAAACAGTAGCCATTCAAAATTTAAAGAGAGCTCCGAATTTTATTTTCTATATGAAGCCCAAAATGAGTATTACAAAGTATTTTAGCAAGAAAAGTTAATAACGCTTTGATTAATTTATTACTAAGCGGATAAATTGCTACTGCTTAAGGGCACACATGGCAACTTGACAGTGTTCAGCATATTTATCCTGATAGAATTGGCTAATGACGAATTGCACATTTTCAAAAACTTTTCTTCATGTACATTACGTTTTGTTTGGCAATTTATCTTTTACTTTAAATACATTTCTCGCCTCTTTGTAAACGGGTATATTTACAATTATTAATGATGATTGGTTTTCCTTAATCAACTAATTATAGTATTGTTATTTGGAAATATATTTTTAATTATTGGTAATAATAGCCGTTGGTAGTAGTTTATTTGCTTATTGTATAATTTTTAGATCTGATAGGCTACCTGAAAGCTTCCGTATCCTTAACGTGTGTGGGCCAATGTTTTTAACTATAGAAAATTAAAATTTCTTTAATTTTCTAGTTGGAATAACCCTAAAAGTTTTTATGCATTTTGAAATTTGATGTTATTTGTATGTCAACACTAAAAAAAACCTTTGTTTTATAACTGAGTTATTGATTTATTTCTATGCATTTGAGAAATATTTTGTTTCCAAATGTACCCAATGGAGGTTTATTAGTACATGTGTCTAATTAAAATGCACATATCTAACAAATCTCTTTTCGGTTGGATCTCTTCTAAATATGAGAGGTAAGTATTGGGTTTTGTAATACTGATTTCTTCACTAATATTTGAGTACTATCACTGTTATATCACTAATAATTTTCTTCACTAACTATATATATATATAGTTAGTGAAGAAAAATATTAGTGATATAACAGTGATAGTGCTCAAATATTAGTGAAGAAATCTCTCTCTCTCTCTCTCTGTGTGTGTGAGAGAGAGAGAGAGAGAGAGAGATGAAGTCGCAGATTTGTCGAGGACAGTGTTTAAGTTTTACACTTTTCTGGAGTCCACTATTGTTTATGACTTTTTTTTCAATGCAGTCAGATTTGAATATCAAACCCGACTGGAAATTGCATTTAGCACCACACGGTGAACAAGTGTAGATTAAGAAATGAACTCCCAATTACATAGGACATCGGCACCACGAACTCCTTTTACGTGCCATTAGAGAAAAGGTAGCTGTTTGGCTCGAACTATTAACCCCATGTTTCTGAGATCGCATCAAAAGTATACTGTGCAATAATTTGAGAAAACTGCACTGCTTAATTACCCTACTCTCTAAGTGTAATCACTCCTACAAATTGTTTAAAATAACACAGAGGGCGTTGTCATCCGTTTTTGATTTCGGTGGCTAGGTGCATCTAGAAGGGTGGGTTGGGAATAGTAAGCTCACGTTACAAACTAGAAATCATGTTACTAGACACAAACAAAGGGATTTTCTTCTAACACTGCTAGGTGGCGCTGTAATAGACATTTTTGTGGCCGCCAGAAGGCTTTATGACAAAGAAAATGTATAAAAGTACTACACCTATAAGAGAGGGCGGGTTGGGAATAATTTCTTGCCTGGTTTCGTATCTTCTATATGTATAATTACAAGAGTTTGTAGTTTACCATGTACCGGGATAGGTGGCGCTGTTTTAGGTTTGGTTGCTGGCCGCTAGAGGGCTTAGTGACAGAAAATGTATAAAAGTAACTACACCTAGAAGGGACGGCGGGTTGGGAACGTTCTTGGCACCCAGTTGCTTCGTCTTTACTAGTTCCATTTTAGCTTACAATGTTTCATATATTCTTTATTTCATTCATACCTTTTTTTTTCCATTTATAGCCAACTCTTGAAGAGGGCGTTGAACTGTATTGATAACTGCACTAGGAGCAATAAAGTAGTCCCTACCGTGGTTGTATTCTCAGAATTCAGGAAAGAACACATATACAATATTTTTAAAATTTTAGCGTTTCTCAGAAACTGTAGTACTTTTGAAATAAATAATCAGTTATTTTGCAGTATAATACCTATAGATTTTTCACAGTACTGGAGATCGAATGCAATCCTTGTTTTCAAATTAAAATATCAATACGTTCATCGTTCCTTTTACACACTATGATGGCCTCCTGCGGGATCGAATTTTGTCGTTTTCGTGAAAACCATTAAGTCTTACAATCCCGAAGTTAGACTGTAGAGTTCGAAACTAGCTCAATTCTTCGTTGAAGTTCTAATTGGAAAAAACTGATTAACATTACGAGAAAAATTATGGAATAAATTTCAAATAGGATAGTTTAGAGCGTAACAGGTTACTGTTTCGCTACACGAGGCCTATTCTCCTTTGAAAATGGAGAAACAATTAGTGTAACGACACACACTTTGTTTAAAGGCGTTTATAAATTACCAAAATTGGGCGACAATTTCTTAATCATAGACATTTTTGATTAAATTTTAGAAAGTAAAAATGAAAAACATTTCTTTTGATATAGAAACTTTCAACAAATTAGTTTTGGATATACCGAAGCTAACAAAATGTTTCAAATATTCCGAAGTATATCTATCTTAAAAGTTTATAAAATGACTTTTAATAAGCTCGAGTATAAATAATCAAGAATTTTGTAAAGATGTCAGGTTTAAAATATTTCACACTTACCTTTCGAAATATAGAAGAGTGATCCAACCGAAAAGAAATTTGTTAGATATGTGCATTCGGAGCAGACACATATACTAATAAATCTCCATTAGGTACATTTGGACAAGAAATCTATTAAACATCAACTAAATTATAACAAAATTCAATAACAATTATGACTATATTGAATTTTAACACGTGTTTCACCTATTGATAAAATAGAAGTTCAGCACACATTTTAAGTAGTAATAAATGGCTTCTTAAAAAAATCTGTATGATAAGGAAAAAATTATTCTAATTTTTAATGATAGTTCATTTAATACACACAAAAATTATTGAAATTTGCATTGAAAAAAATGGCTACCATTTGTTAAGGCTATGGAAACTTTTGAAGAGTCAATCAGTTCTAAAAGTCGTACAGTAAGCAATAAAGCACTACCAAGAGCTATCATTATTAATAAATAAAAAATATATTACTTCAAAATAGCGATACAATGCATTCAATCAATCAAGGAAATTGAATGGTCATTAATATTTTTACAGATACCTTTTAACGAATGCGCATGTAATTTACGAATTAAAAAGATAAGTCACTAAACAAAACTTTATATAAAGAAAAAATATGGAATTAGTTATTCATAACCAGATGCTATCAGGATAAATAGTATGCCATATTTCTCCTGTCATCTTTTTAGTAAAAAATGCATGAAAACATTAACAACTAAATCTGTTAGATAATAGATTTAACCTGCTTTCGTAACTTAAATCATTACTAAAAATTTTTGAAATTATAATATGCAAAAGTAATCTGCATTGCTCTTTCATTTTTGAGTGGCTATTGGTTTATATATTAATGGCGATTAAAAAATGGCTAAAATGTAACGAGACTCCTGTACATCACGTTTGTTACCACAAATATAAAGCACAATAGTCTTGAATCTGTTAATAGACATAAAATTTTAAAAATTTCTAAAATCATTTATACTAGTGTAAATACTTAAAAATTTCAGACAGGAAACTTATTAATGTATACTTATCTACACAATACAAACGTCTAACCTCGCAATTAAACTAGAATCATACACAAAGTAATTTAATAATAAACAATAATTAAACTCGTTTGAAAGACAGCAGAATGAACCTAAACATCTTTCAGTTTTAAGGGGGCATCACAAACGTTTAAAAGAAAATCATCTTTACAATAAATGTAGGAATTGTTTTGTAATTTAGAATCCAATTTAATGCAGTTTAGAAAAATAAAGTAATGAAGTCATTTAATTTTTTAAACATGTAAAAAGCTTTTATAATCTTTGCACGACAAGTCTACTTCAAATGTGTGCTAAGAATGTCTTCCACGTAGAATCTGTACAGCTATTTTTACATACCTCTAGAATGATATTTAAAATGATATATAAAAATAAAAAAAGAAACACTAGCATAGTTAAAAACAATGCACCGATATTTTTTAATATACTTGTGTATAACAAAATATTGATTTACCTTTTAACTTATTCACAGTTTTATCCTATACATGACAGGAAATTCATACACATAATTTAAAGCTTGCATGTTCAACACACAAATAGACTTGGGCACAGTTTGTATTGCATAGAACTTGAAACAAAACACGGAAATATGACAGAGTTTTTATTTGATAAGAAATGCTATAAATTACATTATGTGTAAGAGTAACTTTCAAAATAGTGAAAATACAGATACATTTTATACACGTTTGTAACTGTGAGAACGCTATAACTCCAATGAAATGACTCAGCATTCTTAAGGATGAAACCTCTTTCAATTGACTTCGTTATGTTAAATAGTAAAACAGTATAAAAATTCATAAACTATAAAAAAACAATTATTTACCCTACGTATCCCTCTAATGTTATCCATTGAAAACATCGTGCTTCTAAGTATGAGAACCCTGTAGCAATAACTCTGTCGGAGCTATCGAAGCTCGATAATCTAACACGTGATTGCGGCAGAAAAATCATGATGCCATTGACTATGAAGAAACACTCATTCAACCATAGAGCAATTTGTCGCAACGTCACAAACTACTATAATGCCCATCTCATTCATTTTCAGGTTTACAACAGTCAATAGACAAACAATAAACTGCCTTTCACTTTGAAACTAAAGCTAGAATTGTTATAAATTGAGTTTTGCCCTACTGCGTGAAATATCCTTATTTAGGGCCGATCCCACCAAAGTCGTTTAACGGCTAACTACGATTAGCCACGATTAACCCTGGCACCAACCAATGGTGGAACTCAATTCTCCGTTTAAACAGAGATTAATCTCGCTTAGCGTTAAACGGCTTTGGTGGGATCGGCCCTAAAGAGTTAGGGCCAGTCCACAGTCGTTTAATGAGTAACCGTGATTAATGTCTGTTTAAACGAACCATCCTACCATTAGATGGCGCCATGGATTAATCTCGGACAGACTTTAAACGATTTTGGTGAGACCGGCCCTGAAACGTCAAGGCCCCTCCACACTATGGTCCACTGCAAGCCATTACCACTCTCTGGAGGTGGTACAGGTTATCGAATTCGACGATGTCAGACGATAAAATGGCCTGGGCGGAGGATGGCTTTGGAAACAGTTTATTTCCAAAGATAAATTGACAATTGACTCTATCGACGTACCTACGCGCTCGACTGATTTAGTGGCCCAATGTGTGAGTAGAATCCGTGAACGATCGTCAGAGTTCGACATCAAGACCAGTACTGCAATGGTTTACAATTGGCCATAGTGTGGAGGCCACATTAAATTCAATCTTTTTTCAACCGTCAATGCCGCCAAATTTATATTTTTCTGTGTCATTTTCATTCCCTGCTGAGTAGAGTACAATTCGAAGGGTGTGACAACAAAACCAGTTGTTTTAGGCCCTTACTCTGGACTTTGCGGTTCGTTTCGAACCTTCACTGTGATGTTATATTGAAGTCAGCTTGCTGACATTATGTGAGCAAATGATCAAGCTGACTTCAAAGAACGTCACAACGAACGATCGACCCGACTCGCAATGTCCAGAGTAACCCCGTAGAGCCGGTTTCACCAAAGTCGTTTAACGCTTAACTGCGATTTATCTTTGCTTAAACTTAAAATTGCGTCGCACCATTGGTTGTTGACTTCGGTTAATCGCGATTAGCTGTTAAACGACATTTCTGAGACAGGGGCTGCTACTCAAAGAGACTCTAAACGATCGGTATAGTCGATTGTTTTGCCCGGCCAAGACATTATGCCGAAAATGCCCTCCAGAGTAGCAAAAGCACCCATCTTCGATATAACCCAACGTACCGAAATAAACTTCTAGTGATGTCATTAGATAATCTAGTAGTATAGATGATCGACTTGAATAGCAGCCCGAATCTTAGAGCTTGCACACACGTATATTCTCCTCTTCAACAAAAGTTAGAGATAACCAATATCAATAAAAGTGCAAAGCATTTGAAAAACATTTTCATCTTATAAAAAAATAAAATTAAGGCCTGATCTTACCAAGATTAACTACTCATTTAATTATAGCGAATTCAATTGTACGTAGTTCCGTTGCACAGCTTTTAATCTACGGTTATTTCTAATCAATCGTTGTACAATGCATCCTTGATCCGTTGTACAATGCACAACCACTTTTTTATTTTAAGAAGAAATGGCATCATTAGGATAAAAATAAATTTAGAATTTTTTGATAGGAGCCATTATTGAGTTTATAGTTTCCTAAAAAGGTGCACGTTTCCTTGTTGTTTTTACAGTTCTTACATTTACTAATGACAAGCAAAAAATGTGATAATTACATGTAAGACTTTCATCAAAAATTAAAAAAATTAACTCTATTTTTACGAACTTTTATTATAAATTGTGTCATGCATAACTTGCAGAATTTCCCACTGTATGGAAAGTGCTTAAATAAATTTTTTAATACTAAACTCCCAGATGTACAACTATTCCCCCCCACTAATTCACTGATTTCAGTTTGGTTTTGGGGCACTACTGTCAAATGTTTTGCTACGCGAGACCGTTATCCGCTGTTTAAAGTCGATTCCAATCATTCATACCAGCAGCGAGATTGGAGCAAACGAACTCCGGTATCAAATAGCAGCATCCTACCATTCAGCATAGATTAATACGAAACTAGAGAATCCCCTATATAATAATTCTTTTAATAGACTAAATAACATCACAAATTCCCTATATAATAATAGCCTAAGTTATCTGTCCGTCTGTCTATTGATTGCAGACGATATTTAAATAATATAAAATAAAAAATGAATATATGACATGTTTAAAAGGAAAACGTCATAATGATAAAAAATATCATTTTCACCTATTTATTATGCGATAAATTGAAATTTTTAATCTCCTGCTTTTAATCGGATAAAACGGTGCTTAAAACAATTACATGGGATGACGTCACATTGCTAGAAATATTTCTTCTCTTACTTAGTTATGGTGCGATAAATTAAAAAGATAATTGTTTGCGTTTAACCGGGGAAAATAATGCTTAGAATAATGACATGAAACGCTCGAAAGAGGGGGAAGGAATGGATTTCGAACGTTAAAAAGTTACAAAAACCTTCCCAGGAATATACATAGGAATTTCCCAAATTTTCACGGCGATTGAATGCATGGTTTGTGAGTCTTTCGAGTACAGACAGACAGACAGACACAAATTGATTTATATATATATATATATATATATATATATATATATATATATATATATATATATATATATATATATATATATATATATATATATATATATATATATATATTATATATATATATAGACTAGCAAGTTTACCCTTGCTTCGTTTTGGTGAACTTAATATATTACTTTTAAACAAAGAATATTTTTCGTGAATAACTCTCTAAATTCGTCACAGTTCAGTTCGAGTCATTGGCATGTTTATATATTTCTTTTATAAGCATATTATAACAATATTCAGTTTTTATAATCGAATTTGGGTCTTATTAAATTTGTTCAAACTTTTTGTATGGTAAAATATAAGTTGAACCCTAAATTACATTACTGTATTGCTACTGTACGCTGATTAGCAACGTTAATAGATATTGACATATTACGTGGTAGAATAGGAATCAGAGGTTTTGACAGCAACAGTGCTAATTTTGGTAGTATAAATAAATTTTGTCCAAAATTGAGGAAATTTATGACAAACCACATGGTTTTGTACGAAACAGAAACACACATTCATATTGACAACCATATGAATATAAAGATAACTATATAAGATGATAGGTTTTTATATGCCTATAAGAGTCACGAAAATTTGTATTGTTCGATGTTAGAATATTGTTGATAAACAGTTCATTGTAATGTAAAATATAACCAATAGTTAAATTTAAAATTAGATCTTATATAAAAATACTATAATTTGCGTCACATAGAAATGAATTTGAATCACTTTATATCTGAATTCCCAGGTCAAATCGAATTGATACTACGTAGACGATGTTTAAATAATATAAAATAAAACTGAACAAATGAGATGTTTAAAGGAATGATGTCATAATGATAAAAAATATCCTTTTCCTCTATTTATTATGCGATAAATTGAAAATTTTAATCTCCTGCTTTTAACCGAGGAAAACTGCGCTTAAAACAATTGCATGGGATGACGTCACATTGCTAGAAATATTGCTTCTCTCACTTAGTTATGATGCGATAAATTAAAAAGTTAATCGTTTGCGTTTAACCGGGGAAAATAATGCTTGGAATAATGACATGAAATGCTCGAAAAAGGGGGAAGGAATGGATTTCGAACGTTAAAAAGGTTTAAAAACCTTCCTAGGGATATACCTAATAATTTCCCAAATTTTCACGGCGATTGGATGTATGGTTTTTTGAGTGTAACGGGTACAGACAGACACAAATTCATTTATATATATATATTGTAACGAATTCTCGTTACATTAAATTTCCAGATAGAGACTTATCTACGACCGTGAGAAAACCCGGCGTAACGTAGAAATAGCAAACGTGCCTTTTGTGAGCATTTCAACTGATCTCATCTTTATCTACTGAAAGGACGTTGTTTCGTGCAGAATAGGATGCCGAATAGAGGATTGTTAACACCGAGGACCATCTCAATCATTCTGTTTGTAAAAGGATGATTGCGAAAGTTGATTAGGATGCTGGCGAAGTGTTCTCAGTGTTAGTTTCAATGAAATCCAGAAAGAAGAGTTTCACACGACAGAAATCCTCTATATTGTAAGTGAAGCAGCAATACTTCCTATTTTGTTCTCCAAAGGTTTGTCCAGAGACATCGATTAATGAGCTGCTAGATTGCTCCCGATTACTTCCCTTGCACCTGTCCAGCTAGAGTCTACATGCGGTTTCCCCACAACGTCATAAACTAGCTGTCTAATCAGCTGAGATGAAAATTTTGCGGTCAGACGACGATATAAAAGACTGGAGTTCATGGCCCAGAGAGGGAATTTTTGACCGATCGAGTCTCCTGTGAATTAACTCATCGGCCGACAACGTAGAGGCGAGCGACGGGGAGTGCCCACCCCCCTTTTTTTCTCTCCAAACGATTAGGAAGCTGGTTCTTGCAATGATCATCATTTCATTTGTAGATATTCATCGTTTTCTTCATGTCTTCATCATAACTTCAACATTGTGTTATCTAATAAAGATCTGTAGTCTGTACGTACGCCTCCGCTCTCCTTTTTCCAGCTCACTTAGAGTTGAGTACGCTACAATACATATATAGACTAGCAAGTTTGCCCGTGCTTCGCTACCGTGAACTTAATATATTACTTTTAAACAAAGATGTATTTTTCGTGAATAACTCTCTAAATTCGTCACAGTTCAGTTCGAATCATTGGCATATTTATATATTTCTATCATAGGCATATTAGAACATTATTCAGTTTCTATACTCGAATTTGTCTTATATTAAATTTGCTCAAACTTTTTTTTATGGTAAAATATAAGTTTAACCCTAAATTACATTATTGTATTACTACTGTACGTTGATTATCAAAGTTAACATATCTTGCCATATTACGTGACAGAATAGGAAGCAGAGGTTTTGAGAGCAACAGTGCAATCTTGGTGGTATAAATAAATGTTGTCTAAAATTAAGGAAATTTATGACAAACCACATGGTTTTATATGAAACAGAAACACACATTCATATTGACAACGACATGGATATAAAGATAACTATATAAAATGATAGGTTTTTATTTGCCCATGAGAGTCACTGAAATTTGTACTTTTGTTGTCAGAATATTGTTGATAAACCTTTCATTGTAATGTAAAATATAACAAAGAATTAAATTTAAAATTTGTTCTTATATAAAAATGCTATAATTTGCGTCACATAGAAATGAAAGTTATTCACTTTATATCTAAATTTCCAGATCAAATCGAATGGATACTAAGCAGACGATGTTTAAATAATATAAAATAAGAAATGAATAAATGAAATATTTAAATAAATGACGTCATAATGATAGAAAAAATATCATTTTCACCTATGTATTATGTAATAAATTAAAACTTTTCATCTTCTGCTGTTAACCGAGGAAAACTGCGTTTAAAACAATTACTTTAGATGACGTCACATTGCTAGAAATATTGCTTCTTTCACTTAGTTATCATGTCATAAATTAAACATTTCATCGTTTGCTTTTAACCGGTTAAAATAATGCTTGGAATAGTGACATGAAATGCTCGAAAAAAGGGGAAGGAATAGATTTTGAACGTTAAAAATTTTAAAAAACCTTCCCAGGGATATATCTAAACATTTCCCAAATTTTCACAGCGATTGGGTAGTTTTTGAGTCCATTGAGTACATACATACATACAGACAGACAGACAAAAATTCATTTATATATATATATATATATAAATTATATTATATATATATATATATATATATATATATATATATATATATATATATATATATATATATATAAATTAACCCACAAGTCGACTTATACTATACAATAGGGAAAACACGTAACCAGTAACGCCAAAAGAACTGCAAAATCAACAAAACTGTCAACCAAAGCTAAATATTGCATTGCCTTTCATTTCCTCCAGGCCGAGTAAAACCGTGATAAAACAAATCGTACTGACAAATTCTGCTTTGCCCGAGTTTTCTCGGGATAATAATTAACTGCAATATACACGAACCAGACATAACTCGGAATGATCAGGCAAGCGGTTAAAACCAACATATTTAATTTCGCTCTTAATAAAAGCACGTGTGAATATTCTCAACATTATCTGCACATGCTATACGTATACAATTTCAATACTAGCACTTTACAAGATTTAAAATTTAACGCTTTCTTCTATAAGATTATTTTAAAACAATCCTACATTGAAAAGCATATAATTTTTAATCATTCTTGAATATTTTTCGGCTTAAAAACACATTTTTATGCTATCGGTTAAAATTTTGCTGCTGGAAGATTTCTCGATTTAAATTTCGATAAAATTCCTCCGAATTAGAATTTTAAAACAAACGAAACTCTCATTTCTAAATACAAATAATGATTGCTATTCTTTACAGAACGAAAAATTTTAATCTTTAAATATGCATTTTCTTTTTCACTATTCTAGAAGGGATTTAGAACTATTTTATGTATTTCTCTAAAGTGCGTCAGTGATTCCAATATTCGCTTTTGTGAGATAGAATTTTACAAGGCATATAAAGGTTCTATGTTTTATATTTGCTATTTTCTTATATTTTGCTCTGCATTGTGTTAGAGTAAAATTTTAGCTTTTCAATACGTAAGTATCAATGTCTCTTGTATTTGAATATTATACAGTCAGTGGAGTGTTATTTCTAGCTATTGTTAACGGAGCGAAAAAGACATCTGTCGTTCTTTGAATCATATATGCATTGTTATCCTAGATTTTATATTTTGTATAGTTGTATATTTTACGCATCTGTATCATTTTTTGCATATAAAGTTATGTAAGTAGTAAAACAATGGAATTTAAGAGAGTAAAATAAATACAAAATATGGATTTTCTTTATCTATTACTGTTAAAATTCTATAATAAAATAAAGCACGAAAAATCTAAATATATACAGTTGAATTAGGAAACTAAAAAAATTACAAAACTAAAAACATTACTAGAAACTAAAAAAAATTACAAAATATTTTGAAACATAAAAAAAAAAAAAATAAAAATCTATAAAAAAAATAAATAATAAGTAAAAAAAAAATTATTAAATATATTTTTAATAAATATATATCATATCAATATAATATAAAAAAAAAAAATATAAATTTAATTAAATTTGAAAAAAATCAAAAATAGACCGCAAAAAATAGGTTATCATTCTCAACAGTTTATCAATGTGTGCTAAAAAAAAACAATCCTTTAAACGCAAAAAAACCGCTGATACCAAAGGTCAGCTTTTCAGTGTCGTCTTTCTTCATCAGCATTATGCTATGTGTTGGGAAAGGTTGAAAAGGTAGATTAAAACAAAAGAAAATATCTCTGTTATTAGTTTGTGCTTTAAAACGTTTATATTATTTCTTTTAACTCAACAATAGCTTTCGTTAGCAGTTGATAACAAATAGGACTTTTGTGTGTCTTTTCTTTCTTCAACAGCATTATGCCGTGTTGTGGGAGTGGTTGAAAAGGTAGAATTAAAAGCAATCACATAACATAGTACATGCGAATCTATGCTATGCAAGCCAGGTTTGTTAAGAAAGACAAGAAAATTAGACACAACATATAAAGCTTACCATATGAAGGCTTACCATTTGACGATAATTTATTTTAAAACACTTCCTTTAAACCGGGTTTCATCAGCCCTCGTTTTGCAAAAAAAAGTAGACCGTAGAGCTAAATACAATATCAAATCTCTAAAAATGAATGATTATTAATTGTGAATTGGCAAATAATCGTAACTACTGAACAGTTAGGGTTATGAAGTCAGTAATGATGGTGAGTATAGACGTTTCCAAGTAAAAAAAAAAAAGGCGAATAGCAGCTTGCACTTAAGATGATTCTTCCATACTCCTTTATCGACCTCGACTGCTAACCATTGAAGGCTCAAAAACATTTGACTATTTTCAGTGCCTTCCATGAGAAAAGTGGGAGGCAAACTCCATCCGTCCAATCGAGTTGAAGGTAAAGTTGGATGGAATCACTTCCTCTCTTCGGTGAGTCTTTTCGTACTGCTAGCGACGGCATTCTGGTGTAACTTTTTGCTACAACCAGAAGCAAAAAATAAATTTGTTCTTTATTTGTCAATAATATCCATGACATTAATTGTATGCAAACAACAATTCTTTGATTAACCTTTAAAATTTGATTTGTAGATGACACCGGGCATAACTGTATCCCATCATTTTAACGAAATCCATGTAAAAAGATTAACCACTTGAATATGTTTATTAAAAAAAGGGAAAGACGAACGATAATTCAAACTAAGAACGAATGTGCACCTTTTCTTTGTTTTTATCCTTTGTCTAGTTTGGAGTTAATTGCAGACTAATTAGGACACAAAAAATTTGTGGTTGTATTCTAATTCTTGGAATTCTCGGAAAAATGTAATTTCGGAATATTAGTCTTCTCTGTTTCAGAAATAATCAAACCTTCTTTAATTTTTCCTTCAAATTTATCAAGTAATTTTAATATTGCATTGCATATCACTTTCGAAGAAATTTCATTAAATTCATTTATTAATTTTTAATCAACAAGTTCTATATAAATGTATAACTATAAACATTTCGATAATTATATATAATTTTCATATTCTGTTAAATAAAATTATTGATGATATACGCTGACATTTTTCTAAATTTTTAAATGTCAAAAATAATATTTTATAAACAGGAAATAACGGGATAATTCTGACGGAATCGAATTCCAATATCTCAAATCTTACATTTTTATCTGAATCCCTTCTTTAGTAACCCTCAAGTGTTAAAATGTCTCTTTTAGTTGAATTTAATTTCCTATAACTTCATATTTTAGCCAAAATAAATTTAAGTTAACAGTTCGTCTTAGCACTTTTTATTTTTTTAATTACTAATAATAAAGTATTTGGTAAACGCATATATGAAATTGATTGTAGGAAATAAAAGATGCATAAATAGTGTGTAGAAAAAAGCATTTGTTAATGTAAGAGAGCAATGGTATGAGTTAATGTTGTAGTTTAAGAGTAAGAATGTATGAATTTACCCAGATAGCATGCATATTGCAGAAAGTTTGATTTTTTTCTGGATAATATCAAACGGATAATATCTACGGACACAATGCAAATAATTTTCAGTTTTTAACATAAGAACAGAAATAAATCGTAAAAACAAATTATTCTGCATTGTCTCCGTAGATGTATAGGTTGGAATGCTACAGCCCACATTTTGCAACACGAGGTCCAAAGAGACCGGGAACTACAGTTTAAAGCCGATTCCGAACGCCTACGAATATCCATGCCACTGTGGGATTCGAACCCACGAACTCCGGTACCGAAGGCCAGCACCCTAACAAATCAGCCATCTCTCTCCGTAGAGGAGTCCTCGAGTTTGAAGACAAATTTTAAATGGCTCAGATTCGGAGCCCTCGAGTTCAAAGGGTTAATTAGCAAGAAATTAATTACTAATAAATTTTAATATTTATTCAAAATTATCTAAAATATTAGTCTTCCAAAAAGTAAAAAAAATCCCTTTATATATGCTATTTAAACCAAACAAAAAGATTTTTTTCTTTCAAAAACAGTGAGGTTTATTTATTCCAACCGTTGTTTGCAATGAACTTGCTGCAAGGTTGATATGACAAGTTTCCGGCAAACTGGCAAGACGAGTGTACTGTAACTTACATGACAAGTTTGCTGCAAGTTGGAGGTATGGTGACTTCGAAGTTTACGTAGACTTGCTGCAATCTTGTTTCAAACTTGCAAACTTGTCATGCTGAACTTGCTGCAAGTTTGGAGGCTTGAAAAGCAAGACTGCTGCAAGTTTGTTGCAAACTAAGTTTGCTATCTGGAAATGTCCCTGGGAATCTGGGAATGCAAACTAAGTTTGCTATCTGGGAATATCTGGGAAATGAGTTTTTTAGAGAGAGAGCCCCTTAAAGAAGAAAGGGAAATCTGATCTGATATAAGCAACCAGGTTTATTAGAAAGGTTTGGTTTGGTTTGGAATGGTATGGTCTACTTTTGGTAGCACGAGGGCTAATGAGACCCGGACATGCAGCTGAAAGCCGATTCCGAACGGCTACGAACATCCATGCCACAGTGGGATTCGAACCCACGAACTCCGGTACCGAAAGCCAGCACCCTAACCAATCGACCATTTTTAGGCTTATTAAAAGAGAGATAAAATATAAGAAAATGGTATGTAGACTGTCATCTTTCGAGTTGACGGGAAGCTTGTTATTTATATATTTATTAAATAAAATTGATTGGGGCCTCATTACTCTATCAACTGTCAGATTTTCATCATTGCATTTGAAGAAATTAAAAACCTTAAAAAAAGAAACTATTAATAATATACAATACCTAAACGAAAGAACTTTATTTTAGCAGAATTCACTACATATAAGTAATAGAAAGACAATTTCATGTTCCAATGCAATGGTTCTCAAAGTTATTATATCTAATTGATGATTCCGAGTTATAACTCAAGAAATTTGCTTTTGTTATATAATTCTAGGTACAGGTGTAGAGATCAGAGAGACATTTTAATCTGTAGTCATGTTATAGGTACTATAATATAAATATATAAGGTTATAATTCATGCAAATGTATTTTAATTAATCAGTGACTGTAATAGCGTCAGAACAAATAGAGGGTATTTCAAAATTAATGCAATATTTTAATACAATATTTAAGCACAGTTATATAGTGCATATTTTTTTTAAATTGTTATTTTCTCTATTGTATTGTAAAGTATACAGTATACTGTTATGTAACTAATAACATAAAGAGCAAATGTACTCCATGGCTTTGCTGACCCATACGCATATTTTTGTAAAAATTTTCCATACTATTTTGCATAATGTGCAGAATTTCCTCGATGCAGCTTTGAATTTCCTCCTTTAATTCACACTGGCATGTTCGCATGGTTCTTTTACTTCAAATAACCTCATGAAAAGAAATACAATGGAGTTAAATAGCATGATATAGGGGTACAATTATTATCATCGAAATGACAGAGTACATGGCATGGTATTTTGATTGAATCAAATTGGCTCGGTCAGTAAATCTAGTGTTAATAACCTACTATATTTATATAACATTACTTAAATGTCTTTAAAATTTTCTTAATATCAGATAGGTTATACATTAATAAAAGCCTAAATTTACTAGAACTTTATTCATAACTTTATAACATTTTATGCGAAGAAAAATTGTTAATATATGGTTAATATATTATATATATATATATATATATATATATATATATATATATATATATATATATATTATATAGGTATCAAACTCTCCTTGAAAATATTAAATGAATGCTTAAAATTTAGATATAGTGAACCATTAATGGCTAATTTTTAATAATTTGAATCTGTTGACTTCGTAAAGTGTTGAAGAATTAATTGCCCTTAAGTATAAATGCTAAATGATTTTAATTGATGAAGTAAGATTATGTAATTCTATTACAAATAAGTACACTGCATCCATTAAAGCCCCCCAAAAACGAGCAATCCAATACTCGGATGGAATACCTTTGTATTTTAGTAAGCATCGCCAATAATTTCGCCAAACATGGCAATAGGTACCCTATTCTCAATACCTATAAATTATGTAAAAATATAGTAAATACTGTATATATATAATATTTTAATAACCTACTATATTTATATAATATTACCTTAATGTCTTTAAAAATTCCCTTAAAACCAGATAGGTTATACATTAATAAAAGCTTAAATTTACTAGAACTTTAACATTTTATACGAAGAAAAATTGCGTCCAAATACTTCTTCGAATGTCTATAATAAAAAAGGAATATATCCGTCCATTCATCTATCCATAGGAAATATCTTTCCCATTTTTCTATTGATTGTTAGTAGCAATACAACTCTTTTCCGAGTACTGGATTTCTATTTTGTAATGGCGTGTAGTCATTCTTTTTCGGGGGAAAGTCGATCGAGTGCTGCGGAGAGAGTTTTAAATAAATCACTCACATTTTTAAAGCTTTCCCCCTTTTGACTCGACATATTGCTTTCAATACACAGCATTATGAGCTCGATGAAAATTCAAAATTAAAATAATGACGCAGTGTCGAGAAATTAATGAATAGAGAAATCAATTAAAATGAAATTGAGTGATTTTTAATTTTAATGAATGTAATAAATATAGATATGGTATACGATCATCAAAAAGGTTAAAGATTTCACTTTATATGCGTTTATATGATATATCCTGCAGCTCGTACATGGTTGTACAATGCTAGTAATTTTTACCTACAGTGAAAATCACGATTGAAATTGTAAGTCATTTTAGATTAAAAAAAATTACATAAAAATATCTTACTTCGACATTTCTTTTTTTTAAAAGCGAGACTCTACCACATCGTAAATACAGGGTGTCCCAAAACGACCGCATAAACTCCGCACAGCTAGATTCCTCGATGTGAGTACATTAAACTGCCCAAATAAGCGTACATGTACGATCCATAGTTTAGGAGAAAAATACGAAAAACAAAGTATGACGTCACTGCCAGTGCAAGAAAAAACAATTTATTGAACATATCAACAGCAGTATATGAACGGGCATACTCCCTAACAGATCGTAAGGCATTTCCATTACATCGGTCGTACATCAAGTACATGTCGTAGTAGTCACGATAGAAATACATACGAAGACTACTGGTAGCTACAACATGCAGCATTTTAAATATTAGTTCAAAGGTCTTAAGGTCATTCCATGACGCACGTGCATGCATGACGCGATATGCATTGCGAATGTTTTAAACATTATCTTTTATAAAGATATGCAAATAATGTTGTTGATACGCCCAATAAAGTGTTTTTTTCTTGCACCGGCAGTGACGTCATACTTCGTTTTTCTTATTCTTCTCTTAAACTATGGATCGTACAGGAACGCTTCTTTGGGCAGTTTTTACGTACTCCCAAAGAAGAATCCAGCTGGGCAAAGTTTATGCGGTCGTTTTGGGATATCCTATATATTAAAACGTTATTGCAGAAGTTTATTATGGTACTAAAAAGCTCGTGCATGGTTGTACACTACTAGCTATTTATTCCTGAAGTGAAAACCCCGAATAAAACTGTAACTGTAGATCATTTTAGATAAAAAAAATTATATAAAAAATATCTTTTTTAAAAAACGAAAGTCTACTCGTTATTTCGTAATTATTTTAAAACGTTATTAGGGACAGTTTATTATGGTACTAAAAAGCTCGTACGTAGCTCGTACATGGTTGTACAGTACAAGATATTTATACCTGCAGTGAAAACCAAGAGTAACATTATAACTGTAGGTCATTTTACATACAAAATTACAAAATATATCTTTTCTTCGACATTTCATTTATAAAAGAGAGTCTACCACTTTCGTTAATCTCTTAAATATTTTAAAACGCTATTACGGACAGTATTATTATAGTACTAAAATGCTCGTACGTAGCTCGTTAATGCTTGTACACAACTAGCAATTTATACCTGTAGGGAAAACAAGGAATGGTATTATAACTGTAGGTCATTTTATATAAAAATAACAAATAAATCTTTTTTTCGACATTTCTTTTATAAAAGCGAGAGTAACACTTTCGTTAATCTCGTAAATATTTTAAAACGTTATTACGGACAGTTTATTATGGTACTAAAATGCTCGTATATACCTCGTGCATGCTTGTACACTACTAGCTATTTATACCTGCAGTGAAAACCAATAATAACTGCAGGTCATTTTATATACAGAATTACAAAAATATCTTTTTTTTTACATTTCTTTGTAAAAACGAATCTACCAATTTCGTTAATCTCGTAAATATTTTAAAACGTTATTACGGACAGTTTATTATGGTACTAAAATGCTCGTATATACCTCGTGCATGCTTGTACACTACTAGCTATTTATACCTGCAGTGAAAACCAATAATAACATTATAACTGTAGGTCATTTTATATACAAAATTACAAAAAATATCTTTTTTCTTTACATTTCTTTGTAAAAGCGAGTCTACCCCTTTCGTTAATCTCGTAAATATTTTAAAACGTTATTACGGACAATTTATTATGTTATTAAAAAGAAAATTTCATTTACTAATGAAAAGTTACAACGTTTGAGAGAAGACGAATCAATTGGTGATATGTTTTACAAATATTATTAAACATTTATCTGAAAAGAAATTTTATTTTAGATTCAAGATGACTTATGGATTGGAATCATTTTAACATTAGTTAGATTCCTATACAGGCAGATGTGTTAAAAAAAAAAAAAAAAAAAAAAAAAAAAAAAAAAAAAAAAAAAAAAAAAAAAAATTAGTGTTAAATATAAAAAATTTAACATGGATTTACTTAAGTCTTTACTTAAAAGTCAACGGTGGCATTAAATATAGATATAGTATAATTTAAGCTTTAACCCCTTAACGTTTACGCTCGAGTTAACTCGAGCGCGTAAAACTGGCCAAACTGTGTACACTCGAGATAATTCGAGCGGCGTTGTGCTTTTATACTTATTGCGTTGTGTGTTGTGCTAAAAGAGATAGCAAAGGAAAAAGAAAAGAGAGTCGTTACATGCGTAATAGTTGCAACGTGCTGCACCTTGTTCCGAAATATATCACACAAAAGAAAATTTTGATTAATTTTATAAATACTAGTATTGTTATTATCTATGTTTTAAAAGTATAAATAAGTATTTTTACTGATAATAATGTTTATTCTTAAATGGGAATTCGTAAAGAAAGATAAAAAAGTCAATGTGAGTGTAATATTACAATATTCGACTAATTTCTGCACTGTTATCAAAATCCAAAATTGCAATAAAAATTTTTATTATTTTTGTATTTTTGTAATTTTCTTGGCAAGACAATGTTCTAAATTGTGTTTTTTACATTGAAAAATTTGTTTTTTTGGCCGGCTTAAAAAAAACTGTGCATTAAGGTGTTAAAGTGTCAGGCACACAAGAAGATCACTGGTATCTGATTCGCTCGACTTCTTATACTGCAGTTGGTGGGTGTACTCTATAACGTGTAGATTTTAACTCCACTACACTGATGAACGAAGGCTGAATGGGTAGCGCACTGCTCTAGGTACCAACGATTGGTTGTACACAAATTTGCAGCAATACCATTAAAATATTTTTAATATAAACTTTTGTAACACTTTCCTTTAGGACATCTTAATAATTTATAATAAAAGAAAAATTTAAATTAAAAAATAAAAACAAAATTCAGTAAATAAGGTTTTAAAAAACTAACCCCAGTCAGAAAATTTAAACAAAGTATTAAACTCTTGTTTATCAAAAAATATTTGGCTTTCAAGATAAATATATGGTAGGAAAGAAATGCAATATTTGTTAGAAAACTAGTTTCGGATTTTGATATTATATAGCAAAGGCGAAAATAAAAGTTTCTACCATATATTAACAACTCTTTCCAAAGAAGAATATTAAAGTATTGGGTTTTAAAATACTTTTACCAATTACTGTTAATTATAAATCACATTACTTTATTGCTCTATTTTTTATTTTAATGTAAATCTATATAAGTTATCTAATTTATTTAACTACATAGTAAAGGATTTGAAATTTTTAAATCATTATATTGATTTAAATAACGGTTAAATATTCCTCGAGCGCGTAAAACTGGCCAAACTGTGTACACTCGAGATAATTCGAGCGGCGTTGTGCTTTTATACTTATTGCGCTGCGTATTATGCTAAAAGAGATAGCAAAGAAAAAAGGATAAGAAAAGGGAGTCGTTACATGTGCAATACTTGCAATGTTGTTCTCTGTGCTGCACTTTGTTTTGAAATATATCATACAAAAGCAAATATTGATTAATTTTACTACAAGCATTGGCTAGTTTTGATACTAGTATAGTTATGATGTATGTTATAAAAGTATAAATAAGTATTTTCACTGAATGTTTATTCTGAATGTTCATGATGAACAATGTTTATTCTGAAATGGAAATTCGAAAAAAAGATAAAAAAAAAGTCGATGTGCGTGTAATATTACAATATTCGACTATTTTTTGCAATGTTATCAAAATCCAAAATTGCAAAAAAAAAAAGTTATTATTTTTGTATTTTTGTAATTTTCTTGGCAAGACAATTTTCTAAATTGTGTTTTTCACATTAAAAAATTGTTTTTTTTTTGGCCGGACTTTTTTTTTAAACTGTGCATTAAGAGGTAAAAGAGACAGGCACCAAAGAAGATATACATTGGTATCTGATTCGCTAGACTTTTTGTACTGCAGTTGGTAAGTGTACTCTATAACATGTAGATTTTAACTCCAGCGATGAACGAAGGATGAATGGGTAGAGCGCTGCTCTTTGATATCGACGATTGATTGTATACAAACTTGCAGAAATACCATTAAACTATTTTTAATATCAACTTTTGTGCCATTTTCTTTAGAAAAATACTCCACTTAGTAATTTATAACAAAAGATAAAAAGTTATTCTTAAATTAAAAAATAAAAACAAAATTCAGTAAATAAGGTTTTAAAAAACTAACCCCAGTCAGAAAATTTAAACAAAGTATTACACTCCTGTTTATCAAAAAATATTTGG
>CM063511.1:36157340-36179840 GCA_032207245.1 Pardosa pseudoannulata | reverse complement strand
GAAAATTATTACTGTTATTATATTATTACTATCATTATAATGTGTTAAATCTATACTTGTGACATTTAAAATAAATGAATATGTGTTCTTAATCTATAATTCTTAAGGTTCACTGTAAAATTATTTAGCTGGTAGAAACATACACAAAAAACAAATTCGAGGCACCAAAGTGTAGCAGATTGATATTCTCGGTAGCAATTTGGCTGGTCACATTATAATATTAATTTTAGTTGCCTTATGAGAAAATAACTTATAAAATTATTGTAGAAATTGTTTACTGTTATTATGTTATTACTATAACTATAATGTCTTAAATCTATATTTATAATGACACAGAAAATAAATAAATATATGTACTAAAAATCTATACTTTTTAAGGTACACTGTAAGATTATTTAGCTGGTATAGACATAAACATGAAATAGATTCGAGGCACCAAAGAACAGAAGATTTCTCGGTAGTAATTTGATAGGTCACATTCAGATATTAATTTTAGTTGAGTTATGCCAAAATAATTTATAAAGTTATTGTAGAAAATTTTTACTTATGTTATTAGTATTACTATAATGTGTAAAATCTATATTTATAGTGAAATAGAAAATAAATGAGCATGTATAATAAAAATATATACTTTTTAAGGTACACTGTAAGATTATTTAGCAGTTATAGACATAAACATGAAATAGATTCGACGAAGTAAAGAGCAGCAGATTGATTTCTCGGTTGTAATTTGGTAGATCACATAAAATTACTGTTTTAGTTAACTCATGACAAAATAATTTATAAATATATTGAAGAAAATTATTACTGTTATTATATTATTACTATTATTTTAATGTGTTAAATCTATACTTGTAGTGACATAGAAAATAAATGAATATGTGTTTTAAAATATTTATAATTCTTAAGGTACACCGTAAAATTATTTAGCTGTTATAGCCATAAACATCAAAGTGATTCGAGATGCCAAAGAGCAGCAGTTTAATATTCTCGATGGTAATTTGGTAGGTTACATTAGGATATTAGTTTTAGATGACTCATGACAAAATAATTTATAAAACTATTGTAGAAACATTTTACTGTTATTATGTTATTACTATTATTGTAATGTGTTGAATCTACGCTTGTAGTGACATAGATAATAAATGAATGAGACTTCAAAAATCTATACTTCTTAAGGTACAGTGTAAGATTATTTAGCTGGTATACACATAAACATGAAAGAGATTCGAGACACCAAAGAGCGCATATTGATTTCTCGGTAGTAATTTAGTAGGTCACATTAAAACACTGATTTTAGTTGGCTCGTGACAAAATAATTTAGAAAATTATTGTACAAAAGTATTACTATTATTATATTATTACTATTATTATAAAGTGTTAAATCTATACTTGTAGTGACATAGAAAATAAATGAATATGTGTTTTAAGAATCTATAATGCCTTAGGTACAGTGTAAGATTATTTAGCTGGTATAGACATAAACATGAAATAGATTAGAGGCACCAAAGTGTACCAGATTGATATTCTTGATAGTAATTTGGTAAGTCACATTAAGATATTAGTTTTAGTTGACTTATAAAAAATAATTTACTAAATTATTGTAGACAATTTTTACTTATATTATGTTATTACTATTATCATAATGTGTTAAATCTATACTTGTAGTGACATAGGAAATAAATGAATATGTATTCTAAATATCTATACTTCTTATGGTACACTGTAAAAGTATTTAGCTGGTATAGACATAAATATAAAATAGATTCGAGGCTCCAAAGAGCAGCAGATTGATTTCTTGGTAGTAATTTGGTAGGTCACATAAAGTTACTATTTTAGTTGACACATGACAAAATAATTTAGAAAACTATTTTAGATAATGTTTACTGTTATGTTATTACTTTATTATAATGTGCTTAATCACTACTTATATTGACATAAAAAATAAATGAATATGTATATTAAAAATCAATACTTTTTTAAGATACACTGTAAGATTATTTAGCAGTTATAGACATAAACATGAGATAGATTCGAGGCACCATAGACAGAAGATTGATTTTCTTGGTAGTAATTTGATAGGTCACACACGGTGACTGTTTTAGTTGACTCATGACAAAATAATTTATAAAAATATTGTAGAAAATTATTACTGTTTTTATATTATTACTATCATTATAATGTGTTAAATCTATACTTGTGACATGGAAAAAAAAATGAATATGTGTTCTTAAAATCTATAATTCTTAAGGTTCACTGTAAAATTATTTAGTTGGTAAAGACATACACATAAAACAAATTCGAGGCACCAAAGAGTAGCAGATTGATTTCTCGGTAGTAATTTGGTAGGTCACATAAAGTTACTGTTTTAGTTGACTCATGACAAAAAAATAATTTATAAAAATATTGCAGAAATTTATGACTATTATTATATTATTACTAATATTACAATGTGTTAAATCTATTTTTGTAGTGACATAGAAAATAAATAAATATATATTCTAAAAATCTATAATTCTTATGGTACACTGTAAATTTATTTAGCTGGTATAGCCATACACATAGAAAAGATTCTAGGCACCAAAGAGTAGCAGATTGATATTCTCGGTGGTAATTTTGTCTGTCACATTAAGATACTGATTTTAATTGACTCATGACAAAATAATTTATAAAATTATTGCTATTATTATATTATTACTTTTATTAAAAATGGTTAATCTATACTTGTAATGATATAGAAAATAAATGAATATGTGTTTTAAAAATGTATTCTTTTTAAGGTACATTGTAAAATTATCTAGCTGATATAGACGTAAATATGAATTAGATTCGACTCTTCAAAAAGCAGTAGTTCGATATTCTAGGTAATAATTTCGTAGGTGATATTACGATACTGATTTTAGTTGACTGATGACAAGATAATTTATAAAATTATTGTAGAAAGTTATTGCGATTATTATAATGTGACTAAATAAGTTTTTTTGTATATACATTATTAAATTAAACATGTAAATAAATATATTATATCCAAGAAAAAATCTATATTTTGTAAGTAAGAATTTAGTTTGAATATTTATATAAATTTAAATAAATCTGAATAATAAATCTGAAATAAAATCCGTTCTCATGAAAAATTTATTGCTTTCAGTGTTATTAATGTATACAGAATATAGAAATATAATAAAAGTAAATATTTATTCAGTATCAGTAAATACTCCTAAAACTAGTAAAACAGAGCATCATTTATTTTTATATGTCAATGAATCAGTATTGCTTATATTTACTTTACAGTATATGTAGTATTTTTGCCAGAAACATTCACTTATTAATTATATAAAACATATATATAAAAAATTATAAAAAAAATATTTAAGAAAAAATTAATTATTTTTAGTTATATTTATAATATGTATAAAAGACAAATATTAAATTATATAGCATTTATAAAAATAGAGATATATTTAATTTCATCAACATTCAGAGATTAAGATATTCAGCTTAATCTGAAGCTGTTTTTCACCAATTTTTTTTTCATTCCATGTTTACACTCTTGTCTGAAATCATAACCCTATGTAGTTCAAAAGTAACGTTTATTTACAAATTTATGATTAATGAGTTTCAATTCTAAATGGATTATTATTTAAATGAAATTAGTTAATCATTATTCAATTAAAATAAATTACCATCAAATAGTAAATCTTCGATCATTTATATCTTGTATCTAATTTTATTGATTTTCTCAACAGCCTTGATAGTAGTTTTGCATGTGTTACGTTGTGTGATTGCGTTTTAATCTCCTTCTCAAACCTCTCTCACAGTATGCTGTTCAGCCACACAGTTTACATAATTACTCTTATTTAATGATCGAATATTATCTATATTAGCATATATGCAATCATATGACGGGATCAGTAAAATTTTTAATTTTCCAGAATTGTAAAGTACCCTATGAAGCAGGTAAAAAAATGGTTTGCTGTTTGGCTGAGAATAATCTTTCAACAAAAATAATCGATTAAAATTATCACATATGTACCTAATCTATTATTTAAGCCATATATAAAAGAAAATTATTTAAGTAATATCCAAGTTTAGTGTTAAAACGTACGTAAATAATGCAGACGATATTTAAATAATTTAAAATAAATAGTTAAATGAGATGGTTAAAGGAATGAAGTCATAATGCTAGAAAAAAATTGTTATTTTTACCTATTTATTATGGGATAAATTGATAAATTTAATCGCCTGGTCTTAAAATGGGAGTTTAATATATTAACATTACACGCTCGAAAAGAGGGACGGGGTGGATTTCGAACGTTTTAAAGATGATACTATTTTTCGATGTGATGTGAAGCTTATTCATACCAATTTACTTTACAATCGGATCTATAGTTTAGGAAAAGATAAACTTTACTAGCTTTGAATTTTGCTAACCCTAATTCATCAAAAATTCAATATGGATGCTCTCTCCATTCCAGTTCCAACCACATCATAAATTCGACGACAGACGGACAGATAACTTAGGCTATTACTACATTACGCGGAGAAAGTCTAAGGATATAAAACATGAAATGTTTATGTGGCCAGGGACATCGGTACAACAATACTTGAATTTAATAGAATAAAAATAATATAAATCATAAAAAGTTGAAAAAATAGTAAACAATTGTTTTAAAAATAATAAAACAACTTTAAAAGCAATAAAACAACATTAGGAATAAGAATTTGAAAGAAAAAGCAGAAAATATTAAATTAATTAGACATTTAGAAAAATTTAGTTGCATCGGTGCCAGAACCGTCAACCCGAAAACTACGACATTGCAGACACTCTACCGAACGTGCCACGCCTACACATAGCGGAGGAATAATTAGAGTATATTAGGGTCCAGTAAAAACGGTCCAGAAATTTAAATATTACGCTCCACCCTCACCATTCTATCAAGAATGAATTTAGTATAGAATAAGAGGGTGAATAAGTCTTGAAATAATAGTATTAAACACTCGAAAAGGAGGGATGAGGTGAATTTCGAACTCGCTTTGAATTTTGCTAACCCTAACTCCTCAAGAATCCAATATGGATGCCTGTTTCTATTCCAGGTCAAAACGCTTCATAAATTCAAGAACAGACGGAGAGATAACTTAGGCTATTATTACATTACAAGAAGAACTTTTAAGGATACGAAATATCAAATGTTTATGTACCAGGGACATCGATGCAACGATACGTGAATCTAATAAAATAAAAAATAATAATAATCATAAAAAGCTGAAAAAATAGTAAAAATGTATTTTAAAAATAATAAAACAACTTTGAAAACAATAAAACAAATTTAGGAATAAGAATTTAAAAGAAAAAGAAAATATTAAATTAATGAGACATTTAGCAAAATTTGGCTGCATCGGGGACAGAACTGTCAACCCGAGAAGTACGACATTCAAATAGGCAGACACTCTACCGAACGTGTCAAGCCTACACATGGTGGAGGTAAATTAGAGTATATGAGGGTCGAGTAAAAACAGTCCAGAAATTAAATATTATGCTCCGCCCTTACCATCCTATCAAGAATGAATTTAGTATAGAATAAGAGGGAGAATTAGTCTGGAAATATTACCATTAAACGCTCGAAAAGGGGGGATGGGGTGGATTTCGAACTCGCTTTGAATTTTTCTAATCCTAACTCATAAAAAATACAATATGGATGACCTATCCATTTTAGGTCGAACCGATTCATAAATTGGAGGACAGACTTACAGATAACTTAGGCTATTATTACATTACAAGAAGAAATTTTAAGGATACGAAACATGAAATGTTTATGTGCCAGGGACATCGGTACAACTATACGTGAATTTAATAAAAGAAAAATAATAACAGCTGAAAAAATATTAAAAATTTATTTAAAAATAATAAAACAACATTAGGAATAAGAATTTAAAAGAAAAAGAAAATAATAAATTAATTAGACGTTTCGAAAAATGTGGCTGCGTTGTGGGCAGAATTGTCAATCCGAGAATTACGACTTTCAAATGGGCAGACACTCTACCGAATGTATCTCGCCTACGCATGGTGGAGGCAAATTAGAGTATATGAGTGTCGAGTAAAAAACAGTCCAGAAATTTAATTATTACGCTCCGCATTTACCACCTATCAAGAATGAAGTTAGTATAGATTAAGAGGGAGTATAAGTCTTGATTTGGTTTAGTTTGGTTTTGGTTTGTAGTGCTACGGTCTACTTTTCACAACACGAGGGCTAATGAGACCGGAACCTACTGCTTAAAGCCGATGCTGAACGTCTACGAACATCCATGCTATAGTGGGATTCGAACCCACGATCTCCTGTACCGAAGGCCAGCACCCTAACCAATTGGCCATCGTTCGACTTATAAGTCTTGAAATAATAGCATTAAACGCTCGAAAAGGTGTTATGGGTAGATTTCGAACTCGCTTTGAATTTTGCTAACCCTAACTAAAAAAAAAATCCAATATGGATGCCTGTATTCTTTCTAGGTACAACCCCTTCATAATTTTGCAGACAGACGGACAGATGGATAGACAACTTAGGCTATTATTATATAGGTGATATGTGAAATCTTATTAAGTAATATAGATTTCATACGAACGAAAGAACAAATCTTACCTTAATTACTAAACAAAGTTTTTATAAAGACAAATTATAAAGAAGTAATATTAGCTGTTGAAAAATCAACGACGATATTTTAATGTACATTTACATTTTAAAATTTATTAAAAAAAACAAAGATTTATTAAGTTTTCCTATTTTTCTTAAGTAGCAAATAATGCAATACACAACAGAAAATAGGATCCGTGCTTTAATAGTCATATATTTGGAGTTTATCTTTAGCAGTTACTTAGTTTGCAGCATAAAAGAAGCACAATAGGCATAAAAAAAAGATACATAAATTCAAGAGCATATGAAAGGATAATTCTGGTGACGCTTCATATTAAATAACATTAAAATTTTGCATGTTATAAAAGACGTATAGGAAGTTATCTGTAGTCAATCAGAATTTTTTTCTTCTGCATGTAATGCCTATCTTTATTATATGTATACTAGCATATAACCCTTCATATGATGGAATCAGTAAAATTTTCGATTTTCAAAAATTGTAAACTACTCTATAAGTCAGGTAAAAAATGGCTTGCTTTTTGGCTGAGAATTATCTTGCAACAAAAAATAATCGATGATAAAATTTAAAATTATCACATATGTACTTAATCTATTATTTAAGTGAAATATAAAAGAATACTATTTACGTAATATATCAGTTCAGTGATAAAACTCATGAAAATAATGCAAACGATACATAAATAATTAAAAATAACAAACGATTTTCTGAGATGGTTAAAGGAATGACGTCATAATGCTAGAAAAATATTTTTTCTACCTATTTATTATGTGATAAATTGATATATTTATTAACCTGCTCTTAACCGGGGAAAATAGGGCTCAGAAGAATGGCATTAAACACTCGAAAAGGTGGGAAGGGGAACGTTTTCCAACTTGCTTTGAATTTTGCTTACTCTAACTCATAAAGAATCCAATATGGATGCCTTTGTCTTATCCAGGTCCAATCGCTTCATATATTCGAGGACAGACGGGCGGATAACTTAGCTTATTATTATGTAGGGGATATATAGAAAAAATTAGAAAACATGTGAAGAAATGTAAGATTTATAGGTTTATAAATTTTGTCTCTCTATATAAATTCTGTTAATAGGACTGTAAAGAAATATATAACTTTATGATTTAATGGTAACATAAGATAAATCTACCGATAAATTGAATCGCCTTCTCTTAACCGGGGAAAATAGGGCTCGAAGAAATGGCAATAATCACTCGAAAAGGGGGGAAAGGGTGAATTTCGAACGTTTTAAAGACGACAGTATTTTTCTCTATGATATGAATCATATTTATACCAATTTATTTTAGAATCGGATCTATAGTTTAGGAAAAGATAAACTTTACTTGCTTTGAATTTTGCTTATCTTCAATCATCAAAAATCCAATATTAATGCTCTATCCATTCCAGGCTTGAAAAAATAGCATTAAACGCTCGAAAAGGGGGGATGGGGTGGATTTCGAACTCTCTTTGAATTTTGCTAACCCTAACTCATACAAAATCCAATATGGATGCCTGTATCTTTTCCAGGTACAACCGCTTCATAAATTCGAGGACAGACGTTCAAATGGACAGACTACTTACGCTATTATTATATAGGTAATATGTAAAATCTTATTCAGTAATGAACGATGGCCGATTGGTTAGGGTGCTGGCTATCAGTACCGGCATTCATGGGCTCGAATCCCACTGTGGCATGGATGTTTGTGGCCGTTCGGAATCGGCTTTAAGCAGTAGGTCCCGGTCTCATTAGCCCTCGTGTTGCAAAAAGTAGACCGTAGCACTCCAAACCAAACCAAACCAAACCTTATTCAGTAATATAGATTCCACACAAACGGTAGAATAAAACTTACCTAAATTTTTAAACAAAGCTTTTAAATTTTTATCGAAATTTATCTCCAATCATCTACAATTAAAATGCATTTCGAAAATATTTATATTTCCTTAATCACATTCCTTTTATATCTCACACCATTACATATTTTTCCCTGTATTTCACAGAAATGAAATACTTAAAGAAATAAATCACGCTGCGTTGTTTATACTAGGGATTTACTTCAGAAATAATTCCACGATCTCAGATTATAACATCGTGAATGTCTACTTAGAGGAAGAAAAAAAAACCTATTTTCGTAGAATTAATTAAATTATTGATCTCAGAAGGCCTTTAAAGTGAAAATAAGGGTTGTTTATGTTCGATGCGGAAGCCACCTAGGTAAAATTTTATAAAGGAAATTACTTGTTTAAGCTGGATACATTATCAAAAATTTGAATTGAAATGGGAAGCTTTATTTTCTTTTTTTTAATAAATAATGGAATTTACACATCGCTATATCTTTTTTTCTTTTAACATTTTATGTTTTACTAGAAAACTTTAAGAATATTCTAAATGCTTTCTTTTAGAATATATGTTTATATAGAGCATTATTTTAGATATGTTTAGGAAAATGTAATTTCTAATTATTTCAGATTAGAATATTTTTTTTAAATTTTAATATTTTTCAGGCGGAAAAATGTTTATCACATAAACGGGCATGCATTGTATTTATATTATAGCTTCTTCATTTAGTATCACTTACGTACAATGCATGGTATAAAAAATGGGCTTCTACATCAAATGATGGTGGTTCAGTGGACACCATTTTACCCTTTTTAAACAAAACTTTAATGGACTAAGGACTATATACGGCAGATTAATAGGCCACCACCTTCAAACACGAAACATAAACTTCAACAATCTCAAGTAAGCACATGCTTACAACTCTTTCTACCTCGGCGCAGGCGTCAGCGCCCTCTAGCGTCCGAAGCAATTATTCAACACATGGGACATGAGACACAGTGGTCTACCATATAAAAAGGATTTTTAATAATCTATGTTATCCAACAAACTATTTTTTCAAAATAAAATGAATACAAAATTTTAACCAATTTACTGCAGTTCTAAATTTCTACCTTCCTTTCATTCTTTTTAACCATTGATTCCCAATATCTTTTAGACCACTATCTTCTATACAAGAGAAAAGTATTCGAAAGCCCTCTTCTCTTCTAAAGTAGTTAATTATACGAAATATAAAATATTGTTCTATATATTCTATATCTCTTGTATCTGGTACAATGCATGAGATATAAAACGCAATGGCCTACGATTTAAAAAGGTTTTTTGAATAGATCTATGTTGCCAACAAAATAAATTTTCGAAATAAAATGAATACAAAATTCTAACCAACTTACTTCAATTCTAAATTTCTATCTCACCTTTATTCTTTTTAACCATTGATTCCCAACATCTTTTAGACCACGACCTTCCTTACTGGAAAAAAGTATTCGAAAGCCCGCTACTCTTCTAAAGTAGTTAATTATACGAAATATAAAATCTTGTTCTATATATTCTATATCTCTTGTATCTGGTACAATGCATGTGTTGGTACAATGCATGAGATATAAAACGCAATGGCCTACAATTTAAAAAGGTTTTTTGAATAGATCTATGTTGCCAACAAAAAATATTTTCGAAATTAAAATGAATACAAAATTCTAACCCACTTACTTCAATTCTAAATTTCTATCTTGCCTTTATTCTTTTTAACCATTGATTCCCAACATCTTTTAGACCACGACCTTCTTTACAGGAAAAAAGTATTCGAAAGCCCTCTACTCTTCTAAAGTAGTTAATTATACGAAATATAAAATATTGTTCTATATATTCTATACCTCTTGTATCTGCCTATGTAAGTTAAAACATTTAATGAATGGGCCCCAAAACGTTTAAAAAAAGCTTATGAAATGTTTCAAAACAAACATAGAATTAATAAATAATTTTCTATATCTCTTGTATCTGCTTGTATCGATAAAAACATTTATTAAATTCGTCACAAAAGTTTTAAAATATTCATTACTAAACTTTTTATAACAATCATAGAATTAATAAATATTTTTCTATACTTTCTATATCTCTTCTGTATGTCTATATAAATTAAAACATTTATTGAATTTGTTACAAAAAGTTTTAAAAAACTGCTTATTCAATTTTTTATAACAAGCATAGAATTAATAAATAATTTTCTATATTTTCTCTATATCTTATACCTGCCTATATAGATTAAAATATTTATTGAATTCACCAAAAAAGATTTTAAAAATTTGCTTATTAAAATTTTTATAACAAGCATAAATTCATAAATTGTATATATATACTATATATCTTGTATCTGCATATATCAATTAAAATATTTATTGAATTCTCCACAAGAGGTTTTAAAACATTTCTTATTAAACGTTTTATAACAAGCATAAAATTAATAAATAATTTTATATATTTTCTATATATCTCGTATCTGCCTATATCGATTAAAACATTTATTGAATTCACCAAAAAAGATTTTAAAAATTTGCTTTTTAAAATTTTTATAACAAGCATAAAATTCATAAATAATTTTCTATATATACTATATATCTTGTATCTGCATATATCAATTAAAACATTTATTGAATTTGCCACAAAAAGTTTTAAAAAACTGCTTATTCAATTTTTTATAACAAGCATAGAATTAATAAATAATTTTCTATATTTTCTCTATATCTTATATCTGCCTATATAGATTAAAACATTTATTGAATCCACCAAAGAAGATTTTAAAAATTTGCTTATTAAAATTTTTATAACAATCATAAAATTCATAAATAATTTTCTATATATTCTATATATCTTGTATCTGCATATATCAATTAAAATATTTATTTAATTCGCCACAAAAAGTTTTAAAAAATTGCTTATTAAATTTTTATAACAAGCATATAATTCATAAATATTTTTTTATATTTTCTATCTCTCTTGTATCTTCCTATATCGATTAAAACATTTATTGAATTCACCAAAAAAGATTTGCTTATTAAATATTTTACAAGCATAGAATTCATAAATAATTTTCTATATATTATATATCTCTTTTATCTGCATATATCAGTTAAAATATTTATTGAATTCTCCACAAGAGGTTTTAAAACATTTCTTATTAAACTTTTTATAACTAGCATAAAATTAATAAATAATTTTATATATTTTCTATATATCTCGTATCTGCCTATATGGATTAAAATATTTATTGAATTCGCCACAAAAAGTTTTAAAGAATGGCTTTTTAAATATTTTATAACAAGCACAGAATTAATAAATAATTTTCTATAATTTCTATATATCTTGTATCTGCCTATATCGGTTAAAACATTTATTGAATTCGCCACAAAAAGTTTTAAAAAATTGCTTATTCAATTTTTATAACAAGAATAGAATTAATAAATAATTTACTATAGTTTCTATATCTGTTGTATCTGTCTGTATCGATTTAAACATTTATTGAATTCGCCACAAAAAGTTTTAAAAAATTTCTTATTCAATTTTTTATAACAATCATAGAATTAATAAATAATTTTCTATATTTTTTATATCTTTTGTATCTGCCTGTATCGATTTAAAAGTTTATTGAATAACTCACAAAAAGTTTAAAATAATTGCTTTTTAAATTTTTTATAACAAGCATTGTATTAATAAATATTTTTAAAATTAATAAGAAAACCGCGATAGTTCAGTCGGCAAAGGCAGCGATTTCGTAACTGGAGAGCTGCGGGTTTGGAACCCGAGCCATTCTAAGACCCGCCGTTTTCGTTAAAGGTGACTGGAAAACGTAAAATATGTTCGTGGTCACAATATCCTCCAATTTCTCAACCAGTACCTCTGGGGTGTCAGGCCTAGCCTATGAGTCTTCTGCTTGGTCCCTGCTTCAAAATTATGAAGACCCACTTGAGAATAAGTGGTACTTTCATCCTTGTGGTGCTCGTTAAATAGTAATGGCTCAATCCTTTGCTTTAACACGAGTAGACTCTAGCTCAAATTATGATTGGTTTGACTAAGTGGCATAAGACGACAACAACAGCAACAATGACTGCTACGCGTCCTTTACTCTGGGAAAGAAAGTAATTGGAATAAAGTTCTTCCTCAAGAAGGATGGTGCAGGAAGAGGGCTGCTGTTGAAAGTCCCTGAAATTAGAACTATCACGAACTGTTTGAACAGAGTTCAAGTGAACAGTGTGCGACTTAACAGGAGTGATAATAGTTGTCCCACTAACCCTTTTTTTAGAAACCGAAAGCTTTTATGTTTGATTTCTACGCTTTCTTTACTTTGGAAAAGACAGTAATTAGTATAAAGTCCTATCTCAAGAGAGGAGCTTTGGGGAGAGGATTGCTTTTGGGCAAAACTTACTGGAGAGCTTACTGGAAGTCCTTCAAATTGGAACTCTCGAAGAATAGTTTGAGCATAGCTCAAGTAAGCCTCTGCAGTAATAATATTCCTTACCTGTAAGCAACCTGCAGTAATAATATTCCTCACACTGAGCTTTTTTTTTGTCATAAACTGAGAAGTTTTAGGACGGTTAATTCGATTATTTTACTCAGGATAATAAAGTGATTAGAATAAATTTTTATCCAAAAGGGAAGTTTACGGGAAGAGATTTGCTACTGGAAGTTCCACAAATTGAAACTAGCAAGAAATTGTTTGATCAGAACTTAAGTGAACCATCTTGAAGAAACCCTCAGTGATAATATTCCCTTCACGGAGCCTAAGGGCCGGTATCACCAAAGTCTTTTAAAGCTAACCGTGGTTAACTCATGGCATCAATCAATGGTGGGAAGCAATTATTAGTATAAAACGAAATTAATTACTGTTGGTGAGACCTGCCCATATTTTTGTTAGAACAGAGAAATTTTACTATAATTACTATGCTTCTTTTACTACCGAAAAGGAAGTGATTAGAATTTAGCCCTTTCTCAAAAGGGGAGTTTCTGAAAAGAATATTGCTATTGGAATGCCCTCAAATTACCTCAACTTCCACAGAACTCTTTGAGCAGAGATCAAGTCAGCCATCTAGAAGCGACCAGCAGTATTAATATTCGTTACACTAACCTAATTCTTTTGTTAGAAAACAAAAATATTTAGTATGACTACTATAAGCCCTTTACTCCGGATAATAATGGTTAGGGCACTGACCTTCGGAACCGGAGTTCGTGGGTTCGAGTCCCACTGAGGCATGGATGTTCGTCGCCCTTCGGAATTGGCTTTAAGCAGTAGGTCCCGGTCTCATTAGCCCTCGTGTTGCAAAAAAGCAGACTGTAGTGCTCCCAACTAACCAACCAACCAACCAACTACTCCGGATAAGAAAATAATGAAAATTAAAAATAATTTTCTTCAGTGTGATGCTGCAGACAGTTTTATTTTCGTTTTTACTTGCTGTACATAAAAATAAATTTCGAATTTTCAGTCAAACTTCCCGTAGATTCACCCACACTTGTTTTATACCTGGTTTTTAGGACGAAAAAAGAAATAAGGCACATGTTCTGATCAAGAAATGTGCGTAACTTCAAGAAGTATATAAATCAAACCTAAATTTATTTAAAGCCTATCCCAGCAGGTCTAAAAAATGATAATGTCGTTACACTGAAGTCCCAAAAGCAGAAAATCTACGGAGAAATCGGAAGATAAATCGAAGTCCTCGACAACTAACAAGTTGTAATTGCTTTTCTTCTGATCCCGTCTACAGAATAATGCATAAAGATAAATGGTTTTAAATGGAAGGTTTTTGGAAACACTTAAAGAATGTTAACAATGTTCGAAGAATGGAGAAATAATCCATGCAAGAAATTTTTAAAAGCTTTCATAACATTTAAGCGTTATAGATTGTATTTTGGACTCGAGATTTAGTTGTAAAGTTTCTATCAAGAAATAGAATGGATTGCTCTGCATTTTTTAGCAATGTAAACAGATTTTTTATAGAGATGTGCTGCTATAAAATTTACTGTAATTTTATTATTGCTTTACTGTTAATGCACTACTATTCTTTCATTATTCATCTTTAACTCTAGCATATGGCCCGTCATATGACGGTATTAGTAAAATTCTTAATTTACTAGAAATGTAAAATACCCTATGAGACCTTCAAATAAATGGTTTGTTTTTTGACTGAGAATTATCTAGAGCACCCACAATAATTTGTTTATCTTCATACTCCTCTACAGTCTCTTGATTCTGTGAATGCAGTTTAGAATCACGTTGAATTCATTTAGTCAAACTGTGTGGTTATGTATAAATAATAAACACACCAACTAACATATTTCTTAATTTTCAAAGATATGTAACTTAAACTCTAGATATTTATAAGTCTGTAAAATAGACTCCTAGACTTTTATGATAAGAATTCGTTGTTAATACCGGTGATATTTTCAATACAACAAAAATAATCGATGATTAAATTTAAAAAATCACATATGTACCTAATCAATTATTTAAGCCAAATATAAAAGAAAATTATTAACTAATATTTAAGTTCAGTGATAAAACGTATGAAAATAATTCAGTTGACATTTAAATAATTTAAAATAAAAAATGATTAACACTTTGACTGCCATGGCTATCATATGTGATATCCAGTGATATTTCCGTTGAGACACTGGCTATCCGATATGATAGCCATGGTGTTTCAACACTTCAGGCCATGGCTATCAAATATGTTATCAGTTACATGAAAATCGTATTGGAGTTTGATTGTTGGGCTCCCTACGATGTGTTAGGTATACGTGGTTTGCGCAAATTGGTATATGTGACGATTTTATGAGCTAAGTTTTATGAAAAATTAAATATTTGGAACATGCAACAAAAAGGGAATATATATAAATAGAGAGAGTATGTGATAAATATATATAAAATATATGATAAATACATATATTTGCAATTTGTGAAAGTAAAAAGAATATAAATACATCATGTTATTGCCTTTATTTCAGGATAAAGTTACATTCAGTGTTTAGCATTGAAGCAATTACGACACATTTGAGGCTGGTCAGGACAATTGTCACAGTATGTGGAAATTAGCTTTGCTTTTTTTCTGGCTTGTTCACGACCCTCTGTCTTAGAAATACTGATATAGCATATATGGCATTTACGTCGTACCTTTTTACCATTTTCATGGATCCTATCAATCAGGTGGTGCATTTTTTTACTTGTTTGCTCATTACGATCAGGTTCTATAGCCATACCAAGCAACTGGAAAACTAATCTCTCTCTAAATTTACGAATTTTCATTTTGGATTTTGTTACATGTCGATATACAACCCATGCGTTAACTACTGCAACGCCTAACAACAATTCTAATCCTAGATTTCTGTACCACTTAACACCTTTTCTTAGTGTTGTGGCATAAGCCCCCATCTGATCTGACAAATCTATGCCATCTTTGCCTTTATTGTATGCCAATATGGCTTCAGGTTTTTCTAAAGCACTTCGATATTGTCTGTTTGTTTTTGTGCTGGTAGATGGTTGTTCAGATAATAAGTTGGTTGAGGGTATGACTGCAAATTGATTTGCGCTGGTTGATGGCATGCTTTGTAGAAGGCTTTGGCTTGTTGAAGTAGTTGCAGCATGTTGATTTGTATTTTTCCCTTGCTCCATTTGCAATGCTCGTTTTTTCCTAGGTGCAACTGGAACAAATATATATTCTACTACAGAAACATAAATCTAAATAAAAAAGTTTATTGATAAATGACGAATTTAGCTGGCTATCAAATAAGATAGCCATGGCCACGCATGGAAGAATTTACACTAACTTTCGTGGTGTGCTTTGGCTATCATTTTTGGTAGCCAGGATAAAAATCTCCCCATGTGTTACAAAATGAGTCAGATTGAAAAATATTGTTTTTATATATAGTTTTAAGTTGAAAAAAAATACATATTACACAAAAAAAAGTTTGGCCCCGTGGTGAACATTTGCAATATTGTCTTGGCAGTCAAAGTGTTAAATGAGATAGTTAAATGAATGAAGTCATAGTCCTAGAAAAAAATGTTATTTTTACCTTATAGACAAATAAACAAATCTTAAGATCTTAATCTTACAAAGTTTAATCTTGCATTAATAAATCTTAATCTTACCTTTAAGAAAACTAAACAAATATATATAAAAATAGAAATATATATGTACAATCATATAAATATACATATATATATATATATATATATATATATATATATATATATATATATATAATATATATAACTATACATATATATAATATTTTCACAAGGATAAATAACACGTTAATTTTATATCTAAATTAATTTTTTTTAACCAATCTACCTGTTCTGTGGTTCCGCTTCGACTGATGTAAAAACTAGTTTTTATTTGTCTAAATGTTTCCAGAATCTATGTAGTAGACAAGAACATTCGGCTTCGTTTTCCTGTATATACCGTTATTTTTGTACCCACAAACAAACCATATTGTTACACTAACCCGTATTAGAGCGTATCCCGCTGTTAAGTATCAATCGTCATAAAATGTACTAGTAAGTGTCCCACGGTCAAGTATCAATCGTAAGAACACGTGCTAGTACGTATCCCGCGCATAATTATCAGTCGTCAGAAGACGTACTAGTACGTGTCCCACATACAATGTGTTAATGCACATTTTGAAAAAGCCCGGCAAAATAAAAATCAATTTTTTAATGTAAAAAACACAATTTAGAACGTTGTCTTGACAAGAAAACTAGAAAAATACAAAACTTTTATTGCATTTTTGGATTTTCATAACATTGCAGAAAATAGTAGAATATTAGAATATTACATGCACATAGATTTTTTTTATCTTTCTTTTTGAATTTCTATTTAGTAATAAACATTATTATTTTTAGTAAAAATACTTATTTATACTTTTAAAATATAAATAATAACAATACTAGTATTTATAAAATTAATCAATTTTTTATTGTGTGTGATATATTTCGAAACAATGTAAAGATATAAACAAGAAAGAGATAAGTTGTAAGTGATAAGTAGAAGAAAAAATGTATTTTATGCTTGAATAAGTAACTGTTATAGCTTACAATTCCATGTAAATGATAAATATCAATATAACGATTGTTTGTAATTTTTTGCTTTCACATTGTTATTTTCAATTGTCTATTGCATTCGAGTGTAAAAAATTATAGCAACATAAAGTGCAACGCTGCTCGAATTATCTCGAGTGTGCACAGTTTGGCCAGTTTAGAACGCTCGAATAAACTCGAGCATGCACGTTAATTGATTAAAAATTAACTTTGCTCTAAAAACAAGACTCTGAAAAAATTTAATATTCTTTAAAAAATTTAAATGTGGCTCCTATTGTACCGCTGATTTACCAACTCCTTGCAATTATTAGCTATGTGTTCAGAATTTATATTAGTAGAATAACTAGGTTTAAATTTTCACTTGTCATAAAATTAATATATGACAATTATTTGAAATCATACAAAGTTTTTGGAATTAATTTCGTTGTTCCATGATAGTAGACCTTCTAAAACATAGACAATATTTTATAATTTCCCCAATCATATATAATTTTATGATAGACAGCGTCTAAAATTTTAAATAAGATTACGAAATCAATAATCCATCTAGTCACTGAATTGAACCAAAAACTTCTGATTTAAGAATAAAACTTTTAAGTTTAAAAACAAGAATTCTATTTAAAAATATTTTCAATGATAGAAAAAACCATACAATTGACAAACTTTTTCTAAATGTCAATAGTTTTCTGTTAGTTTGACTTTTCCAAGACTAAATACATTTCACAATTTCTGTAACTATTATGTTTTCTTAAGTACTTTTAACTAAAGAGTACATAGCAATTATATAATTAAAAACTAGAAATTAATAAAGTAATTTCTTTGGAATTGTACACACACACACACACACACACACACATATATAAATATATATATATATATATATAATATATATATATATATATATAAATATATATATATATATATATATATATATATATATATATAATATATCATATATATATATATATATATATATATATATATATATATATATATATATATGTATAATCAATTATTAGATTATTGCTTAAGACCATACTCAAATTTTAAGCAGATCGGTGAGAAGAAGTAAAATAGATTTTAAAAACAAATAGGAAAAGTAAAAAGTAAAATAGATTTGAAATACAAATGTCTTCTTAAAATGAGAAATCTTTAAACACTTTTTTCAAACAGAATCTAATGTTGTCCTAAACGTCCAAAATGCAAAGAATTTCATTAGAAATGTTCATTGCATAGAAATAATTAAACCAATCGTAGTTTTATTGTTTCAATGAAACATAATATATGCATCCCCTAAATAATAAATCTTAAGTGATCTGTCGGCTGTCCTGGAATTTATGAAGAGGCTGTGCCTGGAATGAATAGAGGCATCCATAATGGTTTCTTCATGAGTTTACGGTTAGCAAAATTAAAACGAGTAAAATTTATCTTCTCCTAAACTATCGATCTGATTATTAAAAAATTGATATTAGAATGCTTCATATCACGGCAAAAAATACTGTCATCTTTAAAACATTTGATATCCAACCCTTCCCTCTTTTACGAGAGGTTAATGTCATTATTTCAAGCCCTATTTTCTTAAGTTAAGAGAAGGCGATTAAATTTTCAATTTATCATATAATAATTCGGCAAAAATAACATTTTTTAACATTAAGACGTCATTCTTTTAAACCATCTCATTTAACCATTTCATATATTAAATTATTTAAATATCGTCTGCATTATTTTCATATGTTTTAGCAAGTGAACTTAGATATTATGTACATAATTTTCTTCTATATTTGGCTTAAATAATAGATCATTTACATATGTGATAATTTTAAATTTAATCATCGATAATTTTTTTAAAGATAATTCTCAACCTAAACAAACAAACCTCTTTTTACTTGCCTCATAAGGTACTTCCAACTCTGGAAAATTAAAAATGTTACTGATCCCGTCATGTGACGGGCTATATGCTAGTATATAAGAAAAGCCATATGAGTAAAGGAACATGAGCAGTTATCAGAGGGCTATAAACATTACTTGATATGAACACAGTAGACTTATACTGCATATCACAGTACTACAACTGTGCTGCTCAGTTACCTGCTATCCTTTATATCACATGATAATATTTTAGTTAATTTAATTTAGTTAAATTACACATACACACACACATCTCTCTCTCTCTCTCTCTCTCTCTCTCTCTCTCTCTATATATATATATATATATATATATATATATATATATATGTATATGTGTATATATTATGTATATGTCGATATATATATATATATATATATATATATATATATATATATATATATATATATATATATATATATATATATATATATATATGTATATATATATATGGTATATATATATATAATATATATATATATATATATATATATATATATATATACAATATAATATATATATATATATATATATATATATATATATATATATAGTTAATTTAGTTTACTTAAATTACACATACACACATACCTATCTCTCTCTCTCTCTCTCTCTCTCTATATATATATATATATATATATATATATATATATATAGTTAATTTAGTTTAGTTAAATTACACATACACACATATCTATCTCTGTAATATATATATATATATATATATATATATATATATATATATTATATATATGTATATATATATATCTATCTCTGTAATATATATATATATATATGCATATCTATATATATGTATATATATATGTGTGTTCATTTACACATATACCTGTACTAATTTGGTGTTTAATAAGAGAATTGTTTTATAGATGCTACATAATTATTTAGACCCATATAATCAATCTGTGCAACATTTCTTAATATGTGATTTTAATTTAAAATGTCTCTATATTGTTTAAAAAAGCATATCCAAAAATGGAACGAGACTTAACGTTTCCTCTCATACTGTAAAATTCCTGAATTCTGACTGCAGTTCACATTATCTGAAAACTATTGCTTAATTTTGGTCTAAATTTCTATATTTTCCTTTTGGAATTAAACATTCCATTACAAATTTATAAATCATAATTAGGAGAAAAGAGGAATAACGAGAAAACTAAATGTGAACTAAAATAGATTTATAGGCATATTTCATAAGTGTCCCCGGGAGTAATTTATATATGAAATTATGCATTGAAACATCAAAGGATTTGAAATTAACATATTAAAATATTCATTAATTCTATAGGAAGTATCTTGATTGAAAACTTATATAAACTTACTTTTTTTTTATAATAAGATAGAAATTCAAGTAATATACTCATGTCATTTCTAAATATTCTAAAATTTTTATATGTTTCAGGATCACCAAAAGTTTGTTAGATTAAAAAAGTAATAATTAAAAACTTGGAAAGGATTATAAACATTGTGGTTAAGACTCGAAGCTTCTAACAGCAGTCAAATTGACAACTGAATGGATTAAATGTATTTTTAATGTAAGTGTTGTATACTCTTTTCTAAGGTTTTTAATTAAATTTCGTTAGAAATTGCAATAATTTATGTAAAAAACAATTTTTTTAATTTTATATTTTGTAATAAATTTTCACTTATTTTATTTTAAACATAATTTATTCCTTTTCTCAATTTTTACAGAAAATATTCGTAGACATGTATTTTCTGCATTCATAAATGAAACATTTTTTACTAAGATCACATATTTTGTTTCCTTTACAATGACGAATTATGTCTTTTCTTTGGTAATCTATTACTACGTTCGGATATTTCCAACTCTAGTTTTGTCAATTTTGAGATTTTTTTCAAATAAAACTCTTTTAATTATTCATCTAATTCAATAAGATATCCATATTTTGAAATATTTTTGCCATCTGTTTCCTTGTGTACTGCGTAGGAATTTATTCCTGCAAAATCCAACATATTATAAAGCAGATGCACAGACATCTGCTAGATGGTGTCAAGGTCAAAGCAAAGTGGGAAGTCTTCACTTTAACCTCTGAATGGTAAAAAAAATCAAAACATAAATTAGAATATCAATGCAACAGTAACCAAAATTTAGTACACTTCACTTTAACCTCCAAATGATAAAATATCAAAACATAAATTAGAATATCAATGCAACAGTAACCAAAATTTAGTACACTTCACTTTAACCTCCAAATGATAAAACATCAAAAACGTAAATCAGAATATCAATGCAACAGTAACCAAAATTTAGTACACTTCACTTTAACCTCCAAATGATAAAATATCAAAACATAAATTAGAATATCAATGCAACAGTAACCAAAATTTTATACACTTCACTTTAACCTCCGAATGATAAAACATCAAAACATAAATTAGAATATCAATGCAACAGTAACCAAAATTTAGTACACTTCACTTTAACCTCCAAATGATAAAATATCAAAACATAAATTAGAATATCAATGCAACAGTAACCAAAATTTAGTACACTTCCCGAGACCAGGGCCTGATTAAAGCTGGACTTAGGCGACTGGACCTAGGGCCCCTAATTTAGGGGCCCCCTAAAATTTAGTACTTCATTATTAAATTTTAAATAATTTAAATAACAAAAATTGTAAATGTTTTACAATTGTTATTTGCTTAAGAATTTTATTATTTATTTTTTCTTATTAATTTTGTCTTAAAATCTATGAATAGCTATTATTTATTAATATTACCTATGCTATTTCATTTTTTATATAAAAAATAATTGTAAGTGTTACAGTTTACATCCTTGAGGATATACAGTTTTTTACATTCGACTGCACTACAAAGGTATGTAAACATAAAAAAAATAACATAAACATTCCTACAAAAATATTTGTTTGTATACTTTTTTGTAAACTATTTTTTTTTTGCCTTGAAAGGAGGGTAGGGGCGGCTAGAAAAACTACCAGGCTCTGGGCCCAAGTTTGCCTCGATCGGGCCCTGCCCGAGACTTCAAAATAAGTG
>CM063511.1:36004840-36152340 GCA_032207245.1 Pardosa pseudoannulata | reverse complement strand
AATTGGAAGGATATAGACAAATAAAATTTATTATAACTAAACAAAATTGTATATTTCCAATTTTTATGTATTGCAAACAGAAAGAATACGAATTTTTAATTCATTTCCCATCGCATTTTTTACATAAACCTTATGTGTCATTTGCCCCGTTATATGGTATGTTTAGTATTAAAGCATCTCTAGGAGTTTAGTTATATGCCTCACAAATCACCAATTATAAAGTAATTTTTTATATTTAAATATTTTTGCATGGGAGTTCAAAAGAGCTTAATTTTCATGTAGAATTATTGATTAAATACAGTCTACCAAAAAACTTACGGAACACACTGAACTGCTTCTCTCCCTGACAAATTACAGTCTGTTCAAGAAGAGCGTGTCTCTCATAATTTGGTCAATAGATAGCTCACAGATAACGGCTTAATTGCACCTGTTCTTCAAACATTAGAGAAGAATGCTTTATGGTTATATTCTTTATTCGATTTGTTTCACTGTGTATGCAAGCTTTGAGGCAGTGCTTCTGTGTAACCATCCAAAAGGACCAAAAATGTTTCGTGCAGCTTCAGCCTGGTACATTAGAAAGTCGGAGTCGTTTGTCAAGAAGTGGGTAGCACGTTAGGAAGCGGTACAAAACGTTGACGACCTACCGGAACGGGTTAAACGCCGCTCAACGTCAAATCGAATGATAAAGTGATTCTTGCATAATCGATAAAAATGGGGACTGGACAACTTATTAGGTAAAAGGCATTTCAGTTTAATATGTATACTACACGGTACAAATGTATTTTTAACTAATTCCTTTGTAATTTCAGAGAAATAGACGACATGATCTTATGAAGGAGACTGTACAAGTGCACATACGCATTAATATATTAATCAGCAATTATAGTGACTGGAAAATTTTTTTATTTCATGCTTTTAAATAAAACATGAATATTTAATTTGGGAAATTCGAGAGGAATAAAGTTGGCTCTTTGTTTCTGTCCCCTCTCTAATTTAGAGGTATTCTGATTAAACAGTATCACTTTGTATAAAGTGGATTGGTTAAAAAAGAAAACATTACCATTTATATGTATACTACATGGTACAAATATATTTGTAACTAATTCGTTTGTATTTTCAGAGAAATAGACGACACACTCTTATGGAACAGACTGCACTTGCTAGAAATAAAATTATTAAAAACAAGCCAAAGTATATAGAAAATAAAATATTTTATTTAGTTTTGTAATACAGTCAAACTCGTTTATAATGAGCACAAAGGAACCGTAATATTTACTCGTTAAATCCGAGTGCTAGAAATAAACGGTTTTCTTGTTGCACCCCTTAAGGCAGGCGTGCAACCAGAAGTGAGGGAGGTACTTGAGAGGTCAAATGATTGAGTTTACTTAAAATTTAATTAATACTTACTTTAATTACAATAATTAATTTAATTTAATACATTTCTTAATATAAAAACAATTAACCCCCCCATCAGCGAAAAATTTCTAGTTGCGCTACAGTCTTAAAGGAAAAAAACAATAAACTGAAAGAAAAATAAAGGAAAAGATTCTTACCAAAACATTTATTTTTTCCTTAATCTACATATTTAAAATTGTAGTTTGAGAGCTTACTCGGAACTCGTTCCCTGTCTCTTTCCTGCGCTATTGTTCTTGTGTTTATATTCATCAGTGTCCTTATCGCTTTAGTCATATTTTTCGCTGAATTCTCTATTACGTCAGCTATAATACCTTCGGTGGTCAGTACATTTGAGGTCCTCAGTTTGTGGTCGATGGATACATAGTTTTGAAATTTTTCTTTGGGCATTTCCAAATTTGCAGTTTGTATATGTAATTGTCAACATCTTCTTCCTCAGTGGATTGACCATCTTGACAACTCTCCAATCCAGCCTTATGGAAACACTTGATGATGCTTGTTGATGTGACATTTTTCCATGCATCGTTCATAAAACTTATCACTTCCAGTACGTTGACTTTCGTATTTGATGTTGTTCCACTTCTATCTCTTCGGTCCAGAATCATCAAAATCAGTTGCTTAAGAAAATGGCACTTGCAACTTCATATGACTTATTGGCCCATAGGCTGGATAAAAGATGTAGAATTTGGTGGCAAAAATTCAATTGCACCGGATTTGTGAACCATCCCTATTGACATTGGGATGCTGTAGGATTTTTTCCTACAAAAGTATTAAACCAAAGAGAGGGGGTAAAAAGTTAAGACAGAAAGACTAGAAAGGTGAGAAAAAAGAATGCAAGACAGAAAAATATTTCTCGCTATAACCAGGTCTTGCTCGTTAAAAGCGACTTCTGTTCCATAGATTTAACATTGATCCAACCAAATATTCTCACTTCCCTTGGTAAATCAGAGTTCTCGTTAAATCCAAGGTCGTTATAAACAAATTCGACTGTAATCGATTCATTCTAGTTTCAAAACAGATTTGACGGTTTCTTAGCACGATCATTGATGCAACGGTAAAAACAGTTTTACAGGCAAACATATTTCCTCTGTTTTGGTGGGAAGGGAATATAACGCACCAGTGTACACTGTGCACTGCGTTATGACCATATTCGCTTTTTTTTTTTTGTCTTTATATTAATGTCTTTAAGACTGTACATGTATTGTGGTACATTTGAGATTAACTAGTTTGAACTCAGTTTTGACACATGATAAATATGACAGCTGAAGTGTTTGATAGCAACGCGTCTTCAAGGATCTTAGCATGAAATCATCATTAGCATTAAAATGAAATTAAGAGTAAAAATAAATGAAGCACTATTATATAAAAATTAAAAAAGGCTAAATGTAACAAGTGTCATATCGTGCGCTGTAATAAGTTACCAGGAACCGAAGTGTACACGATATATGTAGTGATGTCTTACGAAATATGATAAACTGGAATGGTCTGAGAAATGTTTTAACACACATATATATATACACACCTGTCATTGATATATACTTATATCAAGGTTTTAAATTGGTCAAAAATAATTAAAAAGTTTTTAGTAAGATAAGCTGGCAACAAAAATATTAAATATGTGAGTATAAAAATATGAATGCTTTCATATCTTATGTCAAACAAAATGAGTAAATTTTAATGTAAATTGACCCTATATTTATTAAACGAAATTTGTAACATACTTATAAATTTCTGTAGTTACAATAACGTAAAATATTCGAATGTTACAGTGAATATTCATAAGTTATTCATTACAGTGAAGTACAATATTCATAGTCAACAGAATAGAAGTAATACCATTACAAAAATTTAACGAATATTAACGAATTTTACGAAGAGGAACAAGTGGATAAGTAGCCGCAAAATTCAATAACAGAAGCTAATTGAAAATATTTCACACAATTACAACAAGGAAGTTTATTAATTATATAATATTATACTAGTTAACATATATTTACAAAATGTAATATAAAATTAAAACTTAACTTTATACTAGGTGGAAAATCCAGTTTATATGTATATAAAAGCTTTTAAGGTTCTAATAACATAAACAAAATTAAAGCTAGTAGATAGGTATTGAATTGTATAACACAGATCACTACAGGAACTATTTATATATAGATAGTTCAGAACTTTATATTTGCTCAATACTTTTATACATTCATACATAGAATAAATAAACTAAAAAGTAGTTAAATAAGTAAAGGAATAACTACAAGCACATACAAGTTAAAAGAGCAAAACTTTTCTACCTTTTGAATTTCAAATCATCTTTTGAAATTATATCGCTTACATGAAAAGAGCCAAGGAAAATAGAGTAAATATACAATATTTCAAATATGAATAATTAAAAGTTTTAAAAGTCTCCCCACGTTTCGACAAGCTCATTTATTTTACATGCAGTACTGAAAACCTTATTTCCAAAATACTTCCAACGTTTCAGAATCAGAACGGGAACGTGCAAAAAGTATTTATTCAGACAGTAGAAAGGGTGAATTCTGTTAAAACCGTTTTCAGTATTGAAAATGACTATCCTGTCATTTGCATGTCAAATTATATCTTTACATAAACTACTTTTAATAACAAATATTTAACAGTGTATGTAGATTATATGTTGTCGATTTAAAAGGAATAGAATTATTCATAGAACTTTTCAAAACTATTGGAATAAATGTTTTTTTATGTAACCGAAGAATTTGAATTTAGCAACATATTTGTTGAACCTTTAAAGTTATGGGAAAGATACATTTATATACAAATGAACAATTTTCAGTTGCCTACAGTTTGCAACATGATTTCTCCGAAATAAAAAGTAAATAAAGCAAAATGCTTAAATTATTGGAGGTAAATTTGTCACGTTAACGATTCGAGTGGACTATACAAATAATTTATAAGGTACATAAATTAGGAAAGTTGTAATTTCGTACATTTTTAAAATGTGGAACAAAATTTTAAATGCACAATAAAAATAAAATGCATCTATACAGAGTTAAAAACAAAACTAATATATAGAAACTATTATATATAAAACTAGCATATAGCTCGTCATATGGCGGAATCAGTAAGATTTAAAACTTCTTAATTTATTAGTCCATGAAATAAATTCCTAGACTTTTATGTAAAGAATTTTTAGTTAATAACAGTGATGTAATACTCATTGCAACAAAAGTAATCCATGATTAAATTTTAAATTATCACAAATGTACCTAATCTATTATTTAAGCCAAATATAAAAGAAAATTATATACGTAATATCTAAGTTTAGTGATAAAACGTATGGAAATAATTCAGACGATATTTAAATCATTTAAAATAAGAAATGATTAAATGAGATGGTAAAAGTAGTAATGTCATATTCCTAGAAAAAATGTTATTTTTACCTCTTTATTATCGGGGAAAATAGGGCTTGAAATAATGGCATTAAATGATCGAAAAGGGGGTAAGGGGGGATTTCGAACGTTTTCGAACTCGGTCTGAATTTTGCTAACCCTAACTCATTAAGAATCAAATATGGTTAATATGGCCTCTATCTATTCCAGGTCCAACCGTTTCATAAATTCGAGGACAGACGAACAGGTAACTTAGGCTATTATTATATAGGGGATTTAAGTAAATCCCACATAAGCTTGTTTAAAAAATTGATTCCAACTGACATAACTTATGTAGGATTTTCATCAGTGCAAAAAGCCATAAGATCGCGATAGAAGTAACACCATATGTGGGGTAGTGATATTATTAGACACGTGATTTGCAATATGAGTGATGACTAGCTGACGAAATCAAACAAAAAATAGTAGTAGAGGGCTAACAATATCCTATATCCCCCCCCCCGCAGACGAAACGACAAGAGGAAAAGAAATCAGAGTAATTTCACCCGTTTTCAATTATATATATCAATAGAAACGGATACAATTTCTATTACATATTTAGTGGAATTTTTAAAAGTATTTGAAGAGAATTCACGCTTTCCAAATCACTATAGCTTTCAAATGTGTATAATCTACTATTCAATGACTTGTTGTGTACTAAAATAATCGCAAATTATTCTTACCATACTAAATATAATATGAAAACGGTAAAACCTCGATACTTAAGGTAAAAATTATGAATTTTAAAAAAGGGGTCAAGCCTCCATACTTACCGTAAGCATTATGAATTTTTATTCGTATATTCACTTAGATGGTAATTTATAAAACATAACAAAAGATAATTGGAATTATGAATAAAATACACATACATATTAAGCAAAATGAGAAATTAATGAGACAGAATACTTATTGTAATAAAAAGGAAAGAAATTTTTTATTCGTATATTCACTTAGATGGTAATTTATAAAACATAACAAAAGATAATTGGAATTATGAATAAAATACACATACATATTAAGCAAAATGTGAAATTAATGAGACGGAATACTTATTGTAATAAAAAGGAAAGAAATTTATAAGAAATTTTTTATTCGTATATTCACTTAGATGGTAATTTATAAAACATAACAAAAGATAATTGGAATTATGTATAAAATACACATACATATTAAGCAAAATGAGAAATTAATGAGACGGAATACTTATTGTAATAAAAAGGAAAGAAATTTATAAGAAATTTTTTTATTCGTATATTCACTTAGATGGTAATTTATAAAACATAACAAAAGATAATTGGAATTATGTATAAAATACACATACATATTAAGCAAAATGAGAAATTAATGAGACGGAATACTTATTGTAATAAAAAGGAAAGAAATTTATAAGAAATTTTTTATTCGTATATTCACTTAGATGGTAATTTATAAAACATAACAAAAGATAATTGGAATTATGTATAAAATACACATACATATTAAGCAAAATGAGAAATTAATGAGACGGAATACTTATTGTAATAAAAAGGAAAGAAATTTATAAGAAATTTTTTATTCGTATATTCACTTAGATGGTAATATATAAAACATAACAAAAGATAATTGGAATTATGTATAAAATACACATACATATTAAGCAAAATGAGAAATTAATGAGACGGAATACTTATTGTAATAAAAAGGAAAGAAATTTATAAGAAATTTTTTATTCGTATATTCACTTAGATGGTAATTTATAAAACATAACAAAAGATAATTGGAATTATGTATAAAATACACATACATATTAAGCAAAATGAGAAATTAATGAGACGGAATACTTATTGTAATAAAAAGGAAAGAAATTTATAAGAAATCTTTTATTCGTATATTCACTTAGATGGTAATATATAAAACATAACAAAAGATAATTGGAATTATGTATAAAATACACATACATATTAAGCAAAATGAGAAATTAATGAGACGGAATACTTATTGTAATAAAAAGGAAAGAAATGTATAAGACATTTTTTATTCGTATATTTACTTAGATGGTAATTTATAAAACATAACAAGATAATTGGAATTATTTATAAAATACACATACATATTAAGCAAAATGAGAAATTAATGAGATAATACTTATTGTAATAAAAAGGAAAGAAATTTATAAGAAATTTTTTATCAATATTCACTTAGATGGTAATATAAAACATAAAAAAAGATAATTGGAATTATGTATAAATACACATACATATTAAGCAAAATGAGAAATTAATGAGACGGAAAACTTATTGTAATAAAAAGGAAAGAAATTAATAAGAAATTTTATCCGTATTTTCACTTAGATGGTAATATATAAAACATAAAAAAAATATAATTGGATATTTATAAAATACACATACATATTAAGCAAAATGAGAAATTAATGAGACGGAATACTTATTGTAATAAAAAGAAAGAAATTTATAAGAAATTTTTATTCGTATATTCACTTAGATGGTAATTTTATAAAACATAACAAAAGATAATTGAATTATGTATAAAATACACATACATATAAAAAATGAGAAATTAATGAAGACGGAATACTTATTGTAAAAAAGAAAGAAATTTATAAGAAATTTTTTTATTCGTATATTCACTTAGATGGTAATTTATAAAACATAACAAAAGATAATTATTTTATAAAATACACATACATATTAAGCAAAATGAGAAATTAATGAACGGAATACTTATGTAATAAAAAGGAAAGAAATTTTATAAGAAATTTTTATCCGTATATTCACTTAGATGGTAATAAATAAAACATAACAAAAGATAATTGGAATTATGTATAAAATACTCATACATATTAAGCAAAATGAGAAATTAATGAGACGGAATACTTATTGTAATAAAAAGAAAGAAATTTATAAGAAATTTTTTTTCCTTAATTCACTTAGATGGTAATTTATATAACATAACAAAAGATAATGAATTATGTTAAAATACCATACATTTTAAGCAAAATGAGAAATTTCAATAATTATTGTAATAAAAGGAAAGAAATTTATAAGAAATTTTTATCCGTATATTCACTTATATGGTAATATATAAAACATAAAAAAAAAATAATTGGAATTATGTATAAAAACACATACATATTAAGCAAAATGAGAAATTAATGAGACTATTTATTGTAATAAAAAGGAAAGAAATTTATAAAAATTTTTTATTCGTATATTCACTTAGATGGTAATTTATAAAACAAAACTAAAGATATTGAATTATGTATAAAATAACACATACATATTAAGCAAAATGAGAAATTAATGAGACGGAATACTTATTGTAATAAAAAGAAATTTTATAAGAAATTTTATTCGTAATTACTAGATGTAATTTATAAAACATAACAAAAGATATTGGAATTATGTATAAAAAATTACATACATATTAAGCAAAATGAGAAATTAATGAGACGGAATACTTATTGTAATAAGGAAAGAAATATTTATAAATAATTTTTTTCAAAACAAGCGAAACATAATTATTAAACCTAACAAGACAGTAATTTTTTTTATCACATGAAGATGTAACAAAAGTATCTAAGATTAAACAACACTTTATATTGAAGTATAAAAGCAGAAACTATTATTGTATATAGGATCGATTGATAATTTGAGGATTATGACCAAACATATTTATGATCACTTATGAAAAGCATTTACTTTAAAAAATTTCATACGAGAATGCCACCTATGACGAAGACTATGATTAATTTATAAATACAATATATTTTTTTATTTTTATGAAACTTATGAGGTCAATAAATTCACACATATATAAAAAAACCTTTTAAACTACTTCATTACGAAATTTTTACATTTAAGCACTATCCACATAACATCTAAATTTGTGATAGATAAATGAAACAGAAATTTATATAAATTTTCAATGTAATATGAATAATAATTAAGGATTCACTTTTAAAGATTATTGATCTTAAAGTCTAATTCCTAATTAGGTAAAATTAATTTACTAATTTAATTATTTACTTAGTTTAGTATATGAAATTTTACTTCCCATAGATTAATAAATGTCTTTAAAAATCCGGACTTAACAAAGAATATTTTTACAGATCTTGAATAATGGATATTTGTAGTGGAAACTAAAATTTAAAACATTAATTCCATAATCTTCATAAGCGAAAAAAGTATTTCAGGTCTGTTAACAAAACTATACAGTAAAAAGAAAGGTTTACCTCTTAATGCACAGTTTTTTTCTTTTAAAAACGGCAAAAAAAATCAACTTTTAAAGTAAAAAACACAATTTAGAACGTTGTCTAGCCAAAAAAATTTTAAAAATACAAAAATAATCAAAATTTATCCTGCAATTTTGGATTTTGATAATATTGCCAAAAATTGTCGAATAATGTAATATTACACACACATCGACTTTTTTATCTTTCTTTTCAAATGAATAAGCTATATTTAAGCGGCTCACAAGAAAGAGATAAGTCATAAGTGAGAAATAGAAAAAATATATATTTTATACTTGAATAAATAAGTGTTGCAGCTTACAATCACATGTAAATGATAAATATCAATAAAACGGTTTTTTTTCTTACACATTGTTATTTTCAATTCTCGATTGCATTCGAGTGTGAAAAATTATAGCAACATTATAGAAAAATTATAGCCGCACGAATTATCTCGTGTGTGCACAGTTTGGCGCCTTTAAACATTTCATTTAATCATTTCTTATTTTAAGTTATTTAAATATTTTCTGCATTATTTTCATAGGATTTATCACTGAACTTAGATATTGCTTCAATAATTTTCTTTTATATTTGGCTTAAATAGTAGATTAACCCTTTAATGGGCAGTGGTTTCGAAGCAAAACCACCTGTTAAATTTTTCCCCACCTTTTCACAAACATATGAAGATGTTTTTATATTCTATGCTTATGATATTCCATATTGACAACATAGAGTAGTTCTATACTTAATTTATTTTTTCATTTGAAACATATGTGGTTAAACATATTTTACCTTGAAAAGACAGTAAGATTTTTTTCACTTATGACCCTAAATAAAAAGTATCTATATAAACAACACTTATATATTGATTGTGTTGGGTTTAGTTGTTTGATTTGAAGCGCTACAGTCTATTGTTTTCCAACAGTAGGGATAATGAGACCAGGATCTACAGCTGAAGACGATTACAAATGCTACAATCATTCATTCCTGTAGTGGTATTTAACCCACAAATTCCTGTAATGAAAGCAGCTCCTTACTGCGCTACTTTCGGCTATAAATTGTTTAGTTTTTTTTATCATAACATTTTTATGATAATCATTGTCTCATAGTAAAAACTAAACCTTTTAAAAAATATTTTCACTCGTACAATTGGATTTGCACTTAAATTCAAATTTAAGGAATGTAAATAAAAATAATGAATTTTATATATATAACATAGATGATTTATGAACTATTTCTAAATAAAGAATGTTATTAGATTTGAATATATAAAACCTAAAAAATAACCACATAAAATGGACCATTATTATATTTTATTTTATTATTTTTAATGTTTAATACTTTGATACATAGATTACAGCACTGCAGTCTTAATGAATTATAATGTTTATTAAAAATTACATTTTATTCTAGAAAATATGTGGTATAAAAAATTATCATAATATATCTTCTTCTCTTATTTAAAATTGTGATTAGATTTAACTTCTCACAATAAAGAGCTAAATGATGTATTAAAAAAAATTTAATGTATAAAAAAAAAAATTAAAAAAAAATAGTTCTTTTTTTCTGAACTTTTTGTCATATAACATGGGTAAAATGTAATGGTCCATTTTCAAGTTTGTTTTACTGTAATGCTTTCAAATGATTTTATGTGTGATAAAAAAACATGCAGGATAAAGTAACAGATATATCAATTTCAAAGAAAATGTCTTGAGGATACCAATATTTTTGTGACAGACAAGTCAACAGATTTTAATTAACAATACATGATAAACAAGCACATAATCAAAAAATACATCACAATCAGTAAAAAGTGAAAATCATGAGTTGAAAACAATATTTTTGAATTACTTCCCTTAAAGCTAGCATAAAACAATAAGAAACGAAGAATCATCAAAATTCTAACTGATACATCATAAAATAATTAAAAAATGTCAAAAAGCAGGAAGAGAAAAAATTAGAAAAAATATCATAAAAGATAAAGAGTTAGAAAAGTTTTTTAATAGAAAAATGATAAAACTGTGAATTTTAAAGCAAAGATTTAAGTATAAAATTTTGAGTATTCAAAATATTTCTGTTTATAGTGATACTTAACACAGTATAAAAGTTCACACAAATCTAATTTTAGTGTAATCATTCTTCAATATTGTAATAATTGCTTTATGTACAGATTGAAGATATAAAAAAAAATATAATACATTATGTGTAAAATAAATAAGTATACATTCAAGTTATCTGTAAATTTTTTGTGTGTTTTAATAAATTTTTCGGGTAAAATTCAGTTTGTCACTTGTATTAAAAAAATTATAATAAAAAAAGTAATTATAATCTAATTTACTGATTAAAAAACTATATGTAATGTAAAATTTTAGTTTCAAAAAATCATTAGTTTGAGAGCAAATATTCAAAATTCACAAAAGCGGACCATTTTACCCCGGTTTCCCCTATATGTGATAATTTTAAATATAATCATGGATTATATTTTGTTGCAAGATAATTCTCAGCCAAAAAACAGACCATTTTTTTACTTGCCTCATAGGGTACTTTACAATTCTGGTAAATTAAAAATTTTATTAATCCCGTCATATGAGGGGCTATAAACTAGTTATTTAATAAAACTACTGCTCATAGTAAAATTTGATAACATTCATTTTAAGGCAATTAATTAGTATCTCCAAAAAGAAATTAAATTTATTGTTTCCCACCCTTTGCAAAAAATATCATATTATATATTAATAATCATACATCACATTTCAAAGAAAATCAATTAAAAATAATAAAGTTCTGAAAGCTAATACTTACGTAGGTAATTTAATGTATTTTTCTGAAAACAGTTTCTAAGGAAATACAGCTTTTCATCGATTTCAATACTAAAATCTAAACTTTATCAAAAAATGTCTCGCATCTTATCAAAAATGAATGGAATAACCTTACAAAATAATACAATTTCAGATACTTGATACATTACGCAACAGAAAAATTGAAAGATGTTGAAAAAATATTTTTATTATGTCGTTTTATAACAGGAAGTATTGAGTAAACAACTTGGAAACTATTCTTAAACTATTTTACTACTGCATCTTATTTTCGAGAAAGATTTCATAGATTTTTCAGTTTTCTTACTAAGTGAAGGGGGAAATTTAAACACGCGAGTAGAAATTTTGATTAAAAAAAAACTCAATATATGCAAATAAAATCGTTTAAAATATTTTTTCGATATAAAAATTAGAAAAAAGCTTATAATGCTGTATTAAGATAGCTAGATAACTTTCAAAAAAGAGTCACTTAGATTTATGTTTTAGGAAATAAAAATTCATATTGATTGATGAGATAATTTATAACATATTTTCATAAGATATACTATGCGGTAAAATGTAGTTTTTTCTTACGTATATTCAAATATGTTAGAAAAAGTGACAAGCATATTTCTTATATAAAAGAGATCTTGTTTCTTATTATAAAAGAAATATTTAGAAAAATTTCATGCATTGTGTTAATAAAATAATTTAAAAAATCAGTGTTTGTTATTTAAATATAGAATGCGCAAATTTTAATAAAATTAACAAGAAATAACTCTAATTTTGAAGTAATATAATTTACAGTGAAGAAATGAAAATAGTCAAGATATTATACTAAATGTATAAACATAACCATATAAAATAGATCACAATAATATTCCAAATTTAGAACTGAATTTGAAAAGAATAATATTACGTCTAGAATCATTTGATGAATAACAGGTATTAGAGAATTGAATAGAAACACCATTTTTCCAATTGCGTACACATGTACAACAAAATAATTTAGGTATAACATCTGTATACATAAACATATATACAATTCAAGACATACAGCTTTAAAAGAATATTGAATACAAATATTATTGACTATACATAATATATTAAGTGCGTATAAACAAGATAGACACAAAAAGAAGTATGTATTTTCAAAAATACTAGTACACACATCTATGCATACGTACAGTTAATTATACATACATATGCAGTCATTTAATGCAATTTTAAATGCAGAGTATTACAGATAACAGATTCAATTAAGTTTTTTTTAAGTAGAGTATATAAAGGGTAACGGTATACAAACAGTTTTCTACCATTGGTAAAATAATTCCTTGTGTAACGCAAATCTACAGTTTTTGCTGTAAATCTTTAAAACATAGTATCAAAGAGTCATATGATCATAAATACTGTTAAGTTAACAAACAGTTTTCCTATCATTGGTAAAATAATTCCTTTGTGTAATGCAAATCTACAGTTTTTGCTGTAAATCGTTAAAACACTCTATCAAAGAGTCATATGATCATAAATACTGTTAACAAACAGTTTTCCTATCATTGGTAAAATAATTCCCTGTGCAACGCAAATCTACAGTTTTTGCTCTAAATCTTTAAAACATAGCATCAAAGAGTCATATGATCATAAGTATAATCACGTTAACAAACAGTTTTCTTATCATTGAATAAAATATTTCTAATTCTGTTCACACAATACTCAAATAAGTATTTAAATAGCTATCTAAAAACTGTTGTTATGTATTTTTAAGTAGAATATAAAAAGGGTAACGGTATAATAGAAAATTATTTTATTTGTGTTACTCTCCTGAAAAACAAACATTAATCATTGTGAACTCTAATTTTTGTGTTTTAATGTTTCTTTAGAATGTAAAAAATTAGTTTAATTAGTAAAATATTTCAGTATTAACCTATAATATTAATAATTAACTTTAATCCAAATGAAATATTTAACTACATATTTACCCGGATAGAGCCGGGTTATATCAGCTAGTAATAAATTCAAATTGTTTTAAAGATCAAAAACACATTAATTTATGAAATGTATCTGTTATATACAACTCGCCCGATGCAGTGTTAATTTATATCTATCTTTCATTACACTGATATATCAATTGTCACTATCAAAGGAGATTTAATTATTTTTGAAAGCGTATGAGGAAATTAAATATAATAAAATTTGAAAATAGCAATTTAGTTCACAATGAAGAATACTGTATAATTTCTTTTTTTTTTTTGAGGGGGATGCATAGCATATTTGTTTATCAATTATATTTTTGTATCTGATTACTACAAATTATATCAAAAGTTTATAAATCTGTTGCGGTAACTGAATACAAGAATAAATATATATGTAGTAAAATTTAAAAATCATGTAGATATGCCAGAAAAATAGTGAAATATTATATTACATATATCATTTAGAACAGTTATTTATCTCATTTGAGATAGCATTTTGGACACAAATTATGATTAGAAGGGATTTACACATCAAGATAATTGCAATTAAAGAATATATTTAGTTAGGATTTATGTAGAATATAAGCCTAAATACAATAAATATATCAAATAAAAGTGAATTTTGCACAGAAATCAAGCACGACAAAAAATTAACCGTTTCCCTTACAAATCTTTTTTGAAAACAAATTGCAAAAAATCATCACATTTTATATTTTATTATTAAATATAGGGAAGTAAAACGAAACAAAATATGTAGGTTTTAAGTTCAACTTTTAATTTATTACAGGTGTAAAAGCATTTAATTTTAATATTAATTTACTATGCGGAGTTATGTTTGGAAAATGGTGAAAAGTTAAATATTAGTCTTTATATGATAGTTTTTGAAACAAGAGACAACTCAAAGTGATACCTGACATTCTGTACACTGGTGTCTAGTCTCTTTTTTAATATTTTGCCTCTGAAATCTGTTTTACAGGAACACAGAGTACACTGTCTATTTGGATTTGATCTTTTTTCGAAGCGGAAATAACATCTGGAAAATGCCTTGAGGTTAGCTTGAGTGGTGAAGGAATAATACTGGTTCTTCCTGATATGCCAAAAACTAGTCACAATGATATTCTAAAATTAGTTTCTTTAATCCGTGAAAAACACGTGACCAGTCCAGCCAAAAGAACCGCGAAACCAACAAAACTTGGCAAATTACCAATACAATCTGTATATTTTCTATCATTTTGTCCAGGGTGAGTAAAACCGTGATAAAACAAATCGTACCTCAAATTCTGCTTCGCCCGAGTTTTCTCGGGATAATAATTAACTGCAATATACACGAACCCGAGATAACTCGAGATAATAAATCAAGCAGTTATAAAAAATGCTTAAAAATTGTAATATTTGCTAAATGGGAAATGGCAATAGAAATAGTTCGTTAGCTAATTAAAAATAACCTTTATATATTTTATTAACTTGATACACATACCCACATTTTCTTATTCTAAGCAACAGTCCAATGTATTACTTCTTAACTTTTGTCATGGTATTTCTTTAAAGAATACAATATAGTTTGAACATTAAAATAAAGGGAGTGTAAAACCATGATAAAACTAATTGTACTTCAAATTCCCCTTCGACCGAGTTTTCTTGGGATAATAACTAACTGCAATATATAAGAACCCGATATAACTCGAGATAATAAATCAAGCGGTTATAAAAAATGCTTAAAAACTGTAATATTTGCTAAATGGGAAATGGCAGTAGAAAAAGTTCATTAGCTAATTAAAAATAATCTTTATATATTTTATTAGCTTGATACACATACCCACATTTTCTTATTCTAAGCAACAGTCCAATGCATTATTTCTTAACTTTTGTCACAGCATTTCTTTAAAGAATACAATATAGTTTGAACAAGAAAATAAAGAACCATTAAGCAACTTTTCTCCCCAAAAGAGCTCTTCAAATTTGCTTTATTTTTTGAAATGGTCTGTCTGTAAATCAATTATTTAGTTGATCTCGTGTTTCCGAAAATTCATATAGAGCTGCTTTGAGTTTCACCATAAACAGTCATCATTTTTACTTTAAAGCTCTTTCGAGATCCACAATTTAATTATTTCTCTTCGAAGAAGCGTGTCGTCTAAGAGGATATTCAAGATCTCAAACTAGAATATTCCGAAATGTTGCTCAAAGAGTATGACTTAAGGTTTATTTATGTCTTAAAGTATTATTTTATGGTATGTATATACAAAAAGTGAAATACTTCATACCAAGCCGTATATAGGATATTACATAAAAAGCCCCATTTAATGTGTTTTTGCTAATATTATTTATTATAACTTATTACATAAGGGTTGATGTTAAAATATGTTATGATTAATAAAAGGAACTAAAAAATATACGCTAATGCATTTCATTATGAGAAGTTAGAAGAATGTATGAATTAGAGATTCTTACACTTTTTTAATAAAAGAGTTGTTTTGAAATTTTAAATTCAGTGCGAGGCAGTAAATTTGGTCTCGCAGCTATATACTGTATTTATTTAAGATTTAAAAGTCTAAATACAATAAATATATGAAATAAAGGTGAATTTTGCACCGAAATCAATAATGACAAAAAATAGAAAATGCTTAAAAACTGTAACATTTGCTAAATGGGAAAGAGCAATAGAAAAATATTTCATTAGTCAATTAAAAATAACTTTTTTACATTTTATTAATTTCAGTACACATATATTTTCTTATTCTAAGCAACAGTCCAATGCATTACTTCTTAACTTTTGTCATAGCATTTCTTTAAAGAATACAATATAGTTTGAACAGGAAAATAAAGAACCATTAAGGAACTTTTCTCCCCCAAAGAGCTCTACAACTTTTCTTTATTTTTTGAAATGGTCTGTCTGTAAATCAACTACTTAGTTGATCTCGTGTTTCCAAAAATTCATATAGAGCTGCTTTGTGTTTCCCCATAAACAATCATCATTTTTACTATAAAGCTCTTTCGAGATCCACAATTTAATTATTCCTTTTCGAAGAAGCCTGTCGTCTAAGAGGATATTCAAGATCTGAAACCAGAAAATTCCAAAATGTTGTTAAAAGAGTATGACTTAAAGTTTATTTATGTCTCAAAGTATTATTTTATAATATGATATTTGGAAAAAGTAAAATATTTCATAATAGGATGTATATAGGATATTACGTAAAAAGGTCCATTTAATGTCTTTTTGTTAATATTATTTATTATAGCTTATTACACAACTGATGCTGAAATATGTTATGAATAATAAAAGGAACTAAAAAATATACTCTAATGCAGTGCACTATGACAAGTCAGAAAAATATATGAATTAGATATTCTTAACCTTTTTTTATTAAGGGAATATTTTTGAAATTGGGAATTCAGTTCAAGGCACTAAATTTGGTCTCGCATCCGTATAGTACATTTAATAAATATAACAGATATACTATATCGAAAATATAAGGTTATTTCGCAATTCTTTCGTATTTTAAAATTATATTCTGAAGTAATTTCTTTGCTGCAGATAAAAAAACACAAACATAAATGCATGAAAATGAATTTAATGGAGAATTCCAATGTACAATTTATTATTGAACGATTTTATTTATTATTACTTGGAATTTAGATTTTTTGTCAGTTGGAATTTTGAAATTAAATTTAACTAACTTCCTGACAAGCTAGAGGTATGATATTTTGCACATTTAATCAATTCTTATTTTAAATTATTTAAATATCGTCTGCATTATTTTCATACTTTTTATCACTGAACTTAGATATTACGTAAATAAATGTTCTTTACTATTTCTCATAAATAATAGATTAGGTACATATGTGATAATTGTAAATTTAACCGATTATTTTGTGTTGCAATGAAACTTTTATTACCGGTATTAACAGCAATTTTTTTTTATTAAAGTCTAGGAATCTACTTCACTGACTAATAAATATCTAGCTTTTCAGTTATATGTCTTTGAAAATAAAGAAGTTTGTCCGTTTGTGTGTTTATTTTTTAAAAATAACCACACGGCTTGACTAAATGAATTCAATGGGATTCTAAACTACATTCACAGTATCGGGAGACTTTAAAGGGGTATGAAGATAAACAAATTATTGAGAGTGTACCAGATAACTCTCAGCAGAAAAACAAATTCTTTTTTTGCCGGCCTTATAGGGTACTTTACAATTCTGTAAAATTAAAAATTTTACTGATCCTGTTATATGACGGGCTATATTCTAGTGGTAGATTAATTATAGGTAAGATTACTCATCATAGATATTTACAAATAGTGACTGTCGTGTTAAATATTGTGGAAATTAATTTGATTATATAGAGGACTGTAGACTAGTGCGCATTCGATATTCATCAGGCTCGTACAGATATGTTAGAGATCCGATTCCTTTTCGATCTGGAACAAGTAAGTTCTTTTTTAAATGTTTCTATTTTATAAATACTTTGATTAAATTGAATTGCATCTTCAACCTGTTCCACTGTTCTTGTAAACATTGTAAATAAGATTTCATGTGTTAAAACCATATTAAAATCGAACCTTCGTACCTTATTTGATATCGCTACAAGTATATTTTCAAGGACTTTAGAAAGGATTGAATATATTTGGTAATAACTAAAAATTTCGATGAGTATGAAAATATGATAAATAGGTATTTACACAACGAACTTCGTTTCCGAGAAAGTTTGGCAATTTCCGTAATTTGCTTACATTGACGAATTTATGTGGGTGTCTTAAAATTGATATGGATGTTTTCTATTTATATTAACATCCTTTACTTAATAAAGGAAATTAACTTGATTCCACTGCCATATATTCTGCCATACATGTAGATTTCAAGAGCTGAGCACAAGATTCCTACAATGCTTAAAATAAATACTATTTCATTAATTTATTTTCGGATTCCCAGAAGGTTGTCTATGCATTTTTCATTATATTCTTCGAAACATAAATACCGAAAAACTCACAGACTCCAATTAAGAAACCAAATATAAGCTGACAAAGTCTATACACGTAGGAGGCGTTTATAAAAATATAAACAGACTTTAAAGGATTTCCAGGCAAAGGGGGGAATTTATTTTCGTCTTGGGACAGTTGTTTTGACACGAAGCTTTTTGTTTTTCGGCGTTCAAACTATTTCTATTTACTGTGAACATTTTACTTAAACGGTTTCGCTAACTTTAGACTCTTGTGTTTGTTGAACGTGGCCGAAATGAAGGATTTCGGAATACTTTAATGATTTAGTGTTTTGCTGTTTCGAACCTTTAAATTGTTCAGCAGCACTTCATCCTCGTCTTTCTGACACATGCACTTTGGACAACTTGTGCTATGTTTTAACTGACATTTCCCTTTGCAACAGTCCCAAACGTCAGCAGTTTGTCACACTTTATCATGAACTGTTATGTATAAGCTTATTAAGCGGTTTCGGAAAATAACATTCAGTAAAAAAGTAATTTTTAAACTTTATGGTAAATATCACTATATTTTGTGTTAAATAAAACACAGAAAATTTTAGTAGTTTTAATTAATGCGGTTTATTTACTTTATAACAATTTCATAAATTCTTTATTTCTTTTCTGAATTTGTTTCACATTTTTGGGGGGAAGGAGAGGAGATTTATTATGAATTAAAATATAGAATTTCAGGATACATATTTTATTTTTCTAAATTTCATAATTACACTTAAAATTCAGGTAAGTATACATTTCAAGGAACCATTTAAAAATTCAAGTTAATTGCTATGGAAGGGTAAGTGGAAAATCCCCTGCATGCATCTCCAAAGAAGTCACGGCCAATGCCAAACCGATTAGTGTCGAAGAATAGTAAAACGCAAAACAGAAACCACCGAGAGAAAATCTCGTCGGGCCTACCACCGCTATCGGAGATAGAAACCTGATCCAATCCGGGATTGGTGCAATCGACCTAGGGCTACGTATTGGTGTCCCAGGTAAGACTCACCGACCACAGAGTAGTGTGCGACTGTAGTATGTCCCGAGAGTCTTAAGGGAAGCTTTCCATCCGTGATCGAACTATCTAGTGACAAGACGGGTATATAGAAGTTCGCACTGCCTGAACAAGAGAGAGGTTAAGAATCTATCTGCTTGGTCGGGTGATCGAGCCTCACGGATCGAGTTCTTCGAACAACAGCAAAAACAGGGTCTTAAACATACACTGAGTATCCCAGCAAATTCTGGGAGATCTCGAGAATGGACCATTTGGGAACTGATTAGGAAGAAGTTTTCAGCAACACACTGAAGAATCCACAGTGGAATACAAAATGGTCTATGGTTCCTTGTTCGTCACCCTCAAACGAAAATAGGCCGCCCTTTCCGAACATCTTTAATTGATGTTCAGGGCTGATCCCACAGCCAGAGAAAATTTGATTCAGGTAGAAATCAGTTCCTCACCTTCTAGTGAACCTTCCATTGTTGGAATTCCTCCATCTCTTTTGCCATTCTTCAGTAGACACCTTCTTTAAAACTCTCTCGACAGCAGACCATTGCCTTTAGAAAGGTAAGAAGCATGTTGCAATCCATAAGGGGGCATCAATTTCTGCACAAATGTAGTGGGTTCCCTTATTAGGGGAGGGGGAGCTTTGTGCTACTTCCCTTTATCGTCTATAGTTTGAAACTAATTTGGCATGGATTCTGATAAAAACCAAGTGCCCACTTTCAGGAATCATACACTTCTTTGCATGGAAACTAGAAGGAAGATCTTATTACCTTCTTAATGAATGTCCGTCTCTTAGGGGATGAGCTAATGCTATTTTGTCATTAACTAGTAGATTTTAATTCTCCATATGCATATTTCGTAAGATCAACAAGACGAAAAATATTAATCTATGGTCTACAAAAGAGTTAACAGGCGGAAAAGAAATTTATTTTGGTTTTTATCTGGGTATATAACATTTGCTCTATAAAACCTTAAGTTCTTCAAATCGTAATTATGAAATTTTTCCTTTTTCTTTGTCAAAATTTTCCTTGAGGGTACCTTGTATGTAAACACATGTAGTTGCAGAGGTTATAATATTTTGGCCTTTGGAACATGAGTGTCTGAATACCCTTTTTAAATTTGATAAATATGAATCATTCCTTAATTCAGCATAATGATAGGAGTAAAGCATCTCAACGATCTGTATATTGTAATAGATTAATTTATATGAAACTCTTGCTAAGCAAGAAAAGGGCTAATGATTTTGGAGTCAGATTATTCACATTTTGTATAACACATAGTTAAACAAAATATACCCATACAGGAGATATCTTGGAAACAAAATATTATACGACCTATGCCAAAAGTTACGCAATGTATTACGTCATGCCACTATCATACATTTTATAACATGAATCCTAAAAAAAACGGTTTAAATCCCTATTATACTTCAGTAGCAAACATATCCAGAAATATTTCTATAGCTTGTCCTGATTCAATTTAGCTCTCTGGAATTCTTTAGAAATGCTCTCTTGCTTTGTAAAAGAATCGTAATATATATATATATATATATATATATATGTATGTAGGGTGACATTGTTATATTCAATCTAGCTGTACAAATAGGCGATTCTAGTTTAGAAAACTATTAAAATATTTTTCAGTGAATCAATTAAACAAGTTTAATATAAATATACTTTGTAAACATCATTTGAGTTTTCAACAAGCTTCACCATTGTGAAATACAGTTATCTTTATAATGTCTGGCATTTGCATAGTAAATTAAAATTTATAAACTTATACACAAATTTCTACTGCTAATTTTCGCTACAACTGAAAATCAATCTCTAGTCAAATAGTGATATGTACTATATAATTAAAGTAAATTTCAAATGGTTATGCACTTCCCTTCACTGATATTAGAATTGACGTAGTCCAGTATCAAACTCTATGATTAATGGGATATGAACTGGTAGACATTTAATATATTGTATTGCAAAAAATTGAATTGTTTAATAGTAATTTCAAATAATAAAATTATTATTGTAGTAGTAAAAACTTTCTGAGTAAGTTCAAAACTTATTTGAACGTGTATAATTCCCAACCTGTATAAAGAATAAGCAAAATATTTATATCGTAAATACCACACGTCATGAATTTGACATGCAAGTGACTTCAAACCAACTGCTAGGGTCACCAAATGAAACAAAATTTATTGTTTCATCCCTCATCTGTCAGAAAACTTAATATATTTTAATTCTTAATTAGAAGAGCTAAAGAACTATTAATCCTTAATACTGTAATCAACATTTCAAAAACATGGATATTTGCATTATAAACGATAATTTGTTAATAAACACTAAAATGACAGAAATATAAGGAATGAGATTATTGGCAGTGCTGTAATAATTGCTTGGCTCACAATGCCGAATCAGGGTCTTTAATCATTTCACGTGCCATTTTAGACTTTGAAGACATATACCTGGTCAAAGTATTTTTTTCAACTGACGATAACCAGTATATTAATAGATTATTCAGTTTCAATAATAAGAAACGATAAAGAAGTTTTAAGCCTTAATACCTTAATCCACATTCCAAAAACTGGGCGATCTACATCATAACCGATTTGTTAATACTAAAATGACAGAAATATAAGGAATGAGATTATTGGCAGTGCTGTAATAATTGCTTGGCTCACAATGCCGAATCAGGGTCTTTAATCATTTCACGTGCCATTTTAGACTTTGAAGATTCTGCCTAGTCAAAGATTTTTTTCAACGGAGAGCATCCAGTATATTGATAGAATATTCAGATAATCGGAAGAGCTAAAGAACTGTTAATCTTTAATACATTAATCCACATGCCGAAAACTGAGTGATCTACATCATAACCGATAATTTTTTTACGAAACACTAAAAGGGCATTAGGATAACGAATGAGATTATTAGCACTGCTGTAATAATCGCTTAGCACAAAATGGTGAATCGGAGTCTTCAATCATTCCATGAGCCATTTTAGACTTTGACGAGTCTGCCTGGTCAAAGGATTTTTTCAACGTTTGACATCCAGTTATATTAATAGATTATTCAGTTTTAGTAATTAGAAGAGCTAAAAAACTATTAATCCTTACTACTACAAGTCCAGTTTTTCAAATGTGGATACATTTCAAAAACTGGTCGATCTACATCATTACCGATAATTTGACAATAAACACTAAAATGGCATAAAGATAAGAAAGGATTTTTTTCACTGCTGTAATAATCGCTTGGCACAAAATGGTGAATCGGAGTCTTCAATCATTCCATGAGCCATTTTAGACTTTGACAAGTCTGCCTGGTCAAAGCCTTTTTGCAACGGATGACTTCCAGTATATTATAGATTATTTAGTTTTAGTAATCAGAAGAGCTAAAGAACTATTAAGCTTAATACCCTAATCCACATTCCAAAAACTTAGCGATCTACATGTTAACACTAGAATTACAGTAGTCTTTGTATACCTAGAATTACGGCAGGTGTCTTCTTGACCCTTTGATAAGATATCTGCTAATTTCTCTACATTTTCTCTCAAGATATTTTGCAAGGGTCGTCGGCCTTAAGTACTTGAAGCACTTTCTACTTTCCATACAGTTCCATCACTAGCAATTTCTTTACAAGTATTAGTGTGAATTACGTTGAATTTCATATTCGCTTTTCAGCTTCTACTACTTTTCAGCTTCTACCGTTTTGGCATTCTTAGGTACGGCAGAATTCTGAACTCGTAGAAACAAATCCATTTGTACTTTCACTTGAGCTAGAAGTACATATTGACTGATTACTCTCTATAATAAATTCAGAATCACAAGATGTTTCATCTCCATCTTTATCTGCAGACTTATTTTCGATTTCAAAACCGAAATCAGCATCAGATAGTTCTTCACGATTTCTTCATGCTTTAGTCCTTTTCTACGTGCCATTAGTGCGTCACTATAATAAAATCATGCAAACAGAATAAAATTTTCCATTAAAATTTGTTATGAATAATAAACAAAATATCTACGAAAAATCTACAAACGTTCAGCTCGTAATAATCTCTTTTCTGTTTTCTCTCCACAAAGAAAAGTATTGTACATATTTCAAATCATGTGACTGGCAGTTGTGACTGCGCAGACTCACCATATAGTTTTCCTTTGTTTGTATTTTGTTTAGCAGATTCAAATAAAAATAGTTTACAGAAGTAACAGTGTTCAGATAATACAATGGAATGTATTCACATTTCTTTTCCCTCAAAGGTGTCAAAATGACACTTGACGTATTTCTAGGTATAATCATTTGCTAGGGCTAAAATAAGAAAATGATTTTCTTGAAATCTGTACTATTTTGTAAATCACAATGATTTAGGAAAAGTCGAGAAAAGACTATGATATTTGCGAAAAAAAAGAAGAGCTGTTACAGATAAAGTTCGCTAGGTGTCAAAATGACTCCTTCCATAATTCTAGTGTTAACCGATTCGTTAATAAATACTAAAATGGCATAAAGATAACAAATGGATTATTCACACTTCTATATTAATAGCTTGGTATACAATGGTGAATCTGGTCTTCAATCATTTCATGAATCATTTTAGACTTTGACGAGTCTGCCTGGTCAAATGCTTTTTTCAAAGGATGACATCCAGTATATTAATAGATTATTCAGTTTTAGTAATCAGAAGAGCTAAAGAACTATTAACCTTAATACCTTAATCCGCATTTCAAAAACTAGTCGCTGTACACCATTACCGATAATTTTACAATAAACACTAAAATGGCATAAAGATAACAAATAAGATTATTAGCACTGTTATAATCGCTTGGCACACAATGGTGACTCGGGGTCTTCAATCATTCCACGTGCCATTTTAGACTTTGACGAGTCTGCCTAGTCAAAGGGTTTTTTCAACGGACGACATACAGTATATTAATAGATTATTCAGTTTCTTTTCATGATTCTGGTTTGTTTACAATATTTGAGATGTTCAGCTTTGTATCTTCACAATAGTACCAAGAACAAAACTGAATACACAAATCAGACCATCAAAATGAACCACATTATAAACAGTATTCTTTTTAGTAGTGATTTTGCACATCACACAACTTTCTAAGCAATATAAGGGAAAATTTGGAACTCGCACACTCAAATATGAAGAAGAAAAAAATATCAATGAGTCGAAAGGTATATTTCAAAACAAAATGTTCTCTTTCCCATCTTGTTTGTAACTGCTCAGTTGAAACAAATTAAAAAAATGTCTTTTTGATGCATCAAATATCGTTTTTTTTTTCATGTCAAATGGTTCAATACAGTTTATCATGAATTGTTTTCTACCTTTATTATCTTCCTTGAGTCATACGTATATCCTGTACCAATATATACCGAAAAATAATTCAGTGTGTAACGGAAATCTACAGTTTTTACTCTAAATCTTTGAAATATAGTGTGAGTTGCATGCATATAAATACTTTTAAATTGGGTACAGTTAAATATTTTCCCTGTTATTGCTGTATTAGTTTGTTACCCACAGGTGTTCTGTTCACGCCATACTCAAAATAATTGCTCAAAACACTTGTTCTTCTAATTTAAAATTAAGTGTGTTTAAGTAGAGCATATATAGGGTAACGGTAGAATGGAAAATTATTTTATTTGTTTACTCTAATGACAGACAAACTTTAATCATTGTGCAAACTCAAGTTTTTGAGTTTAAATGTTTCTTTAGTATAAAAAAAAATTAGTGTAATTAGTAAAATATTTCACTATTCACTTATAATCTTAATAATTAACTTTATCCAAATGAAACATTTAACTACATATTTACCCGAATAAAGCCAAGATACATCAGCTAATTATAAATTCAATTTGTTTTAAAGCTCATAAAACTTACACATTAATTTATGAAATGTATCTGTCAGATACAACTCTCCCGATGGAGTGTTAATTTATATCTATCTTTTATTACTCTGTATCAATTATCATTATCAAACAATAAAAAATAGTTTAATTAGTAAATTATTTCCTTATTCACCTATAATCTTAATAATTAACTTTATCCAGATGAAACATTTAACTACATATTTACCCGAATAAAGCCAGATGCATCAGCTACTTATAAATTCAATTTGTTTTAAAGCTCATAAAACTTACACATTAATTTATGAAATGTATCTGTCAGATACAACCTCGCGATGGAGTGTTAATTTAAATCTATCTTCATCACTAAGATATATCAATTATCACTATAAAACAATATTCATTTATTAATGATTTATTCAACATCAAAATGTCTCAAAAATTTAATAGACTAGCAGTAAGATTTAAATTTTTAAAGCTTTATATAGTGAGTTTTATTTCCTGAATACCTCTCTTAAAATATAGATAAAACGTCTGCTGCAGTTATCGTGGTTGCATTATTCCTTTAAAGAAATCCAATTTCATATAGTGAGGACTATGGAGTGTATTCAAATTTCACTCTATAGAAGATTCTACTGCTTCAGATATAATGTGGAAAGGAAATTTAATACAGATGATATTTTTTACGTCTCTTGGTTACTTTTTGCTACTTATAGTTTAAAATAGATTACGTGAATGTATCGTAAATATTTGTTTATATTTGTTTTCTAAAATTGTCTTAGAGTGAGAGTTTATAAATTAATAGCTACTATTTTTTCTAAAAAATGCAAATAAATTATTAAATTGAATGAATGAAATCTTAATAATCGACGAATAAATTATTAAATTGACTATGTACATTCACCTAGGAAAATATTAAACACTAATTTGATATTTTTTAAATAGTCAAACAAATTTCTGATTTGGTAACAAAAATTCCTTGTAACACTATTAAGATTTATATTATTTTAATCTGAACTTCATTTATATATTTATTTTATTTGAATGTCGGATACAATCCTACAATTTTTTATAATACTTATAATAGTTACACATTAGTTTTAATTTAAAAAATTACAGCATACTAACTTATCAATGTATAAATCGTATTCAACCGTAAGTAGTATATATTAATTCAAAGATAAGAATCAGATATTCTAAAAGGCATGTGACCAGCAAAATATCTTAATATTTGTTTTATTTCGATTTTTACGTCAAGTATTGACTCAATGTATGCGAGACACGTACTAGTACGTTTTCTGATGATTGATACTTGAGCGGGGGTCACGTACTAGTACGAGTTAGTGTAACAACATGGTTTGTTTGTGAGTACAAAAATAACGGTATATACAGGAAAACGAAGCCAAATGTTCTTGTCTTTCATTTTTTATAATGTAAAAATGTTTATATATAACATAATTCGAAAAAATTAAAACTATATACTACTATTTCTATTTGATTTTTCATATTTACGATACTATTATAAATTTATGCACTAAAATTTTCAATATCCTCTTAATATACTTATTACCATTTTTACTGAAACATAGAATATATATAATACGCACACTAAACTTAAATATTTCGTATATACACCGAACAACTATTGAATTATGGCCAACCTGTTAATAACATGTTGGACAGCTTTTAGCCTTCAAAAACACCAGCACCCGGCGTAGCAATGACTCCAGAAGATGCTGATAAATAGACTGGGGTAAATGGTACCAAACGCTCACTTACTGGCCATGCCGCACATTGCGAGGGAGTAGCGTGGCAACATGAATTTGGTTTTCCAGGTGGGATTACAAATTTTCTATTGGATTAATGTCAGGTGAATTTAGAGTCTAAGACATGACTTGAAATTCACTGGAATCCAGATAGTATGCATACTTGAAGCAAGTTTGATTTTTTTCTGGATAATATGTTTTATAGCAAATTCAACTCGACAAACAATCAGCAAAACTCCTGCAAGTTAGACGAAACATAAAGCGACTACTCCTTTGCAACACAATTTTGCCACAAAACTGTGGCAACCTTGTTATAACAATCTTGAAGCAAGTGAAAATTCTTAGACTTGCTAAAGTCTTGTTTCAAACTTGCTGACTTGTCATGCTCAACTTGCAGCAAGTTTGCAGGATTTCAAAGCAAGTTTGCTGTAAACTACATTTGCTATGAGAATGTTCCTAGAACTACTATTTGACGATTCAACCTTTGTGTTATCGTGCATTATCCAGTTGGAAAACACCATCCCCTGCCGAAAATGCTGCTGTCATGAATGGGTGAACCTAGTCTGCAACGATGTTTACGTAGAATTCAGACATCAGAGATTGTTCTATGGGGATCATTGGTCCCAATGTGCTCCATGAAAATTTTTCCCACAATATAATACCCCCGCCATTGACTTGTCTCTGTCCAACTGTGCATCCGGGTGCCGGGGCTTCCTTTGGAAATCGACGTATTTGAACACGCCCGTCGATGTGATGGACCAGAAAACTTGATTCATACAACTTCCATTCTTCTAATGGCCAATCCCTATGTCTCTTTGAACACTGTAGCTCATATGTAGCAATGTACGCTTCACAGTACTTCAAGGAACACTGTCTGGGTCACAAATGTTGTAGCTGGTGGTGATTTCGGCTAATGTATCTCTTCTGTCATGGTGAACAATGCGTAGCAAATTCTACTCTCATCTGGAATCAATACTCTGTAGTCTACACACCGCTCACCGCTGACTTGTCGATTCACCATCCTTTTACCGCTTACGATATGTGATAGCAACAACTGCATTTAAACAGCTCCCTAAACTCAACGTTTCTGATATTGATGATCCCAATAGCTGAGCTATAATGATTTTATCTTTATGGACGTCCGATAAATCAGCTGCTTTTACAATTATGTCTCTAATTGGGCTATGCTTGGAAAAGAAATGCATAGCCGCTATGAGCCGCACAAGCGTAGTGGTCTTATTTTTGAACCAGCCCGTTCTTATAAAGGAAGTGATCCTAATGTAATGGCTCTTCGATGTATATTTGGAACACTGCAGATAAACATCGAACTCACTTCTATTGGAGATTTACTCTATTTACCTTATACCATACAAATTTATTATATTTAGAAATTAATATATTAATCTAAAAATTAATCTAAATTAATATATTTAAAAACCTAAAACCTTAAAAATTTATCTTTAAACTAATATATTTTTTATGTAAAGAAAATTCACTATCAGATTTTATTATTGCTCTTAGTATATTTTCTGGTTATTTACTATAACAACTAAGTTTTATATTAAGTCATAGAGGTTATTCTATAAAAAAATGATTATATTTATAAATAAGATGTATATAAATTATTTTAATAATACTACTGTAGATACAACTTTAGAAAACATATTATAATGTTACACTGTCTGGGTCACAAATGTTGTAGCTGGTGGTGATTTCGGCTAATGTATCTCTTCTGTCATGGTGAACAATGCGTAGCAAATTCTACTCTCATCTGGAATCAATACTCTGTAGTCTACACACCGCTCACCGCTGACTTGTCGATTCACCATCCTTTTACCGCTTACGATATGTGATAGCAACAACTGCATTTAAACAGCTCCCTAAACTCAACGTTTCTGATATTGATGATCCCAATAGCCAAGCTATAAAGATTTTACACTTATGGAAGTCCGATAAATCAGCTGCTTTTACCAGTATGTCTCTAATCGTGCTATGCTTGGAAAGGAAATGCATAGCCTCTATCAGCCGCACAAGAGTAGTATTTTTATTTCTGGATGAGCCCATTGTTATAAAGGGGGTGGTCCTAATGTAAAGGCTCTCTGATGTATATTTGGAACACTGCAGATAAACATCTGACTCACTTCTATTGGAGTTTTAATCTATTTACCTTATACCATACAAAGTTAAAATTAATAGATTTAGAAACCTTAAACCTTACAAATTTATCCTAAAATAATATATTTTTTATGGAAAGAAAAGTTTACTATAGGTTTTTATTCTTGCTCCTAATATATTTTCTGGATATTTACGATATCAATTAAGTTTTATATTAAGTCATAGACGTTATTCAATAAAAATGATTATATGTATAAATAAGATGTATATAAATTACTTCAATAATACTACTGTAGAAACAATAGCTTTTGAAAAAATATTATAATGTTAACCTAATTTATGTATGCATTTTCAATAACAACTAAGCTTTATATTATGCCATAGAGGTTATTCTATAAAAAATGATTATATTTATAAATAAGATGTATATAAATTATTTTAATAATACTACTGTAGATACAACTTTTGAAAACATATTATAATGTTAACCAAATTTATGTATGCATTTTCAATATAAAATTTGAAGTATGAAGCTTATTAATATAAAAGAGAAAAACAACTACGAAAGTTCATTTTTTACAAGAAAATATTAGAGGCAGATATTAGCTCAGAGTTTTTAATACACGTAAATATGAAAAAGTATAAGAAATTTAAGAGTTAAGTGGACAAATATTGAGTAAAACTATTGATCACAATGAGGTTAATATGAAACCTAAATACATATACAAGTAATTTTACATATTGGAAAATACTTTGAGCTATACATAAACAAAAGCTAGAAAATTTCATTCCTGAATAGGAAAATATTAAAAATGAAAATTTATTGAACATAGACGAAATTGGAAAATTTATCAAAATACAAAACAATTTCATACTTTTCAACTGGGTACTTATCTTTCAATTCTAAATAGGTTTCAAATACGAAACCCGCACTAAATTTTGATATCAATTTAAAAATAAATGAAAAAGTATGCTGATAAGCCCTCTTGTCATATTTAAGAAAAAAATATATGACCGAACTTGAATCTTATCAGCTGAAAGAAATTTCGAAAGGATGTTTTCGAAAACCATCTTAATGAGGGAGATTTACAATTTTTTTTCATCTTTTTGTTCGAATCGTAAATACGAAATTGAAAGGGAGCTTACTTACTCCATGAAAATTCTATTACTTTCATCTGATCTTTCAAATTGAAATAAAAATTTCAAAGCGATGGATAAACAAATTTGGATTATTGGATTTTAGATTACTTTAGTTGCATTATTCCTTTTCAATTGTCAAAAAATACCCTCATTAAATTTGCATACATATTTTCGCCAAAACGTATCAGGTTCAATAGCCGATACTATTAAAATGTATGTCTGAAGCACCTTTACGTCAATACACGATATTTTTAAGAGGTTATGACTAAAACTACGTAAAACGCGATGCAGCTTGAAATATTCAAACTAGCAAAAAGAAAATTTTTTTTATGTAGAATATGAATAAAATATTATATAGAAGATAAATTGCATAACAAAGCAGTTTTTCAAAATAAAGTTGTTTGTTGAGAATTTCTAAGACATAGAAAATTAACTGCATTTTGCATATTTTATGTATACACGGAAAATACGGAAAGAAGAATATTTCTATGCAAATTTTTGCGTAAACAAGAGTTAAGTCAAATTCATCCGTTTCTTTATAAAAGTGCAATTATGGGGTTAAAAAGGAGAAAGATATGTAAGCTATTTATATTTAATAATTTAGCAAGATCATACGTCACTAATTTTTAAATATTTAGCAGATTTTTCTAAATTTATCATACATATTAAGTTGAGGAAAAATAAATCCATTAGTTTTTTCGGTATATGGCTGTAGGGATCGATATTTTGTAAAGTATCTATCAAAAATTTTCATATGATGCTCCTTTTCAGCGTGACATTTCACACTAAAAAAGTTGTTTTACTTGTTTTTGTTTGGTCCATTCAGTTGTGAGTTACAGGGTTTTAAAAATGGAAGTCAACAAAGAGAAAATTCGGTGCATTTTACAGTTTTTCTTTGATAAACGCGAAAATGCTAGCCAGGTGGATGACAATGTGAATGGTGTTTATGGTTTACTGTAACAGCTAATTACGTGGAAATTTGGTTTCGTCGATTCCATAGAGGTATTTTTGATGTTAAAGATGCACCTAGCACGGGCAGACCCGTAGTCGAAAATGTCGATAAAATTACAGAAATAATCAAAGTTGACCGGCATGTTATTAGTCGTAGTATCACCCAGGAGCTAAAGATCGACCATAAAGCAGTTTTAAACCGTTTGCGCAAAGTTGGTTTAAAAAAGAATCTGGATATTTGGGTCCACACCAATTAACACAAAAAAAATGATGGATCGAATTTCCATCTGCGAAACCTTAACCAAACGGAATGAAATCGACCCATTTCTTAAACGGATGGTAATGGGTATGATAAATGGGTCAAATACGACAATATTGTGCAAAAACAATCATGGAAAAAGAGCGGCGAAGCAGCTCAAACGGTGGCTAAACCAGAACTAACGGCCAGGAAGGTTCTACTATGTATTTGGTGGGACTGGAAAGGAATCATTTATCATGAGTTGCTGCCGTATACTAAATTCAGATCTCTACTGTCAAGAACTGGACCATTTAAAGCTAGCCATTGACCAGAAACGGCCAGAATTGGTCAACAGAAGAAGAGTTGTGTTCCATCAGTAGAACGCCAAGCCACACACGTCTGTAGTGACTCGCCAGAAACTAAGGGAGCTTGGTTATTTATTTATTTTGAAAATTATACATTCTATTAGTACACTTTTATGTAAAAATAATTGCTGCAAGATATTAAAAAATAAATTTTTAAATTAAAACAAAATGTATAAAAATAGCAGTGAAAATATATTATTAAGTACTAATCAGGGTGCAAACTCAAATTTCAAAATTCCTGAAGCTATCCAGGTTTTCGGGCGAAAGTACCATTTTACCATTTTATTTAATTATCGTATAACTATTCTATGGTAATTATACGATATATTATCATAATATCGTACCAAATTATTACCATATATCTAACTTCAATAAATATAAATATTAAAGTTATGAGGTCCAAATCTAGATTATGGTACTATACTATTCCATGTTTTGGGGCAAAAATACCATTTTACCTAGAAAATTCGGGGAATTTTGAAAGCTTCTTATTAATGATAAGCTTTTTGAGGTCACGCAAAGCCTGCATATATCTAGAAATTTAAAATGTTCTGTGTTTATAAATTAAAAATTGTAGATTGCTCATTTAATAACATTTAAAACATTAGCTTGGGTGTATTTGGATTTTAAAATTATACCATATAATAATTATCGTATAATTATTCTATGGTAATTATACGATATATTATTATAATATAGTACCAAAATATTACCATATATACAACATCAATAAATATAAATATTAAAGGTATGAGGTCCAGATCTAGATTATGGTACTCTACTATTCCAGTTTTTTGGGCAAAAATACCATTTTACCTAGAAAATTCGGGGAATTTTGAAAGCTTTTTATTAATGATAAGCTTTTTAAGGGCATGCAAAGCCTGGTTGTATTAAAATTTAAAATGTTCTGTATTTATAAATTAAAAATAGCAGATTGTTCATTAAATAACATTTAAAAAAATTAGAATGGGCAATTTGTAATAACCATATAATAATTATCGTATAATTATTATATGGTAATTATAAGATATATAACCATAATACCGTGTCAAAATATTACCTTATATCTAACTTAAATAAATATAAGTATTAAGGGTATGAGGTCCAGATATAAATTTTGGTACTATACTATTCCAGGTTTCGGGGAAAAAATGCCATTTTACCAAGAAAATTTGGGGAATTTTGAGAGAGTGTTATTAATGATTAGCTTTTTGAGGACATGAAAGCCTGCATATATTGCCGCATAAAGTAGCTTAGCCAACTAGCTCGGTGGCCGAATGGTCAAAGCGCGAGATCCAGACCCGAAGATTGTGGGTTGGACCCGAAGATGCTTCCCATGGCGGTTGATCCAAAGTACAGATTTTTAATTTTAAAATGTTATTTATTGTTACCTTATGTTCTTGAAAATTCCAGATCTTTCTTTAATAAGTAAATTAGTTATTTCTCGAATATTCTGTTCGGGTATAAAAGCTGATACCCACTAATTGTAAGCATATTCCCGATCATGTAAAGTTGCGAGTTGCTACTTAGCTTCAATAAATTCATCTGTTAAGTTAAGCGGTGTGTTCATTCGAATCTTCGTGACAATGTATAAAAATGTATCGTATAATTATTATATAGTAATTATACGATATATAACCCTAATATTGTACCAAAATATTACCATATATCTAACTTCAAAAAATATAAATATTAAAGGTATTAGGTCCAGATCTAGATTAAGGTCATAGAGTTTATTATCAGTGTAAGTGTCGCGTCCATCCCTGTTGTGTTAAAGTCCAGTTTTTGAAAAATCGAAGTGTAGGGCATTATAAAACACCGAACATTGTAAACGCGGAACAATAGCAAAAAAACATTAATGTTCCAGTAATGGTCTTCTTGACATCCGAACTTTTGGAATGAGTCAAGCGGGGGGCTTGAGAACGCACTGACAAAGGAATGAAGAAGCTTGAGTTACTCTCGTCTGGACTCTAAGACTGTAAACTCTGTTCGCTGGGAGAGGTATCCTCCGAATATTGTGAATGAAGAATTTTGCTTTTTTTATATCGGAGGAAAGTAGCATCCCATCATCATGTTTTTGTAAATAAATCAACAATTTTAATTATTTGGTTGTACTGCCTGAAAAGAAGAGATATCTTAACCATCTCTGTGCTCGGTCGGATAACCGAGCCACACGGATCGATTTCTTCGAACAGCACGACTGAGTCCTACACAGACACTGAATATCACAGTGAATTCTGAAAGATATCGAGAATGGACCATTTGGGAACTGATTAGGAGGATATTTTCCGCAACACTGTGAAATATGGTTCATGGTTCCTGGTCCGTTTCCGTCAAATGTACGGAACTCGCTCTGTTCGAACATTTTTAATTGATGCTGAGGGATAATCCCATGGCCATAGAGGATTTGATTCAGATAAAAATCTTTTCCTCCTGTTCCTAGTGTCGCTCTAGGAACGAGTAAGAAGATGAACCTTCCATTGTAGTAATGGTCTGCTTGACAGACGAACTTTTGGAATGTGTTAAGCGGGGCTTTTGAGAACGCACCGATAAAGGAATGAAAAAGCTTGAGTGACTCTCGTCTGGACTCTGGAACTGTAAAGTCTGTTCTCTGGGAGAGATATTTTTCGAATATTGCGGATGGGGAATTTTACTTTTTTTTTCATACCGGAGGAAAGTAAATCCCCAATTTCATTTTCATCATGTTTTTGTAAATAAATCAACAATTTTAATTACTTGGTGGTTGCATTGCCTGAACAAGAGAGAGCTTAACCATCTCTGTTCTCGGTCGGGTGACCGAGACACACGGATCTAGTTCTTCGAATTACAGAACGACTGGGTCCTACACATACCCCGAGTATCACAGCGATTTATGGGAAATCTCGAGCATGTACCATTTGGGAACTAATTAGGAAGAAATTTTCCACAACAGACTGAAACATCTACAGTAAAATACCAAATGGTCCATGGTTCTTTGTCCGTTCCATGCCAGCAAGACTGGGTTCTACACATACACTGAGTATCACAGCGAATTTTGGGAGATCTCGAGAATGGACCACTTGGGAACCGATTAGGAAGAAATTTTCCACAACACACTGAAGCCTCCACAGTGAAATACAAAATGGTCCATGGTTCCTTGTCCGTTAACATCAAACGGATGGGACCCGCTCTTTCTAAACATTTTAATTGATGCTGAGGGATAATCACATAGTCAGAGAGGATTTGATTCAGATAAAAATATCTCTTCCTAGTGTCACTCTAGGAAAGAATAAAAAGACAAATCTTCCATTATACTAATGGTCTGCATGACTGCCGAATTTTTGAAATGCGTCAAGCGGGCGTTTGCGAACCTACCGACGAAGGAATGAAGAAACTTGAGTCACTCTCGTCTGGATTCTGAGACTGTAAAGTCTGTTCTCTGGGAGAGATATCCTCCGAATGTTGTGGTTGAAGAATTTTACTTTTTTTTTGTATCGGGAAATAGCATCTCCACCGATATTTACATTATATTGTTTAAATAAATCAACAATTTTAATTACTTGATGTTTGCACTGCCTGAACAAGAGAGAGCTTAACCATCTCTGTGCTCGGTCGGGTGACCGAGCCCGGGTGGTCTCGAGAATGAACCATTTGGGAACAGATTAGGAAGAAATATTCCGCAACACACTGAAGCATCCGCAGTGAAACATCAAATGCTCCTTGGTTCCTTGTCCGTTTCCATTAAACGGGCGGAACCCGCTCTTTCCGAATATTTTTAACTGATGCTGAGGAATAATCACATGGCCAGAGATAATTTGATTCAGATAAAAATCTGTTTCTCCCCTTCCTAGTGTCACTTTAGTAAAGAGTAAAAAGATGAACCTTACAATTTAGTAATGGTCTGCTTTACAGCCGAACTTTTGGAATGTGTCAAGCGGGACATTTGCGAAAGCAGAATGAAGAAGCTTGAGTCACTCACGTCTGGACTCAGGGACTGTAAAGTCTGTTCTCTGGGAGTTGTATTCTCCATATATTGTGGATGTAGAATTTTACTTTTTTTCTGTATCGGAGGAAAGTAGCATCCCCAACATGATTTTCATAATGTTTTTATAAATAAATCAACAATTTTAATTACGCGTCACATCAACGGACATCTTGGTTTTGCGTCATCAAGGCTGCATTATTCATCTGAACCTGTGCCACGAAACAACTAGGGTGAGACAAAGGAACAATTTGCATATCCTGACCGCTCAGCTATCTCACAATTAGTAACATATATAGTTGTCAAAACGCAGCAAAGCCGAACTATAGCCGATTGGTTAGGGGGCTGGAATTCGGTACCGGAGTTCTTTGGTTCAAATCCCACTGGAACATGGATGTTCATAGCCGTTCGGAATCGACTTTAAGCAGAAGGTCCCGGTCTCATTAAACCTCGTGTTGCAAAAAGTAGACCACAGCACTCCAAACCAAACCAAACCAACACACATCAAAATATATAAAACTGTTGTGACGTCAAAAGTTCCTTCAATCTGGGAATCGCATTTCATCAACTAAATGCCGAACGATGGCCGACTGGCTAAGGTGCTGGCTTTCGGTACCGGAGTTCATTGGTTCGAATTCCACTGGGGTATGGATATTCGTAACCGTACGGAAACGGCTTTAAGCATAAGGTTCTGGTCTATTAACCCTCGTGTTGCAAAAAGTCGACCGTATCCCTCCAAACCAAACTAAAATCATCAACTAAGTAATGGATATAAAATTTTATACATGATAATCAAATTATTCACCACATTAAAATCAAGTTACAGACACAGAAAATTCAACTAAAATTAATAGCCTAACAACAGGAGAGATACATCAAAATGATTTATTTACATAGGAATTTAAAAATTAAATTATTTTTGCTAGCCTTACTAACATAATTACACTCAATATAGATTCGATTTACATAAGTTTGTATAATTAGGAAAATAAGAATTTAAAAAAAACTGATTATTTAAACTAGTAAAGGAAAAAAAATGTCTAACAAAAACTCTCCTTGGATAATTGAATTGCGTCAGATCTCTGAATTGTATTTGGAAGAGAGAAAGAAAATAGCATCCTCAACTTAATTACCATTTTGATTTTGTAAATGGACAGTTTTAATTATTTAGAACATCAAAAAGACATCTCGTTTTTGAGTCATCATGGTTGCTTTATTTGTCTGAACCTGTGCCATGTCACACCGAAACGAATAGGGTATCACAAAAGAAGAACTCGTATATCGTGACCGATCAGCGATCTCACAATCAGTAACATACATATAATTCTAAAAACACAGCAATATATATATAAAACAGTTGTGACGTTTAAAGTCCCTCCAAGCTGTGAAATTTATTTTATCAACTAAGTAGTGAACATAAAAGTTCAATACATGATAAACAAATTATTCACCACATCAAAATCATGTTACAGACGCAGAAAAAAAATTTCAACTGAAATTAATAGTCTAACAACAGGAGAGATACACCAAAATGATTTATTTACATAGGAATTTAAAGATTAAATTATTTTTCTTAGCCTTACTAACATAATTACACTCAATATAGATACGCTTTACATAAGTTTGTATAATTAGAAAAACAAGAATTTAAAGAAAAATAATGATAAAGAAAAGAATAGCATCCTCAATGTAATTACCATTTTAATTTTGTAAATGAACAGTTTTAATTACTTAGAACATCAAAAAGACATCTCGTTTTTGAGTCATCACGGTTGCATTATTTGTCTGAACCTGTGCCATGTCACACCGAAATGAATAGGGTGTCACAAAAGAAGAACTCGTATATCGTGACCGATCAGCGATCTCACAATCAGTAACATACATATAGTTCTCAAAACACAGCAAAATATATAAAACAGTTGGGACGTTTAAAGTTCCTCCAATCTGTGAAATTTATTTAATCAACAAAGTAGTGCACATAAAGGTTCAATACATGATAAACAAATTATTCATCACATTAAAATGAAGTTACAAACACAGAAAAAAATTTCAACTGAAATTAACAGTCTAACAACAGTAGAGATACATCAAAATGATTTATTTATATAGAAATGTAAAGATTAAATTATTTTTTCTAGCCTTACTAACATAATTACACTCAATATAGATACGCTTTACATAAGTTTGTATAATTAGAAAAACAAGAATTTAAAGAAAAATAATGATAAAGAAAAGAATAGCATCCTCAATGTAATTACCATTTTAATTTTGTAAATAAATCAACAGTTTTAATTACTTAGAACACGAAAAAGATATCTCGTTTTTGAGTCATCATGGTTGTATTATTTGTCTGAACCTGTGCCATGTCACACCGAAACGAATAGGGTGTGACAAAAGAAGAATTCGTATATAGTGACCGTTCAACGATCTCACAATCAGTAACATACATATAGTTCTCAAAACACAGCAAAATATATAAAACAGTTGGGACGTTAAAAGTCAATTCAATCTGTGAATATTTTATCAACTAAGTAGTGCACATAAAAGTTCAATACATAATAAACAAATTAATCACTACATTAAAATCAAGTTACAGACACAGAAAAAAATTTCAACTGAAATTAATAGCCTAACAATGGGAGAGATACATCAAAATTATTTATTTAGATAGGAATTTAAAGATTAAATTATTTTTCTTAGCCTTACTAACATAATTACACTCAATATAGATTCGATTTACATAAGTTTGTATAATCAGGAAAATAAGAACTTAAAGAAAAAAACTGATTATTTAAACTACTAAAGGAAAAAAAATATCTAACAAAAACTCTCTTTGGATAATTGAATTGCATCCAATCTCTGAATTGTATTTGAAAGAAAATTTAATAAGATGCCATGAATTTTAAATACATCCAGAATGTTTGCATTTACTAACGTGCTTCAAATGCGATATCTACTCTGTTTATTTGCTAAAATTTAATCTTCCTTCATCTCACGAAATATGAAATTGTGAGCTGAAGGAAAACAAAGCGAAATTAAGGATGGAAATTTGATATTTACTTAATTTCGCGTCCTTTTTTAAATTAACGAAGACCACTTATTTAGAAATAAACTCGCGATAATATTCTAATTTATATTTACCGAAATGGGGGATTAGTATCTAGTTGAATTCCAATTCTTATATGATGATAAAATAGTTTAATTATACGTATGGTATACTAGGAAACAGGTAACTAAGTATTATTAAAAGTATTAAGAGAACACAACTTTTAAACATTACGAACATGTATGTTGTGACTCTGGTATTATATATTATATATTATATATATATATATTATATATTATATATATATATATATATATATATAATATTATATATATATATATTATATATTATATATATATATATATATATATATACTACAATATAGCCCGTCATATGACGGGATAAGTAAATGTTTTAATTTTCCAGAATTGTAAAGTAGCCTATGAGGCAGGTAAAAAAGATGGATTGCTTTTTGTCTGAGAATTATCTGGTACGCACTCAATGATTTGATTATCTTCATACTCCTCTAAACTCTTCCGATACTGTGAATGCAGTTTAGAATCCCGTTGAATTTATTTAGAAAAATAATTCAAACTTTTCTTAATTATCGTTACTTGTAGTCAAAATTATCGTTAAGTTTTTAACATTTTTTTTTGCCACATTAATTATTTAAGTAAAGGCATGAAATTATCATTTCCACTACACCCTGCTGGTAGATCGAATTTGTAATACCGGTGATAAAATTTTAATTGCTATAAAAATAATCGATGATTAAATTTAAAATTATAACATATGTACCTAATCAATTATTTAAGTTAAATATAAAAGAAAATTATTTAAGTTATATCTAAGTTCAGTGATAAAACGTACGAAAATAATTCAGACGATATTTAAGTAATTTAAAACAAGAAATGGTTAGATGAGATGGTTAAAGGAATGACGTCATACTGCTAGAAAAATGCTATTTTTTATCTATTTATTATGTGATAAATTGATAAATTTAATCGCCTGCTCTTAACCGGGAAATATAGGGCTAGAAATAATGGCATTAAGCACTAGAAAAGAGGGGAAGGATAGGATTTCGAACGTTGATAACCCTAACTCAAGAAGCCCATAGAATCCAATATGGATGCCTCTGTCCATTTCAGTGCCAACCGCTTCATAAATTCGAGGGCAGACTGATAGATAACTTAGGCTATTGTTATATAAGGAATAAACTTTTAAGCTAAAAGTACTATGCAGTCTTAGATCACCAATGATAAGTTTGAAGTTGAAACAAGTATATATGAGTTCGAGGAAATAGAGCATCTAAGTAATAAGTAGTTTCATAAGTAGGAAATAGAGCATAATAACCCTGTGACTGCTCAATTCGTAAACCAAGATATCTTTAAAAATTGCATTTTTTTTGCATAGATTTAAGTATGTGTTTAAATTGGAGAATTGAAATACTAATTTTTTTTCTAGAACAGATTTTTTATATTGACTTTTATAATGAGAAACTAAGCTTTCAGGAAATCTAGTTTCAAATGTTATCACAAAAAAATTCATTTTTAAATAAAATTCAATTGAAATACAATTAATTTCTATTTATAACATACTATCTATAATTCTATTATTTACTATAACTATAGTTTTAGTCATATAATTCTATATATTACCTAATTAACTGTAATACTGTATATAATTAATTAGACTGGTTAAATGGTGAAAAGGCGGAATGTGCTTCTTAACCCCTTCCGGTAAAATGACGAGTCTAGCTCGTCATTAGTTTTTCATTCCATACCGCACAATGACGAGCTACACTCGTCATGTGATTAAAGTTACTGTTAAATATGATAATTAATTTAGTTTAAAATTTCTAGTGTACTGAATTTGGCAACACTTTTATCACTTGTGAAAATCTAACAAGTCACTATTGCATATTGTTTACTTGGTACACGTCATTGCCAAATTAATGAGTCAGAATAAAAGAAAACCTACTAAGAAATGCCGTGTGTGTTACAAGAATCAAATTAAAAGTGAGACTACTTGGCGGTGTAAACAATTAAGAATTCCTTTGCACTTTGTTTTGAAAAGTACCACTAGCTTGAAGACTATTATCTATATACCTTATTAATGTTTTGCTTTGATATTTTCTGAATATTAATGTTTCTGATATTATTTAACACTGTGTAAAAAGGGGATTTTAATTAAGAATATGTAAGAATTGTAAAATGAAACAAGTTTTTTAAATAAAAATTAAATGGTTATTTCATGCACAGTTTTTCATTATTAAATCATGCCAAAAGGGGTTAATAAAGGAAGAAAAATACCTTGCCCGCGAAAATCGCGGGATGAGCAAAATTTTGCTACATTTGAATTGCCCGTGGAAATCGCTGGATAAGCAGTCAGAGGGTTAAGAAAATACGAAATTATTTAAAAAGTGAATAAAAAATAATTTTTTACGAAAGTTTTCATTATTTTTAAACCAGTATTTTACTATGATTTTTAAACAAACAGTACTATGCAGTCTTAGATGATGTAATGATAAGTTGGATATTGAAAGATGAAGATATCAGTTAATAGGAAATAGATCATCATGAAATAAGAAACTATTCAGAAAGTGAATAAAAAAGTCATTTTATCATAAAAGTTTCCATTATTTTTAAGCTACTAAATTATTTTAATTTAAGCTAATCTTAGCATGCAGTTTTAGATCAGGCAATAATAAGTTAGATGTTTAAAGCGGCATATATAAGTAATTACGAAATAAAGCATTTTGAGAACAAAAAAAAGTTTAGTATACTGAATATACAGTAGTAACAAAATATAAAAAGAAGTGAGAAGATAAAATATCTATTTTTATAGATGTATGAAAAATATAAATACTGTGAATAAAATTGTTATTATATTTTTTAGATTACTAGCATATAGCCCGTCATATGACGGGAACAATAAAATTTATAATTTTCCAGAATTGTAAAGTACCCTATGGGGCAGGTAAAAATATTGTCTGTTTTCTGGCTGAAAATTATCTTGCAACAAAAAATAGTAGATGATTAAGTTTAAAATTATCTTATATTTACTTAATCGATTTTTAAGCCAAATATAAAAGAAAATTATTTACGTCATATCTAAGTTCAGTGATAAAATGTATGAAAGTAATGCAGACGATATTTAAATAATTTAAAATAAGAAATGATTAAATGAGACGGAATGACGTCATAATGCTAGAAAAAAATGTTTTGGTTACATAATTATTATGTGATAAATTGATAAATTTAATCATCTGCTCTTAAAATGGGGCTTGATATAATGACATTAAACACTCGAAATGGGGGGGAGGGTGGAATTCGAACATTTTAAGGACTACTGTATTTTTCGCTGTGATATGAAGCATATTTATACCAATTTATTTTAAAATCGGATACAAATTTTAGGAGTAGATAAACTTTACTCGCATTGAATTTTGCAAACCCTAATTCATCAAGAATCTGATATGGATGCCTCTATCCATTCCAGGTCCAACCAATTCATAAATTCAAAGATACACTGACAGATAACTTAGGCTATTATTATATACGGGATAGTGCATTTGTGTCTACCAGACAGATAAATATTTAAAATAATTAAATTTTATTGATTTTCCTTTTATTATTTGTGAATTTATATAGATTAATTTTGAATATTTATGTAAATATTTATTAGATAAACGTATTCAAACCTTGAAACACATAGTAAACTCCGTTAATAAATTGCATTTCGATTACAAATCAATTTTTTTACAAAACTTTAAATGCATAAAATAAACTTCCACTCTTGGGATAAAAAACTTTTATATCTTAAATTTCTGAGGTTAAATCAACAAAGCCACATTAATATTCCAAGAAAGAGGAACAAGAACATTTCTCGAGGTATTTATTTTCATGGAATAAATCTTAAAATTCTTTTCTCTTTAGGTCTCTTTCGGAAGAAAATAGATAACATAAATGGAAGAACTTTTACTTTGATCGAATTTGTAATTTTCTACATAGCAAATTGAGTTTCGTAAAGTTAAGCAAGGGGAGTAGTTAAATTTGACTTCAAGATTCCCAAAATTTTTCCAGCCGACTGATTTCGTATCAAATTGAAAGGAAATCTGATGTAGCAGCTAAAGCATTTCTGTTTCTCATTTTTATATATATTTTTTTACTTTTGTTATACATTTATATTTTGCTTAAATCTTACCTATGACCTAAGGCTTTTCTTTAAATTCCCTCTTTTATAAATATTGCTTAGATTCTCGAAGAATCATGGAATCTCATCTTCATTCTATTGATGTTTGATTCCGTAAATTTACCTGAAAAGTATAAACACTCGTTTGGTTTTAAAGAACAAATTCCTTATAAAACTGAAACTTCTGGAAAGACTAACGGAAAATGTTTTTCAAAATATCGATTTTTAACGTTTTGGTATGGATTTTATGCTCAAAACGGGAAACTTAATTTTTACATGTTGATAAAATTCAAATGCAGCTAGATATTGAAGGAAGTACTATATTATAGTGCATGTAAAAATTAATTTCTTAATAAATAAACAAAATACACTTCATGTTAGCTCTTACTAAATTATAATTTAATTAAAATTATTTTTATCTCGAAAACGGTAAATTAGTGATTTTAATGAAATTTTCTGTGTAAAATCTTAATTTTAAAGTACTTTCTATCGCTTACCTATACTACAATGCAGTACTTAATATTGCCACACTCCAAGCGCAACCTGCCGAGCTCCTTATAGTAGTGGGCTACGAACCGAAAGCTTACCGGTTCGATCCTGAGTGAGGACATACTTCTTTCGGTAATTTTAAGTTCGTTTTGTTAGGTAATCAAGAAGACTCCTAAAATATGCAAATTTTCGGTAACATTAAAATAAATCTAGAATGCTCTATTACATTATAAAAGCCTGTGTGAAAACTGTGAGCGGCAGTTGTTGTTCGAGCACAAGCTAGGTTGCTTGTCTTTTATTAAACGGTGTTATATTTTAACTTGACTCTTCATTGTGTGCAACCAGTACTTGCATCCACGTGACAATATTATATTAAAGAGCATGTAAAAATTTCTTAACAATCAAACAAAGTAAGCATCATATATGGAAAATAATTTCTTATTCAATTTTAAACTAATTCAGCTTTTTTTAAAATCTCGAAAATGGCAAATTAGTAATTTTAATAAAACTTTCTGTTTAAGATTTTTGCTTTTAAAAAATTTTAAAATTTGTAATAAATATGAAAAAATACATTTTATTTTCTCTATAAAATATATATGAAATTTTCTTTTAAGAATAATAATTAACGTATGTCTAAATATATTTTATATTAAAATGGAAACGCAATAACTAATAAATTAATTTCTTCATATTGACTTCAAAAATTTCACATAGATAACATATAAATACTTTATATGTTATCTATGTGAAATTTTTGAAGTCAATAATACTTTAATATAAATACTTTATAGGTATACAGAGAAAATCTACCTACTTTTTTGTGGTTGTTTATTTAGTATTTATAGTATTTGTAATGGAATTAAATATTATTTTAGATATTTTGGCATACTATTTCTGATTTAAAAAAGAAAAATTAAATAAATGGACAAATGATTAATAAATGATTCTTAATACTTGTTTACAATCTCACTTTTAATGTATATCTGCGTAAAGATCATAAAAATAATTTTATTCCTAGTTTTAACTTTTCACTTTATACAAAACGTTCTTATTAAAAAAAAATAAATTCAGCAGAATTAATTAAACTTTTATAAATATCTAGCAGAAATACTAAATATTGCATGTATTAATAATAATTAATAAACAGGATAAGTTAAAAAATAAGAAAAAAAATCTAAAATTAAAAAATAAATAAAAATAGTCAATGGTCTTAAAAGATCATACAACAATTTCAATAAACCTAATATTTATTGCAATAATATTTAATAATTTATTGCGATATATAAGCAATTTAAAATTATTTAACCTTGATACTGTAACTGTTGTTATATATATATATATATATATATATATATATATATGTCTTACTACTGACATAGTAAAATTCCAAAAAGATTAAAGTAGAATAAAATAAATTAATGGTAAATATTCCCTAATTTAAATGGAGTTTAAAAATACAACTAATAAAACAATTATTAAATCAAAATTTTAGGAAATGCTAAAAACATTAATAGATTATGTAAATACTTAGGGCGATTTCAACCAGAAAAAAAATGGAAATGCAAGACGTTCATGTAATAATATTATATCTAACATTATTGCATGTAATATTATTATGTTTATGTCATTATATTAATGTTCATGTAATATCATTACATGAATGTCTTAATACTGACATTGTAAAATTACAAAGAGATTAAAGAAGAAGAAAAAGATTAATGTTAAAAATTCCCTAATTTAAATGGAGTTTATAAATTGAACTAATAAAACATGCTTTAAATCAAAATTCTAGAAAAGGCTAAAAGATTAATAAATTATGCAAATACTTAGGGCAATTTAAACCAGAAAAAAAATTGAAATGCAAGAAGTTCATGTAATATTATTACATCTAATATTATTGCATGTAATATTATTACATAAATGTAATAATATTAATGTTCATGTAATATTATTACATGAATGTCTTACTACTGACATAGTAAAATTCCAAAGAGATTAAAGTAGAAGAAAATAAATTAATGTTAAAAAATTCAGTAATTTAAATGGAGTTTAAGAATGAAACTAATAAAACAGGCATTAAGTCAAAATTTTAGAAAATGCTAAAAACATTAATAAATTATGCAAATTCTTAGATCGATTTCAACCAGAAAAAAATTAAAATGCAAGAAATTCATGTCATATTATTACATCTAACATTATTGTATATAATATTATTACATTCATGTAATATTATATTAATGTTCATGTAATATTATTAGATGAATGTATTACTACTGACGTTTAAAATTACAAAGAGATTTAAGTAGAAGAAAATAAATTAATATTATAAATTCTCTAATTTAAATGTAGTTTAAGAATTGAACTAATAAAACAGGCTTTAAATCAAAATTTTAGAAAATGCTAAAAGATTAATAAATTATGCAAATACTTACGGCAATTTCAACCATATAAAATTGAAATGCAAGAAGTTCATGTAATATTATTCATCTAAGATTATTGCATGTAATATTACATTCATGTACTAATATATTAAAGTTCATGTAATATTATTACATGAATGTATTACTACTGACATAGTAAAATTACAAAGATATTAAAGTAGAAGAAAATAAATTAATGCTAAAAATTCCCTAATTTAAATGGAGTTTAAGAATGCAACTAATAAAACAGGCACTAAATGATAATTTTAGAAAATGCTTAAAACATTAATAAATTATGCAAATTCTTAAGGCGATTTCAATCAGTAAAAAATTGAGATTCAAGAATTTCATGTAATATTATTACATCTAACATTATTGCAGGTAATATTATTACATTCATGTAATATTATATTAATATTCATGTAATATTATATTATTATTCATGTAATATTATATTAATATTCATGTAATATTATATTAATATTCATGCAATATTATTACATTTATGTAATATAATATTAATGTTCATGTAATGTTATTACATGAATGTCCTACTATTGACATAGCAAAATTACAAAGAGATTAAAGTAGAAGAAAGTAAACTAATGCTAAAAATTCTCTAATTTAAATGGCGTTTAAAAATGCAACTGATAAAACAGGCATTAAATCAAAATTTTAGAAAATGCTAAAAACAGTAATAAATTATGCAAATTCTTAAGGCGATTTCAACCAGAAAAAAAAGTTAAAATGCAAGAAGTGGATTGGAATAAAATATCGCCAATGAGAAAATTTTCTAATTCATATTCACGGCAAGTTCAATTTATCATTAAATTCAATCTTTATTATAGAAATTGCATGCAATGCTCCTTCCTAACAACACATTTCGATCCATTTAAAAAGCCCAAAATCTGATTTAATATTTGCTGAAGCCTCAATTATCTTTTATTCACTACGGGAGAAATATGTAGATTATATCATTTATTCGAGATGGAAAGATTAAGTGCGGTTCTTAGCTTCACTCGGCAATAAATTCTGTGCCTCAGTTCAGTAATTGTAAGAAATTCTATTCACCGGTAAAAATATTTCCCATTCTATTAGCATATTATAAATAGATTAAATTCGTGAATGCACTTTTCGATATTTATGTATTTTACAAATTTTAACACTTAGAGGAAAGCGATTATATTTTGAGCCGTAATATACTTCACATGAATGAATTATGAAAAGTATTTAAAATGCAGGAGATAAACGGTTTTTTAACTCAGAACTTTAATGTAACTTTTAAACATTGTTTAAAAGGTACAGTCAAAATTGTATGCAACTGTCTGAAGAAGTTTGTTTCAAACAAGTATATGAAGAAATAAACATTTCTTATTTTTAAATGTTCCCATTACAAAAGAAATACACTGTCTACCAATAAGTATTTGTACACCTATGCAAATGACGATATCTGTGGTTCTTAGGTACGTCACGGCCTGCACCGGTATACATCGTGTAGGAAACAGGATCGGTATTAGTCGCATGCAAGATGCAGCGCAGTTCGAAGTTCTCCGATTTCATGAATTGTATAATTAACGAGTATCACAAATGTGGCCGATTATTAAGGGACATATCTAGCGATCTGAAGTATCCAAAACCGACAGTGGCCTATGTGATTAAGAAATGGAAGGTGAGCGATGATTGTCGGAATGTGCCCCGAGTCTGCAGACCAACGAAACTGAGAGATATAGACCGACGAGTGCTGTCCAGAGAAATTCGGAAGAACCGCACCCAACCGATGGCCCTCATCCGCGAGGGGTTTCAACAGGCATCCGGGAGTATTGTTTCAATGAATCCCATCCATAAGTAAGCACATCTTCTTTATTTTCATGGTCGTGCTGCTGCCCATAAACCTTTGATCACAAAGTCCAACCGCGCTGCTCGGTTAATGTGGTGCAAAGCACATCGAAATTGGACAGTAGGTCAGTGGACACGGGTTCTTTGGAGCGACGAATCAAGGTTCACTCTTTACCATTAGGATAGCAGGGTCTGGGTCTGGCGTCTGCCTGGAGAACGTCTCCTGCCAGAATCATTGTGCCAACAATCAAGTTCGGAGGAGATGGAATTATGATCTGGGGGTGTTTTTCCTGGTATGGACTATGATCCTTCGTCCCCATTCATGGTAAGCTCAACGCCGACGTCTACTGCACTATTTTGGATGACATATGGATATTTTTGGATGTTGAGACAGTTTTACGGGTTGGACCCCTGTTACTCTCAGGATGATAATGCCAGTTGTCATATTTCGAGGTTAACCAAGGCTTGGTATGGTGCCAATGGAGTTCATCGAATGGACTGGACTGCCCAGAGCCCAGACTTGAACCCTATCGAGAATCTCTGAGAAGAGTTGTATCGCCGAATTAAGGGGTGCACTACCCGTCCAAAATCGGTGAAGGAACTGGTATGTCTACTCCAAGCCGAGTGGAAGAGTATACCACTAGCTGTAATACAAAGATTTGCGGAAAGTATGCCCCCGAGGGTTCACGCTGTAGTTGCCCCTCGTGGAGGCTCTACCAACTATTGGTTTTGAATAAAGTTAATTTTGCTTTTCTATCACATGTGTCCAAATACTTATTGGAAGACAGTGTAGAAGGTCCGGCTGTTTATTTCCTGGACTGACGTAATTGTAGGAGAACAAAAAGCCGGAAATTGGCGCTAATATTTGCATAATGAAGAACATTTTCTTGCGCATGTACATGGAATCGGCGCAATTCTGAAGTAAGTGGTTCGCGTGCAAAGACGCATTAAAACGTAGTTCTTAAATTCATGTTGTCTAAGTCAAAATACTAGTTGGCTGCTGCTACATGAAAATTCCCGCCCACACATTGCTTTGCCTATAAGGCGATTCTTAGCTGATGTTGTTCAGGTGCAGCATCCACCATACTCTCCAGATCTAGCACCCGCAGACTTTTTTATGTTTCCTAAGCTGAAATATTTACTGAAGGGAACAAGATTTCAGGATGCCAAAGCCACAATGAAAACTGTAACGTCACTATCAAAGAGATTTCCAAAAGAGGACTTTAAAACTTCTTTCCGAAATTTGCACAGCCGAGCACAGACGTGCATCTCGACTGGTGGGAATTACTTCGAATCATGTTAAATGGCTATTTGATGAAAATTCTTTTTCTGACTTATTGCACGAGATCTGTAAATTAATAGCCAGATCTTGGAGACCCACGGACCATATTCGAAACAATTTCCTGGCATATTGCTTCTATTTTCAAAAGTAGCATTAAAATGTCATTTCATACAGTACTATAAAAATAAAATACATTAAAATATTAAGTTCTACATAAGAATTTAGCTTTCCCAGTAAAGTTTCATTAAACTCGATGAGTACTAAAACAAACTCAGACATAACGTAATAAACCAAATCTTACCTTTAAAGTGTAACTTAGACATACAAGAAAACAATAGATAAAATTTCTCATCTTAATAATTTTGGGCCTCAAATACCTATTCTTAACAATTTCCTGACATATGACTTCTACTTTCAGAAGTAGCATTAAAATGTCATTTCACAGTAATATAAAAAATACATTAAAATATTAAGTTCAACATAAGAATTTGGCTTTCCTACTAAAGTTCCATTAAACTAGATGAGTACAAAAACAAACTCAACTATATCGTTATAAAGCAAATCTTAAGTATAAGTTCGACATACAATAACACAATAGATAAAATTTCCGATCTTAGTAATTTTGGGCCACAACTTACCTATTCTTAAACAATTTCCTGACATATTACTTCTATTTTCAAAAGTAGCATGTCATTTCACAGTAATATAAAAAATACATTAAAATATTAAGTTCAACATAAGAATTTGGCTTTCCCACTAAAGTTCCATTAATCTAGATGAGTACAAAAACAAACTTATCAATATCGTAATAAACTAAATGTTACCTTTAAAGTGTAACTTAGACATATAAGAAAACAATAGATAAAATTTCTCATTTTAGTAATCTTGGGTCATAACTTACCTATTCGAAACAACTTTCTGGCATATTATTTCTACTTTCAGAAATACCATTAAAATGTCATTTCACACAGTACTATAAAAATAAAATACATTAAAATATTAAGTTCAACATAAGAATTTGTCTTTCTCACTAAAGTTCCGTTACATTACATGAGTACAAAAATAAATCCATATTCTAATACCACTTCTTACATAAACCAAATCTTACATTTAAAGTGTAACTTCGACATAAAATAAAACAATAGATAAAATGTTTCATCTGAGTAATTTTGGGCCTAACCGTCACTATTTGAAACAACTTCCTGACATATTATTTCTAGCATTATTATGTCATTTTATACAGCACTATAAAAAATGCATTAAAATATTAAGATAGGTCTAAAAACATGGTATTCCCACTTAAATTCCGTTAATCTAGATGATTAAAATCAATCTTAGGTGTATTGTAATAAACCAAATCTTACCTTTTAAGTGTAACTTCGACATATAAGAAAACAATAGACAAAATTTCTCTTCTTAGTAATCTTGTGTCAACTTATCTATTCAAAACAACTTCCTGACATTTTATTTCTACTTTCAGAGGTAGCATTAAAATGGCATTTCACACAGTACTATAAAATAAAATATATTAAAATATTAAGTTCAGGATAAGAATTCTGCTCTACCACTAAAGTTTAATTAAACTACATGAGTACAAAAACAAACCTATCTATATCGTAATAAATCAAACCTTGCCTTTTAAATATAACTTCAACATTTAAGAAAACAATAGATAAAATTTCTCATCTTAGTAGTCTTGGGTCGCAAATTAACTATTCGAAACAACTTCCTGACATTATTTCTATTTTCAGAAGTAGCATTAAAATGTCATTTCACAATAAAATCAAATACATTAAAATATTAAGTTCAGCATAAGAATTTGGCTTTCTCACTAAAGTTACATTAATCTAGATGAGTACAAAAACAAACTTATCAATATCGTAATAAACTAAATGTTACCTTTAAAGTGTAACTTAGACATATAAGAAAACAATAGATAAAATTTCTCATTTTTGTAATCTTGGGCCGCAACTTACCTATTCGAAACAACTTACATATTGGAAACAACTTTCTGACATATTGTTTCCAGAAGTAGCATTAAAATGTCATATCCCACAGTATTATAAAAATATAATACATTAAAATATTAAGTTCAACATAAGAATTTGGCTTTCCCACTAAAATTCCATTAAGCTAGATGAGTACAAAAACAAACTTATCAATATTGTAATAAACCAAATGTTCCTTTAAAGTGTAACTTAAAGATATAAGAAAACAATAAATAAAATTTCTCGTTTTAGTTATCTAGGCCCACAACTTACCTATTCGAAACAACTTTCTGACATATTATTTCTACTTTCAGAAGCAACATCAAAATGTCCTTTCACACAGTACTACAAAAATAAACTACATTAAAATATTAAGTTCAGTGTAAGAATTTGGCTTCCCCACTAAAGATTCATTAACTAGGTGAATACAAAATCAAACTTAGCTATATCGTAATAAACCCAAATCTTACCTTTAAAGTGTAATTTCGACATAAAGGAAACAACAGATAAAATTTCCCATCTTAGTAATCTTGGGCCTCAACTTATCTAGTCGAAACAACTTCCTGACATACTATTTCTACTTTCAGAAATAGCATTAATCTGTCATTTTACACAGCATTATAAAAAATACAATAAAATATTTGGTCTGAGAAATTGGCTTTCCCACTAAAGTTTCATTAAACCAGATGAGTTCAAAAACAAAAGTAGCTATATTGTAATAAGCTAAATGTTATCTTTAAAGTGTAACTTCGACATACAAGAAAACAATTGATAAAATTTGTCATTTAGTAATGTTGGGCCACATCTTACATATTCGAAACAATTTCCTGACATATTATTTCTACTTTCAGAAGTAGCATTAAAATGTCATTTCACACAGTACTATAAAAATAAAATACATTAAAATATTAAGTGTGGTCTAAGAATTTGGCTTTCACACTAAAATCGCATTAAACCACATGAGTTCAAAACCAAACATAGCTATATTGCAATAAACCAAATATTACCTTAAAAATTTAATATTGACATACACAAAAACAATAGATAAAATTTCTCATCTTTGTAATCTTGGGCCAAAACTTATCTATTCGAAACAATTTCCTGACATATTACTTCCACTTTCAGACATAGCATTAAAATATCATTTCACATAGTACTATAAAAATAAAATACATTAAAATAGAAAGTTCGGTCTAAGAATTTGTCTTTCACACTAAAACCCCTATTAAACCAGAGGAGTTCAAAACCAAACATAGCTATATTGCAATAAACCAAATATTACCTTAAAAATTTAATATCAACATACAAAAAACAATAGATAAAATTTCTCATTTTAGTAATCTTGTTCCACAACTTACCTATTCGAAACATCTTTTTGGTATATTATTTCTACTTTCAGAAGTAGCATTAAAGTGTCATTTCACAAAGTACTATAAAAATAAAATACATTAAAATATTAAGTTCTTCATAACAATTTGTCTTTCATACAAAAGTTCCATTAAACTAGATGAATCCAAAAACAAACGTAACTATATTCTAATAAACCAAATCTTACCTTTAATGCGCAACTTCGGCATCCAATTAAACATTAGATAAAAATTCTCATCTTAGTAATTTTGAGTCTCAATTAACTATTCGAAACAACTTCCTGACATATTATTTCTACTTACATAAGTAGCATTAAAATGTTATTTCACACAGTAATATAAAAAATACATTAAGTTCAAGATTTTGGCTTTCCCACTAAAGTTCTATTAAACTAGATGAGTACAAAATCAAACTTAGCTATATTGTAATAAACCAAATTTTACCTTTAAAGTACAACTTCAAAATACAAGATAATTATAGGTAAAATTTCTTATCTTAGTAATCTTGTGCCTCAACTTATCTATTCGGAACATTTTCCTGACATATTTATATTTTCAGAAGTAGCGTTAATATGTCATTTCACACAGTACTATAAAATAAAATACATTAAAATACTTAGTCCAGCATAAGAATTTGGCTTCCTACTGAAGTTCCATTACACCAGATGAGTCCAAAAACAAATGTAGTTATATTATAAACCAAATCTTAATAAACCTCTAATAAACCAAATTAACTCAATAAACAAAATCTTACCTTTAACGTGTAACTTCGACATACAAGATAGATATATATAAAATTTCTCATCTTAGTAATTATGGCCTCAACGTAACTATACGAAAGAATTTTCTGACACTATTTCTACTTTCAAAAGTAGCATTAAAATGTCATTTCACACAATACTATAAAAAATTACATTAAAATATTAAGTGCGATCTAAGATTTTGGCTTTCCCAGTAAGTTCCATTAAACTAGATGAGTACAAAAACAAACTTATATATATCGTAATAAACCAAAACTTACTTTAAAGTGTAACTTCGACATGCAAGATAAATATAGACAAAATTTCACAGATTAGTAATTTTGGGGCTCAACTTATCTATCGAAAGAATTTCCTGACATATTACTTCTGCTTTCCGAATTAGTATTAAAATACCATGTCATACAGCCCTATAAAAAATATGTAAAAATATTAAATTCGGAATTTGGCTTTCCCACTAAAGTTTCATTAAACCAGATTAGTTCAAAAACAAAAGTAGCTATATTGTAACTTAACTTTAAAGTGTAACTTCGACATACAATAAAACAATAGATAAAATTTCTCATTTTAGTAATTTTGGGCCTCAACGTAACTGTTCGAAACAACTTCCTAACATATTACTTCTACTTTCAGAAGTAGCATTAAAATGTCATTTCACACAGTACTATAAAAATAAAATACATTAAAATGTTACGTTAGGGAAATCGTTGAAATAGTTTGCAGAAACAGGATATAATTTAGAAGATTTCGCTAAAGATTTGGTGTATCCGCAAAATTTTTATTAATCTAGATCCGTCCTAACATGTATATCGTTGTTCTTAGCGTAAAGAAACTCTACATTTAAAGTAATTATGTCGTACAAAGAAAAAAGTACACAAAACTTCTAATACCAACTTTTGTTCAAAAGATTATAACATTCCATTTTATAGTTAAAAAATGGATTTAAAAAAATCAGCATTAAATCTTAATAAAAGTATTGAATTTTTTTATTATTTTTACAAATAATGGTCTCGCTTAAGCATCTAAGTATCAAATACTTACAGTACCATCTCCAGTTTTTTGTACTAATAACATCTGAAACATCACCCTAGTGGTATTTCATTAAGTTTTAAGATAAAACTTGTCCAGCTTTTTTTCTAACAATTTTTTTTTAACAAGAACATTTTCTAAAAGTTCCGACTTCGTTCAACGTTTTATTTGAATTTTTTTCTATATCTTACAGATATTCAAGTGAATGTAAAAAGTGAAGCAATGAAACTCACGATGTCTTGACAAGTGAATTATTACAGACAAGTATTTAGAGAGGAGGTCTCTTGTTCCAAGTTTGAAATGCCATTTTTCTCGTCCTAACTGCAATTTTTTTAATAATGTATATATGATCTAAGACAATCTTATAATGTAATATCTGTTTACAAGCCAAAATGTGTTCGTGTCAAGTAACAAGCTAATTTATTTGATATAAAATTTCATGAAACAGAAAAGAGTGATAAATTTAGGTATTGTACATGTTTCAAAAATATCGCTCTTATACAATGATTTCTAATTGAATTTAAGCTTAAACTACATAAACCGAATTTGTTTTTAGCGTTTTATTCCTCTTTATCATACAAAATATATTCCTTCCTAAATAGTTAGTATTTTCATTTTTAAAAAATAAAGTATATTGCAAAATTGTGACAATATCATGTTTTAATATTGGTAGCCAAAACAAATGTGATAATTATATAAAAATATTGTTTGATTTAATACAGACTACACAAATTTTGGAGGAATAATTATGATGCTACCCTTCGGTACTGCAGATCTTGGGTTCGAATCCCACTTTAGCATAGATGTTCTTAGCCGATCGTAATTGGCTTTAAGCGGTAGGTCCCGGTCTCATTAACCCTCATGTTGCAAAAGAGTAGACCGTAGCGCTCCAAACTAAATGAGAAATAGATTGATTTTGTACCAGTGATCAATGCTTTTGAAACAATTTGGAAACAATTACGAAATGTCTTATAATTTGAATCATTTAAGGGTATAATTTCTTTATACAATTCTCAATAAAAAATCTTTTAATAACCTCTAAAATGTATTTGTAATAAAAGTATTTGACTATAAAAAATTACAATTAGAAATTCTCATCCTAAGAATCTGTAATATATACCAATAACTTACAAAAAAAATGAAAAATTCCATAAATTATAAAAAAAAAAAAAACTAATTTTGTGATGTTTTTCATCTGGAAACAAGATTAATATTTTTGTACCAGTAATCAATGCTTTTGAAACAATTAAAAAATATCTTATAATTTGAATCATTTAAGGGTATTAATTCTTTATACAATTCTCAATAAAAAATCTATTAATCACCTCTAAAATGTATTTGTAATATCAGTATTTGACAGTAAAAAAGTTGTAATTAGAAATTCTCATCCTAAAAATCTGTAATATATACCAATAACTTACAAAAAAAGATGAAAAATTCCATAAATTAAAAAAAAAACTAATTTTGTGATGTTTTTCATCTTGAAACAAGATTAATATTTTCTTCCATTCACCACATTTCTTTGTATTTTTTGCTGTTCTGTAAACTTATTATTAAAACAATCTTCAATTTTTAAACAAGTATATTGCAAAATTGTGACAATATCATGTTTTAATATTGGTAGCCAAAACAAATGTGATAATTATATAAAAATATTGTTTGATTTAATACAGACTACACTAATCTTGGACGAATAATTATGATGCTACCCTTCGGAACGGAATTCTTGGGTTTCAATCCCACTGTGGCATGGATGTTCGTACCGGTTCGTAATCGGCTTTAAACAAAAGGTACCGGTCTCATTAGCTTTCATGTTGCAAAAGAGTAGACTGTAGAGCTCCAAACAAAATCAAACCTACACTAATTTTGTACCTGTAATCAACGCTTTTGAAACAGTTACAAAAATATCTTATAATTTGAGCCATTTAAGGGTTTTATATCTTTATATAATCCTCAATAAATAAATCTATATAAATAAAAACAATTAACACTTGACATGCGCGTATACTTCACCTCCAACTTAAGCATGCAGCGGGCGTTTTTTCGTGAATCGCGAACGATTCTCGAAAAATGGCAGTAAATTTAAAACTACTTTGTTTTTGTGAACGAAACATTTTTTATTTTACACTTTAATACATACTGTATGATTATTTAACAAAAATATATTTTTACAAAATCACAAAAATAAACGATTTTTATATTATAGTCCTATAATCTTTCAGCGCATATTTCTTCATCATTATCTTTGTCACAACGACTCATTTTGTATTCAACAATAAAAAAAAGCTTCAAATTGACAAAACACGACTTGCACGTTCTGGAGCTAGAAATTCTATTGAAGACGAAATAACGCAACAAAAGACCGAGTAACTCGACAATTATAACTTGTGGAAAGAAAAAATGCAAAGCATTGCATAGCAACGCAAACAACAAGCATATAATGTCACACATACATATAATTATACGTATTTGGTATATTTGTGGTGGTTAGTGTGTATCGACAACAAATCTACTACATACGTATTTTTACGTGACCCGCGCTCGAGTGACAGACTGCAAGAAACGTAAAAATACGTTGCCCGCACGCGAAGAAGTATTACTTACCGCTAAATGTATTTGTAATAACAGTATTCGACAATAAAAAATTATAATTAGAAATTCTCATTTTAAGAATCTGTAGTATATACCTATAACTTGATCCTATAAATAAAAAAAATAAATTAATTTTGTGATTTTTATATTCTGGAAACCGAATTAGTCTTTCCTCCGTTTCATCACATTTCTTTGTATTTTTCTGCTGTTTTGTAAACTTGTTAATAGAACAACAACCATGTACAGAAACTCAGTATTTTCCATGAGTTCGTTCAATAAAGTAATATGCAATAATCTCCTTTATCGGTGTATTAATATCTGATTTACGTTTAAAATTCAATACAAAATATTGACAAATCATTTAAGAACATGTACGGACGAAGCATTATACAGCATTATACTGATACAAAACACTTCGTTCAAGATCTCAACTGATGAATCACAGTTCAGACTTACCTCTTATTTTTGAAGTATTTTTATATTTAGGCAATTAGGAAAACATTATCTATAATATCAGATAAATCATTATGATTGCCCAGGTTTCGTGACTTGGTCAGGTATTATGTCGGATGGCCATGAATCCATATCTATGGAAGACTACCTTGAGACAGCACTAAAGTTTAAGAACAATGTCTATTAGCCGTATGTTTTCCTTTTCAGGTTTAAAGTGGCTCTGACTTCCTTTAAAGTACGATAACTTATGACCACATACAGTCAACCGGTTGATAGTTTTGTATTATCACCACTGATTGCCCGACTGAGTAATATTTGTATTCATCATTTAAATTTTCAGACCTCAACCCGGTACAGTATTTCTGGAACGCATTGCAGATGATATGTATGCATTGGAGACTGGGGAGAGGATCAGTCGTAAATCCATCTCCTCCCTTTCGGTAAGCATCAATCGACTAAAAACAAAGTGTGAGGAATGAGTGGGACTAAATGCCACAGTAATATATAAGCTACATTACACCCAGAATGAAATCACGATCTGAGGCCTGTTGATCTTTAAAGGATACCATATCCCCTATTAACCCTTTTTTTTGTTTGATTGTGTAAATACTGTTTCATACTTTCTTACTATTATGGAGGTTACGCAAGTTTATTATAAATACTGAATGTTTATTCTACATAAATTACATTCAAAATAACCTTCCAGAAAATATACTTAATTCTTCTGCCTTTAATCAACCAAATCTGGTAATTCCCTTAATTTTGAACACCATTTCACATAAAGATAAGGTTATAATAGACTATGTACAATACTTTTTCTTTTCTGGAGACCTAATAATGGATAAACAGACACAATAAACAAATCTGTGCATCAGTTGAATGATAATCAGATAATTGTGCATTCATGGCTACGTTTTCTTTGTAGTCTTATATAATCAGCCCTAGCCTGATTATATCAAAATATAATTGCGAAAATCTATAACACCATATTGTGGTTTAGAGTGCTACGGTCTAAAATTTTGCTCACGATGGCTAATGAGACCGGGACCTTCTGCTTAAAGCCGATTACAAACATCCATGCCATTAGCAGGATTAGAACCCGCGAACTTCCGTACCGATGAGCAGCGCTAAACCATTCGGACATTCTTCTGCATTATATTGTGAAACTGTACACTAACTAATAAAAAAACACGAAAACCTTAAAAAAGTTCTATGTTGTTATTGTTACTTATACCTGCTCTAGAATTCAATGTAATTACCTCAAATCAATTTGAAATTTTAAAATTACCCCAAATCAAAGTATTTTAATTTCCAAGTGGATAATTAGATATTGACGGATAGTGATTTCTTATGTGATTGAGAAAGTAATCTAGATATACGTTCCTGGATTTCAAATATACAATGTTACTGCGCGTATTAACCAATTTTGTTAATAACTATTAAGTAAATTCAGAACTAGAAACTTAGTAATTACCTCATTACAAAAGAACGCTTCACAATGGAATAAAAAATAAGTTTAATTCTCAATTGTGTATCACTTGAATTGTTAATTCTGATAAATTAGAAACCTTTAGTGTTTGTTGGAACATCTAGCATACTGCAAATTGCTTTTTTAATACTGTAGTCAATGCTTTTAAACAGTTTATAAGATTTGTGACAATTCACTGTTAGCTAACTTTCCGAACAAATTACTAGGTGAAATTTAAACATTCACACCTGAAAACAAACCGCTTTTTATAACTGAAAGCGAGTGTTTATATCATAAAAGTCATTTCATGACTTATAAGACTCGGGCTGAGCTGATTTTGAAATACATATTTTCTGGAGAAAGTGGCAAAATAATATATTCTCTTATATGAAACTTTATCCACAAGATGTAAATATTTAATGATTTATTTTAAATCTTACTTTTTTCTAAAAATTTACCCACGGAAATATTTCAAACAAAGATATACATATTTTATACACTTTCCACATCTTTTTCAGAATAAATTAGTAAATTTGCAATTTATTAAAGTGTTTTTGATTTCCTTTACAAGTCTGTTAGTATGTTACAGACTATGTATAATGATATATAAGATTGTGCTTCACTTTGCATTAAGGAATTTGTTACATTAAACTTTTTGCTCCATTTATTATTTGGGTACATGCATAAATGAAAATCATGGTTAATAGTAGTTACATTTTAAGTATCTGGTAATTGGCAACGGCAGCCTGTTTAGAAAGGTGAAATGTGACCGTGGAAATCTACTGGTAATACTCCTCAACCTTGATCGAATACACAAGAGAAGGAAAATATTTGCTTCTGATTTCGTACTCTATCCACACATGCTGACCTCTTCACCAAGAGAGCATTACGAAACATAATTGCAACATACAAGCTATCTGGGGGTGACAAAAAATGTTTCAGGAGCTTCTTAACACGTTGTATGCGGGACACGTACTAGTACGTTTTCTGACGATTAATACTGGAGCGTGGGTTACGTACTAGTATGGGTTATTGTAACAAATTGGTTTGTTTGTGATTATATAAATAGCGGTATATACAGGAAAACGAAGCCGAATGTTCTTGTCTACTACGTAGATTCTAGAAACATTTAGACAAATAAAAACTAGTTTTTACATCAGTCGATGCGGAACCTCAGAACAGGAAAAAATTAAAACTATATACTACTATATCTATTTGATTTTTCATATTTACGATGCTATTATAAATTTATCCACTAAAAATATATTATTTTTTTACAAAAATCTTACGGCTGTTATTTATATATTTCTATTTATATATTTGTTTATATATTTCAATATAAAATACGAAAAGTTGGTTAAAAAATGAAACAATTTTCGATCTATTGAGATTTAACTTAATAGCTAAATTTACGCTCAAAACGCCCGCTCCCGGTAAACTTTCTCTGCGAAATGTACCAGCACACCATGTGTTAATACATTGCTGACCGGCTACGAGTAAACTCGAGATGAGTTTTTTTTTTTTCCATCGTTGTTGTTTTCACTGTTGGCTACAATACAGTGCAAGTGTTGGTCAGTATAACACAAGCTGTTACTCTCGCTCATAAGACCCGCCAAATCTTTTGTTGTAAAAAATATTTAATAATTAAAAAATTAAAAAAACGCTTCCGGAACGTAATGAAGAATCTTTCAATGAATTATACTCGAATGCTTTATCTGATTGTCCGAGTGATTTTGAATCAAATTGTGCTAATAGCCGTTGACATGAGATAAATTTTCAGTAAAATTGCCAGTCAACAATGTGTTAATACATATTCGGCTGAAAAATTAAGGACATTGAAGGGTTTATTCGGTTTTTTTAGATACTGCAATCTCCTTCAAGAAACTAGGCATTTTTAATGCATCTATCAATTTTTTAATGTATCTACAATAATTTGTATTCCTATTATTTGGTTAGACGTTTTAATCTTTAATCTTTGCACATAAATTTACTGTTAACCTAGGTACATTGTCTGACATAACGAAAGGAGTTTTATTAAATAACTTTCATAATTTCTGTTATTACTTAAATTAAGTATTTTAGCATACAGTTTCAGCTGATCAAGTGTGCTAAAAAATAAGTGTGCCTTATTTTTGGAAATTAATCTGGAAATGGAAATCTGATTAGTAAGTATGATCCTAGGAACCAAAATGCTAGCAAAGTCTAAGAAACATGAAGTGAAAAACTGTGAAGGAAATACAACTTTGAGAAAACTTTTCACTGTTATCCAAATTTTTATTTCTAACTTTGCAAAGTAAAAACTAAAAAGTTTATTTGGAAAAAAAATAACTCTTCCATCCGAGATTTTTATTTTGGGGAGATATTTAAGGACATTTAAGAATCAATTCAATTAACTCCAAATTAATTTTTTTCTTTTTTTGTTACTAAGAAAACAGCTAAAATTTTTACAAGGATTTTCGTCGTTTGCGTTAAGGCATCGTGAGCATTTATGTTTTATCCTTCCCATTTTAAACCAACATGGAGCTATGAGGAAATCATAATGTATAACAAAAGTATTATATTTTTCAAAATATTTGATGTTTAAATTGCTTATAAGAAATGTCTATCCGACGTTTGGAATTATATATTTTTACAACCCAACACATAAATCGTATTACTCTCGAAAGGGATCAACCTGTATTGAAAAATATTGTATGTACAATTATTTGTAGTAGATAACTAATTCAGTGTTTGCATATATTTGCAATACAGTCAAACCTCTATATACCCCCCAAGGCAGTTAAAGAGCGAAAGTCTGAATAAACAAGTCTTTCGTATATGATTCAGTCTCAAATTTCGTTTTACAGTGCAAAGTCAATATACCATTATACTGGCATTTTCAACTTTTGTTCCTTTTAACTTTATTTTATTTTTTTGCCTAGTTCACACCATGCTTGCTTCAGTAATGTATGGCATTCATACTCTCGTCTAATTAAAATTCATTTAAGACGAGTACAATTTCATACAATGGAGCTTTCAGTGCGAATAAACTATGGTTTTTCGAAAAATCTTGTTTTGAAATACCAACAAACATATATTATTTTAACAGTAGTAAAGTTGTCGCATACTTTTGTCGTTGGTTGTTTTGATATATCTAACTACTAGAATATTGTCCATCATATGTCGGGATCAATAAAATTTTTAATTTTCCAAAACTGGAAAGTACCCTATGAGGCAAAAAAATGGTTATTTTATGGCTGAGAATTATCTGGAACACGCTCAATAATTCGTTTATTATCATACTCCTCTAATAGCTCCAGATAATGTGAATACAGTTTAGAATCACGTTGAATACATTTAGTCAAACCGTGTGGCTATGTATTAAAAACAAACACAAACGAACAAACTATTATTTTTCAAATACATATAACTTAAACGCTAGATATTTATTAGTCCATGAAATAGACTCATAGACTTTTATAAAAAGAATTTGTTGTTAATACCGGTGATAAAATTTTTATTGCAACAAAAATTAATCGATGATTAAATTTAAAATTATCACATATATAAAAATCTATTATTTACGCCAAATATAAAAGAAAATTTACGTAATATATAAATTCACGGATAAAACGTATGAAAATAATGCAGACGATAATTAAATAATTGAAAATAAGAAATGAATATTTGAGATGGTTAAAGGAATGACGCATAATGCTAGAAATAAATGTTATTTTTACCTTTCTATTATGGGATAAATTGATAAATTTAATCGCCTGCTCTTAACCCGGGAAAATAGAACTTGAAATAATGGCATTAAACCCTCAAAAAAGGGGGGGGGGTAGGTGGATTTCGAATGTTTTACAGACTATCTTTTAATTTTGCTAACCCTAATCAAAAATGCTATATGAATGCCTATATCCATTTCAGGTCCAACCGCTTCATAAATTTAAAGACAGAAGGACAGATATATTAGGCTTTTATTCTATATTGGATATAACATAAAAATAACTGTCTCTTCATTTTTAATAGATAGCCACATTTAATCCTCTAAACATATCTCTATAGATTAATGGATTTCTTTTAGAAATTCGAAATGCGTATTGTAGTTTCCTCAATAGTACACAGTAGACGTAAAATGAGAGGCAGAAGCAGTCAAATATAACAGCAGTTCTTTGAGGACTTTCGGAATTCCAGTTTCGAGATAAGCGATCACTCCTGTTTCCCAGTGTTCTCCACCAGTACTCCTTACCCCTCGTCATTTGTCAGTAAGTGAAAGGTTTATCACAACTAGCTATTTATCGATTGTTGAACAGTGGATAAAGCTGACCAAAGTTCATCGCTACCTAGGAGATTCTCTGTCCCATCACTCGTGCGTCGACTATAGCACCACGTTCAACCTCGCTTAAATCTTTGTAACCTGACATTGCAGCAGTAGTAACCGATATAACAGCTGTGGCAGACACTTGTTGTCTTACGTAGGCTTTGCTGACCGCAGCGTCATATTCTGGTTAGTCCCTTATCTTTTTATTTGCATAAGCATGTCAATGCCAGTTTGTTTTACTCTTCAGTGTAAATGAATTTCTAAAAGCAAACAACAATTTTATATTTTAATTAACACAAATTTACTAAATAAAAAATCAACTGTTTGATCCACGGTAGCTCAAATACAAAGGCAACGTTCTCGTAATTGAGAGTTTGCGGTTTCGGAACCCGACCGTCGTGATCGTTAAAGGTGACTGGGGGACGTAAAATACGCTCGTGGTCACAATGTCCTCCAAGTTCTTAATAAATACCTCTGGGCTTGGCATTATAAGCCTATGGATCTTTTGCTTGGTCCCTGCTTCAAAATTACGAGGACCCACTTAAGTCGTTCTTTCACCTTAACTGTGCTCATTAAAACGAAAGGAGCACCCCTTTAACTTAACCGTTTTGTGGTCCATTTATTTCTCACTCCACGTTTCAAACTTTCAAAACAGAACTGCTAATTTTATTTAGTCGATCGAACAATAGATGATAGCGAAAAACAGAAGCGGGAATTAGTTTTCCCGTCATTCCAATAGCAAGACCAATATATTATAATGAGTTTTGCTCTTCCCCCACGTGTGTTTTGTAAGATGGTGTAGGTGGGAAGAAATCTTCCCACGGCCCACGAAAGGGTTAAATCGAGTAGCCTCCGGCTCAATCATGCTTGGTTTGATCAAGTGACATAAGACAACAACAACCATCAGCTGTTTGATATTGTTAATACCGGACTTTTTGATTTGTATTGACTAAGTGCGATCTAGAAAATACAAATGGTTAGAATAGAAATGGTATTGATGAGCATTGTAAAATATATTACTTAATAAAATGAAGATATTTAACAGAAAATGTAAGATAATAAACCCTTTTTTTATAAATTTTAATGTGTTACACATAAACCCTTACTGATATTATATAGTTTTTCGAATATTTTGTCAATATAGTATAGTTTATAATTTCTAAAATCAAAACACAATTTTATTTTTTTAATTGACACAAAATTTTTAAATAAACAATCAGTTATTTAATATTGTTAACATTTTAGTTTGATTTGTAGTGTTTAAGTGTGATCTAGAAAATACAAATTGTTTGCATGCAAATAGTATTGAGCCTGCATAGTAAAATATATTAATTAAAGCAATCAAGATATTTACCTTAAAATGTAAGATAATAAAGCAATTTTCTGTTTTAGACATAAAAGCTGACTGATATTATACAGTTATTCGAATATTTCGTCAATATAGTATATTTTATATCTTTTGATAGGTTGAATTAAACTTTCAATTTTAAGAGACAGTAAATCAAAAACTATGCAGTTCATATAAAAATTGGAGAAAAAAAGTAAAAATGATTAACAGTAATATTTAACATGTTCTACTCCCATGATAAATGGGGACATTTAAGCAGGGCACAAACTTTTCGTCACGTTTCTGATGCAACTTCCATTTTCCCACAATTTGTCTTCCATCAGTCAACACTTCCCCCAGACCTGCTATTAGGTACAATTGGAATCAAAATGGATGACCTCGGTTTGGCATTAATAAGCATTTCATTTTTGTTCCACAGTTGTAAATGGGTTACAAGATATAAATCGTTAGTTAGGACTTTTTGAAGGATTGCCAAATGAGATATTTCTCTTATTGAATTATAGGTGGGAGCTACATAATTATAATCCCCCTCCCCACACGGAAATTTATTTTCTCCGACTGTTGTAGATGTGAAATACTTTAGTTACAGAAATCCATAATTACGAACCTTTTTGATATATGTATTTGGCAAAGGAAAATTACACTGTAAATGCGGCGTAATTACGTGTATTAATGGGTTTCTATTTCAGTATTTTGCAAAGGAAATTTTTGTAGTCTGGGACTACCGAACTGAAATATTTTACCCACTTTAACTTCGTTATATTTATTTCTTGGTTTAAGAATATCTGAAATCTTTTTGAACTTGTATTTATACAGTAAATGCAAAATTTCTGTTAATTATAGTACTGTAACTTTTGCAGTATCTTGAATAATCTGGTTTGGTTTAAAGCACTACGGTCTAATGTTTTGCTACACAACAACACTGGCTAATAACATCCATTCAAACAGTGGATTCGAACTCATGACTTTTGGTATAAAATAGCAGAGTACTACTCTTTGGAATTTTGAATTGGAATTAAATGTTATAGCGAAATATATTGGATCTGACATGTGGAAGTTAAAATTTTAAGACATTTTTCTCTCATTTCACATTTAGTTCTTGTGCAAGTTATCTAACAAACTATTTGTAGCAACATGAATAATTGTAATATTACTATTGGTGTGTGTATGTACATTGATATTAACCACTTGCCTGTTTGGCACGTATACCGTACGGGCGTGGTTACCATGCCTTTAATGATTTGGTCGTACGGCGTACGGTCAATATGATTTCTTTGTCGGTCTCACTTATTTTACCTTTTGTATTTTTAACGTCAAATTAGTCGTATAGATCTCCAGAAGGTTCTAGTTTTCGAAGTGTATTCTGTTTGGTTTAAAAGTGTTGGCTTTCAGATAAATTTTGGTTTAAAAGTGTTGGCTTTCTGGTAGATTTTGCTAATCCTAACTCATCAAGAATCCAATATGGATGCATCTATCCATTCCAGGTCAAACTGCTTCATAAATTCTAGGACAGACGGAAAAATAACTTAGGCTATTATTATACAGGAAATGTTACAGCACCACCTATAGGTGGGTTTTTGTACTAAAATACTTTATGGAATAAATGTTAAGCGCGTCATTTGATTTATTTGTAGTTCAAATTATATCTCATGTGAACCAATAGAACTATTATCATATAGGTTTGGTTTTCGTTGGTTTGGAGTGCTACAGTCTACTTTTTGCAACCCGAGGGCTAATGAGACGGGGTCTCACAGCTTAAAGCCGATTCCTAATGGCTACGAACATCTATGCCGCTGTGGGATTCGAACCCACGACCTCCGGTACCGAAGGCCAGCACCCTAACCAATCGGCCATCGTTCAGCTATTAACATTTACGGGATTTGAAACTTAAAACATTTCTGCTGAAAATAGCATAAATAAGGTTAAAATAAAGCATAAATATAATACTTTACAGAACAATTTACTCGATTTAGATACTGGGATTTTAATTGGTAATATTACTCAAAAAATATAAATACATATATTCAGCAAACAACTAAGTGAAGTAAGCATTTTTTAGATGAGATAGAAAAATATTTAGCATTCTGCTCGGACTTTATGTGAAGATATTTTCAATTTTTGAAAGTATTCTGAAATCTAATATCCCATGATATAGCTTGCTCTGTTTACTTAGGCTGTGAGTGACATTATGATATGTTTTGACATGCCTAGAGGGGAACAGAATGACATTCCAAGATATGAGCCATATAAACATGAGGAGTTTTAGACCAACTCTTTTCATCCCCGTGAGATAAACACTAATAAATTTTATAGACTCTGGAAAAGGTAATAAGTGATATTTATCTAGGAATAGCATATTATATTAGTGGCTTCAATAAGGATATTTGTTTGCGATATAGAAATTTGACGAATATTCGTTTCAAGTACATTTTTACCGATAAGAATTCTCAAAATATTGGAAAAGAATATCCAAATATAGAATATTTTTAGGATTGATTCAGTATAAGTATTTTACATTATTATAATCTATAACAGAAAAGTTTCTTTATTTTAGAAGTTTTATTTAATTCTTTTTTAAAGGAGAGCCTTATGGTTGATAATTTGTTACGATAGCTATAACAGCCTGACAGTTTAGGAGATATCGGGTTTTTGTATCTTAGAAATATGGGAACCCAATTGTATAATACAAGTTTTGGTTTGAAATGCTACGGTCTAGTTTTTTAAACACGAGGGTTAATGAGACCAGGACCTACAGTTTAGAACCGATTCCGAAAGCCTACGAACATCCATGCCAGTGTTGGATTTGAACCCACGAACTTCGGTACCGAGTGTGAGCACCCTAACTTATCGACCATCGTTCGGCTGTATAATATAGGAGATTGATGAATATAGGAGGCTTAAATATCCACTCCAATTGATGAATATCGGAGATTGCATACTTAAAAAATGTAAGTAAACTTTTTTTTACAAATGTGTTTTCTTATTTTCAAAACAAACAATTTTAATACTAGACATTCCGATAGCTGGGAATTTGCTAGATTCATAGATGTTTTCATGTGTTTAAAACACAAATTTACAATACGTTTATTACTCACATACTCAGTTTTAAATAATTAAATCTATTGCAATAATGATCCACAAATTTTTACTATTTGTATATTTATTTCATGAATAATTTTCAGACATTCATTTTACCTCATATATTAACCACAATTATTTTTTATGTAATTCAAATGCACTTATTTCTAATAAATATAAATTAATCAAATGAAAGAATTTTTTTTATGTGAGGAGGAATTATGCTTCCTAATACTGTAACACCTATTTAATCCAAAGTTTACTTTATTTTCGAAATTATGTTACGAGATCAAGACGTTTTACTATTTTTTGTTATTCCTGAAGTTAATATAAGTTTTAATAAATGGCATACCTAATGTGCGATAGTAAAATATCACATCATATATATTTTAAAATAGGGATTGTATTCTTAAGTACAGTTTACCAATAAACATATTGAATCATTGAGAAATTTAGAAACAAAAACCTTTTTAAAAAGAGTGTTTGTAAACTCTAAAAGAAAGTTTTCTACAATTATTTTGTTGATATTTTCAATAAGTCTTTAAATTTTCAATAATCATTTTAATGATGCTTAAATTTTAAATGATTCTTGAAGGGTTCACGGTTGCTTAGTCGAAAAAGGCAACGATCTCTTAACTGCGAGGTTGGCAGGTTCGGAACACGAGCCGGGCTAAGGTCCGCCGTGTTCGTTAAAGGTGACTGAGGTAAATAAAACATGTTCGTGGCCACAATGTCCTACACTTTCTCAAATAATACGTCTGGGGGTGGCAGGCCAAGTCTATGGGTTTTCTGCTTGGAGCCTACTTTAAATTCACGAGGAGCTAATTGAGGAAAGTCATTCTTTCACCTTAATGGTGTTCATTAAAATAAAAGGCGCACCCTTTGGCTTCAATATGAGGGCTTGCAGACTCAGTCGAGCTTGGTTTGTCCAAGTAGCTTGAGAAACAACAACATGATCCTTGAATTCTATTAAATTAAAGAACTGAAGATTGAACAATTTTGTTGATAACAGGAAATTAAAAACATGAATACTAAAAAAAAATCATTCTATAGAAAAAAAACTGTTATTTACTTAAAGAAAATATATTATACAGACCGTTTTTGTATGACTGTGTGTGAACCTATACTAACAGAGTTTCAAATAAATTATCCTACAAAGCAACAATTCATTTTAATTGTTTTAAAATTTACTAGATAGATTTTGTTTGATATACTGTATTTATCACGACCATAGAAAGTTTTATTGTACTCAAAACTATCAGTATATATACTCATGTAAATCATTATATTAACTATTCATAAGATATGTTAAATATAAGAGTTATAATTTTAATCGCTTGCATATTAATTATAAAATTTCAGGTATGTTATTTAATGTTTTTTTTTTCTGTAGGAGTTCAGTACATTAATAATGAACTAGATAGATATATAGATTCATCTGCACTACAATCGATATAACGGCGAATGTCGTAGTACAAGCTTCATGCAACGGGCCTTATCAGGTCCGCCAACGACTGTTATTGAAAACTCTGAGGTCTACATAGTCTATCTATCATGTGCGAGGTCTTCCTCTTTCCTTTGCAAAGGTTACACTTTTTCACAGGTTTCATATTGCCATATCTAAAATATATTCAAGCTATCTATTGCTTTAGGATTTTATGATTGACTATATTAGGTTGTTTGTAATTTCTATTAATGTTATGGTTTAAAGATAGATGATAGATAGATAGATTCATCTGCACTACAATCTAACGACCAAGGCCGTATTTGTAAGCTTTCCCCAACATGCCTTATCAGGTGGTAATGTCCGACGACGATTGATATTTGAAGTCCTGGGGTCTGCCTCTAGGCAGTCTATCTATCATATGTCATGTCTTCCTCTTTCCCTGGTTCCCTCTATCTTTGCATAGGTTACACTTTTTCACAGGCTTCATATTGCCATATCTAAAATATGTTCAAGCCATCTGTTGCGACATGATTCGATTACTGACTATATTAGGTTGTTTATAATTTCTATTAATTTCTTGGTTCAGCAAGATTCTTTCCGATATTTAGTTTTTAAGATTCGTGGATCAAAAGTATTTTACAAGGTGAAGTAGTTTGCTTCACTTGGAAACCCTAAACATGGTGGACTAGTCCCCTGAAAAACTAATAAATCAGCTTCCACCGCAAAACCCTTGGACTTTATAGACTTTGATTTTAGTAATAGTTTAATTTTTTATGCGAGAGAACTAAAAATTCTTCCTAAATTGGGATATAACGTAAGATTATCATAAACAAATAATCCAACGACATTTGTATCTAGAAGCATTCCAAACGTTGTTAGTGCGTTGTATAAAGTATTTTGAATTACTTATTTCAACAGCAGACATTAAAAAATGGACTTTGTTTTAGTGTTATTTCAATAACGGAACAAAATAATTTTATATGAAAGCCGAGAGTATAAATGCACACATTAAACAAAATATTTTAGGTAAAGTGACTATTGATCAAATATTTTAAAATTTCAGTATTAAATAGAGTTTTCATTAAATCATTCAATTGATAATATTGAAGGTAATAGACGAGCTACAGGATATGAGAGTTCTTGATATTCATCAAACATTAAACTTCTTATTCTAAATAGATTTTTTGTAGATTTTAAAGTTAAAAACAACTGCTACATAAATCAGAACTATACATTACTTGTCCCAGTTCAAATGTGTTTCAATATTAGCATAAAATTTTGTAATTGTTCAGTAAAAATGGACAGTATATACATTAAAAGTACAGTAGAACCTCGGAATAACGCCGCCTGTGGGACCAACATCATATGGTCGTTGTAACGAAATGAAAAATTAGTAAAAAGATTGAGCAAAGAAATGATTCAAAGTACATACCTAGAGAAGACTTCTATTTATTTGTTTTTCCATTACTGAATATTAGAAAAAAAGTCTTTGATTGACGCCTGTTTCAAGTTCACTTGGGAAGTTTTTAATTATCACTGAATCCATATCCGTTCGATTTTGAATAAAATCTTCAGAATTAAATTGTCCTTCAAAATATGGACGCAAGGCTTTGATTGCATTGAAGGCTTTTTTTTTTCATTCACCTTTTCAAAACTTGGACTATTTCTTCTCCGTCTTCGGAATCGCAGATTTCTTCATTTCAGGTAATACGGGCAATAAAAACGTCCTCTTTCAAAGTTTCTCCGCAGCACTGTAAAGTTTCGTCTACCGCAACAAACTCATTAAAAGATAATTGAAGATTTAGCTCTCCCCTCTTTTTAATGCCCCCTCCCCTGGGCGAAAACGGAACTCTAATTACGATGTGTGAGGCGCCAGTCATCGCTGGTTGAGACAGAACAGACTTGCGGATTTTTTTTTTTTTTTTTTTTTTATTCAAGCACGAAAAACATATGTATTAGTCACTTCTGTGTAAATCGCCCGACGATAAAGTCGGTATTCGAATTCGTTAATTCTTATTCAATGTTATTCGCATTAAAAGTTAAAGTTTTAGAAAATTGGCCTGTTCCTTGGTTTACATGTGTCCACATAATTCTTGTGTCCAGCCCTGGGAGATGGGTAAGTTACCCAATCGTTTCTATTCATTTATAATCGTGTATTACGTTTTGTAAACAATTAATTCTTTACATCTTTCTTTATTCGTAAGGGGAATTAAGCTCCCCATCCCCTTTTTTAAGCAAACACAAAGAGAGGAGTACAGGTTTCTTCAAGTTGCACCACAGTACAATAATTTTGAAATAGCCCACTTACTCATGAGTTCTACGGACTAAAATTGGCGGTCGTTCTAACGATAAATAATACGCTTGGGGTCGTTGTAATGATACAAAATTAACATTATTCGTATGGACAAATAATTGGGACTTATTGGGAACTGTCATTCTAACGAAGGGGTCGTTGTATCGTAGGGTCATTAAAAAGAGGTTCTACTGTATTTAAAATAGATAACAAAAATGTAACGAAAGTTTTCTAATTCGAACTTATGTTCAACATGAAAATTATCTTATATATCCCAGTACACAATACTGGAAAACGAATTTTGTTTTTAAAAAATAACTATCCACTGTAACTTCTTTTTACTTTTGTGCTTAGTGTTTAGCTATAGCTCAATATACTTCTATAAACCACATTTAACTGACAATGCTATAGTAAATAAACAATATAATAAAAATAAAATTTTCCCTTACAGAGGGGAACTTACAGATTAGATAAGTTGGACATCTGTATTCTAAAAAATTTGAACGCATGGAGTTTACAATATTTCCTTATCACCAATCTACACTTACACATCTTACGCAATCGTTAACTACAGGATTTTGTCTTAATTGCATGTGTCTACGGTTAATTTTAACTGAAGGTTAATAATCGATTTTGCTGGCATACATAATAGCCGGAGGTCTAGACACAGTCATCTATTTCTGAATAAGGGTAAGTAAATATGTTAACTAATTCTACTAGTTTGCTAAGTTGTAAATATCCAACATCTATATTAACCTCTTAAAGCACGAGTTTCTTTGGGGAAAAACTGATAAAAATTATATATTTTTTGACAGAAGAAGAATGCATAGGTATAGTGTAAGTTACTTTTTGCAATTTTAGTTATTGGGGGTGCCTAGGGAGAGGAAAGGGGGGTAAAAGTTATAGAAATATTGTTACACAAACAAAGTGTAAAAGATTTGATCGCATGTTTATTTTGAATTTCGCCCGTGATAGACACTCGATAATGAATTAACGGGTGAAATAGGCATAGAATATATGAATATGCGCAATGATTGTACATCCTGTAAGTCCTTAAGGTTAATTTAAATTAAATTTAACAAGCCATGTAGAGAAAAATTTTACATGCCGATAAAACTGAAGTGTTTTATCAGCATGTAAAATTTTTCTCTACATGGCTTGTTAAATTTAGTTTAAATATATCTTAAGGACTTACAGGCTGTACAATCATTGCGTACATTCATATATTCTATGCCGATTTCACCCATTAATGCAGACTGTAAGCAATTTTCGTAGACTAAAAATATTTTATTTGATAGATTAAAATTGGATGCTGGATAGACGAAAGGTAATTAAATGAAGATAATCTCTTATATAATAATAGCCTAAATTTTCTGTACTGTCCAAATTTACGAAGTGGTTGGTCCTGGAATGGATAGAGGCATCCATATTGGATTCTGGCTGAGTTAGGGTTAGCAAAATTCAAAGCGAGTAAAGTTTATCTTCTCGTAAATTATCAATCCGATTCTAAAATAAGTATGTATAAATATGCTTTGTATCACAAAAAAAACTACTTACCACTAAATGCACCACTTCCCCCTCTTTTCGAAAGTTTAATGCCATTCTTTCAAGCCTAATTTTCCCGGTTAAGAGCAGACGAGTAAATTTATCACATGAATAGGTAAAAATGCCATTTTTCTAGCATTATGACGTCATTCCTTTAACCATCTCATTTAATCACTTCTTATTTTAAATTATTTAAATATCGTCTGCATTATTTTCATACGCTTTATCACTGAGCTTAGACATTACGTAAATAATTTTCTGTTATATTTGGCTTAAATATTAGATTAGGTACATACGTGACAATTTTAAATTAATCATCGATTGTCTTTTCTTTCAAGATAATTCTAGCCAAAACACAAAACAATTTATTACCTGCCGCATAGGGTACTTTACAAATCTGGAAAATTAAACATTTTACTCATCCCGTCATATGACGGGCTATATACTGGTCTTAAATATATTATTAATTACATAATGACTTAATTGACAAAAATGTTCTATAGATTAAAGACGTTATCGTACATCCACTTGAAGCAATACGAATCAGTTCATAACTGTCACTATAACATGATCATTCCACATATTTGCAATTGGAAAAATGATTCATAAACTAAATTTGTTTTTTCAACGTTTACGGGATAGCGTGGTATATATGAGTGTCTTAAAGCAGATGTTTAATAATGTATGGTTGAAAGACAGTGTCTCATAAATGAATACAGTATAGCAGAACACTGCAAATCGATATCACATAAATAAGCAAAAATAACATTTTTTTAGCATTATGACGTTATTCTTTTAACAATCGTATTCAATCATTTCTTATTTTAAATTCTTTAAATATCCTCTGCAGTACTTTCAGATATTTCATCACTGAGCTCAGATATTAAGTAAATAATTTTCTTTTATGTTTGGCTTAAATAATAGATTGGGTACATATGTGACAATCTTAAATGAATCATCGATTATTTTTTGTTGCAAGATAATTCTCAGCCAAAATATACATCAATTTTTACCTGCCGCATAGGGCACTTTACAATTCTGTAAACTTAAAAATTTTACTGATACCGTCATATGACAGGCTATAAGCTGGTCTTAGACATATTAGTATTTACATAATGACTTGACTGAGAAAAAATTCCTGTAGATTCAAGGCGTTATCATACATCCACTTGAAGCAATACAAATCAGTTGATAACTTTCACTATAACAGGATCAATACACATATTTATCATGGAAAAAAATGATTCCTAAACTGAATATATTGTTTTTTCAACGTGTACAATATGGCGTGGGATATATGATATGTCTCTTTAACTAGATGTTTAAAGTTGTATGTTTAAAAGACAGTGTCTCATATACGAAAACAGTATAGGAGAACACTGCAAATCAATATACCTTCCTATATCAGTCAAAGGGGGCTTACTCTGGACATTGCGAATCGATTCGAACATATTTTGTGTCGTCACCCTGACGTCAGCTTGATTATTTGCTTACATAACGTCTGTATGCTGACGTGTAATTGACGTCACAACGGACGGTCAAGCCGACTCACAACGTCCACACACGTTAACACATTATATTCGTTACACGTATTAGTACGTTTTCTGACGATTGAAACTTGAGCGCGGGAAACAACATGGTTTGTTTGTGGGTACAAAAATAACGGTATAAACAGGAAAATGAAGCCGAATGTTCTTGTCTACAACATAGATTCTGAAAAAATGTAGACAACTAGTTTTTGAAAACTAGTTTTTACATCAGTCGCATTGACTGATGTAAAATTAAATAATTTTCGATCTATTGAGATTTAGCTGAATAACTAAATTTACGAGCAAAATGCCCTCTTACGGTACAATTCTGCTGCGCAATATACCCTCACGCAATGTGTTATCATTCCAAACCAAACCAAACCAGCATCAGTCAGTTCACATACTCTGCCACTTCAATTATTTTTCCTGTTAATCAATATCAGAAATAAATCAGCATTTTACCGTTCAGTTTAAAACCAAATTCTGTCTCAGTAAATATTGCCATTGGTAATGAAATTACTATTTATTTTTTCCTAAATTTGAGCCGCAGTAGATCAGATAGCAAAGGCAGAGATTTCGTAACTGAAAGGTTGCGGTATCGGTGGCTGGAGGCATAAGGTCCGAATTAAGTCCTTTCAAGAGGGAAGTTTGTAGGAAGAGGATTGCTACTGAGATCCCTAAAATTGTACCTCCGACAAAAATGTTTGAGTATAGCACGAATGAACCATCTAAAAGAAACCAGCAGGGATAATATTCGTTGCATTAAGTCTTTTTCATGTTAGAAACCAAAAATGTTTCCGATCACCTTTGAGCCGCTGTAGTTCAGTCAGCAACGTTCTCGTAACTGAAAGGTTGCGGGTTTGGGGCTGGAGCCGGCTTAAGGTCCGAATTAAGTCCTTTCAAGAGGGAAGTTTGTAGGAAGTGGATTGCTACTGAGATCCCTAAAATTGGAACTCCAACATAAATGTTTGAGTATAGCACGAATGAGCCATCTAAAATAGACCGTCAGGAATAACATTCGTTGCATTAAGTCTTTTTCATGTTAGAAACCAAAAACCGAACACCTCTGAGCCGCGGTAGCTCAGTCAGCAAAGGCAACGTTCTCGTAACTGAAAGGTTACGGATTAGGGGCTGGTGACGGCTTAAGGTCCTCCGTGTGCACTAAAGGTGACTGGGGCACGTAAAATATGTTCGTGGTCACAAAGTCCTCCAAGTTCTCAAACGGTACCTCTGGGGGTGGGAGGTCAAGCCTGGGGGACTTCTGCTAGGTCACTACTTCTAAATTACTACGACCCATCGGGGGTAATGTTACTGGCGTCCTTAGCATACCTTAAGCTACACATGCTCCCCAGGTGGTGCGATATAAGTAATAGGTTCGCATCCTTGTTAAGGCGTTATGACTAATTAGGAGTAATTATGAGCATTGGTAACTCACTTGATAAGGACAGCGATCTCCTAACTGAGAGGTTGCGGGTTCGGAACACAAGCCGGTTTAATATTCTACGTGTTCGTTAAAGTTGACTGGAACACGTAATATATGTTCGTGGTCACAATGTCCTCCAAGTTCTCAATCAATACCTCTAGGGGCGGCAGACCAAGTTTATGGGTCTTCTGCTCGGTCTCTGCTTCAAAATTACGAGGATTCACTTGAGCAAAGTTGTTCTTTCACCTTAACGGTTGTCATTAAAATGAAAGGTACTCTTCTTTGCTTTAGCCCTTTCTTGGGCCATTTATTTCTCACTTCAAGTTTCCAAACTTTCAAAACAGTACTGCTAATTTTATTCAGTCGATCGAACAATCGATGCTGAAAAACAAGTGGGAATTAATCAACAAAACAAGACATATATTGTTGCGCTTCCCAAGTCTAATATTGTAGGTGCTGCTGTTGGAGCTTCAAAATTCTGAAGACCCACTTGAGAATAAGTCGGAATGACACCCTTGTGATGCTCGTTATAAACGAAATCCCCAGCCATCTTGTATACCCCTTTCCCTTAAAACGAGTAGTCTCCGACTCAATCGTGCTTGATTTAACCAAGTAGCATAAGTCAACAAAAACAAGGCATAATTATAGGCGTGATTTTTCCAAAGTCTATATCGTGTGCTGCACTGGACAAAAATTCTAAGATTCTAAGATTCTAAATTCTAAAACCAATGTTCTGTATATTCGCCATCCGTGGCAAAGTGAAAACACGGCAAGGCTTAGGATTTGACCTGACATGTTGTAGCGTACATAATCTCAAATTTATTCCTGATTCATATGTATTATGGAATGATAAAGCTTCGATTAGAATCACTGTAAAATTATAGATTTTTGAAGAAGTCCACAACAATTTTGAAAACTAGAAAAGTGCTAACACCAATCTATTTAAATAACGAAACATATTGCATTATAATATTCAGTGAGAAATATATTTTAATTAAATAAATATTTATCTGTTTCAGATTTAATAATATTTTACTATTTCATACGCATGCAATATGTGCACTAAAAGTTATGTAACTAGAAATACTAATTCCAATCACATTTCATATTTCCCAAACTGATATTTATTTATATAAATCTATTAATATTTATATAACGTTTTCAAAGCATATCATAGGACACAGAATCTTGAAAGCAAATACGAACATATACTACTGACAAATATTTGCTATGTAATGGAAATAGACGAAGTGTTGACTGCATGAAAAATTTGAAGTATTGAATTTCATTGAAACTGCTGTAAAATATATCAGCTCATAAGTGATTATTTCTTTTTAAAAGTGAATCTTATTTTAGCTTGGAAACTATTATCCAGTTTTAAAATAAAAGTTTGCTTTGAGGATTTTTAAATTTTAATAGTGGCAAATATAATCTTGCTAAAATATTCCTTAACTTTGCAATATATATTATAGAGAAATAGTGTTACTATAAGTCGAGTAACCTATCCGCTTTAAGGTTTATAGCTTTAAAACTTACCTAAATAGATGTCTTTGATTATTTACATAGCACGCGATTCATAGCATTAGATATGTTTAATAATAATGATGTTATTAAACATGTTTTAATTTTCAACTCTTACTTTAAGTAAATACAAGTCATTGAAATTTTGAAAAATAATTAGTATGATTAAGTTCTAATTATTACATTTCAAATCAAAAAGTACAAGAACTTTATCATACCATATATATCTAATTTATATACTTTAATTTAAATTGTGTAAAAAATAAAATTTATATGTAAAACAGTATTAAAATTAAAGGTATTAAATATTTTACAAATAAAAAACAAAAAACGTGATAATCATCATAATTTTAAAGCATAAGCAACTATATAGAAAATTACATGCAAAGTGAATTAAGAAAAAAATATCTTTAATTCAAACCAAATTTTATCACAAAAGTTATTTATAAATTAAAAAAAGATATATAAAAATAGAGAATTTTATAAATATATTTCAATTTTTTTATATTTTAAATTGTAGAAAATTTATACATTTTTTGTTCGGGGGTTAGAATACAAAGTGTGAAGAAGCGAATATGTTGATTAATGTTTAGGAATGAAGCGTATCTAATTTTTAACTCACAAAGTGTAAAAATGACAAGTGTACAAATGATACAAGCTGAGAAAATCCAGTTTAAAATGTCATCACCATTATCAGTCAGAATACCATACAAAAAATCATATAAAAGTGTTATTACAATACAATAATCAGTTTAAAATATATTTCGGAATCTTTGAAATATTGATCTTTAAACGTATTTTTAATTGTAGATATTTTTTATTAACATTCCGAGAGCATAAACATAAGACATACAGAAGTTTAAAACTGAAATCAGATCTTTATATTTCATCATTTTAATCAAATAACTATGTATTTTTGACAGCATCTCTCCTGCGATCACAAACACTTAATAAAAATGTTAAATCATATGCACAGGCACTAGGTCTCTGAAGCCAGAATAAATTAAAAGTATCTCTTTATGAGAGAAATATTCAGAGAAAATTACGGAAATGCATTATATTGGTGTGTAGAAGACATATGAGAGAGCTACTAAAATTTGGGAAGCTTATTTATGTTGGGTAATTTTGTGAGGGATGTTTCTATAACTCTTGGATACACACGGGTTAATATTGTTACGAATTTCGCAAGTTGGCATGTATTTTTGCCGTATACTGTGTATTATAATGGGTAAATCATGTATTTGGCGAGATATTGGCTCGTAGGCGATGTTTTTGGGGACTAATGTTTGGCGCCAAATTTGGCGACTTTCTTGGCGACCGTTTGTACCTAGTACTTTCTTGAATAGTCCAGTTTCTCCCGAGGATATAAATACCGGGGGCCGATCCTGATCGAGAGTCAGTTAGCTGAGAAATTTGTAGAGGTAAAGACCTACGTTGTTTGGCGCTAAGAGTTTTAGTGAACTATCGCCTGTGCTAGCCAGTTTCGCGGTGTTGGCTGCTGTATTCGTGTTTTCCCTGCATTACGAATAAAGTGCTGTTATTTTTGCTGTCTTAATTCAAAGTCTACTCAATCCACGAACGCTACGCTTCATAAATTGGTAACAATATGATAAGTGATTAAATAACATTAAGAATAATGTTATTTATTTCAACTTTAATGATACTTAAAGATAATTACTTTTCATTCACCGTTAATTTGGAGCTCTACAATCTACAATATTGCTATATGAAGGTGAATGAGACAATTATCTACAGCTTAAACCTTTGACAAGGAATGACATCTGGGTGACGTCAGTCATCCCATGTACCAGTATAGACTTTTACATCTCCAAGACGTCAAGTACTGTATCCGGAAGACGTTGTGCGGCATAATATTAATTCATTTATTTATTTGTGTTCTGATTTTGTTTTGATTAGAATGTCCAAGATGAGAAATGTCTTTAAAAAATTTAAAAAAAGAAGAAAAACAACAAAGATCTACAGCTTAACCCTTTGATATGGAATGCCGTCTGGGAGACATCAGTCATCCAATGTGCCAATGTAGACTTTTACGTCTCTGAGATGTCAAGAACTGCGAAACATAAAATTAATTCATTTAATTATTTAACTCGTGTTTTGATTTTTTTATTAGAATATTCAAGAAATGTCCTTAAAAATAACAAAAGAAGAAAATTAGCAAGGATCTACAGTTTAACCTTTGACATGAAATGACGTCTGGGAGACGTCAGTCATCCAATGTGCCAATGTAGATTTTTACGTCTCTGAGATGTCAAGAACTGCGAAACATAAAATTAATTCATTTAATTATTCAACTCGTGTTTCCATTTTTTTATTAGAATATTCAAGAAATGTCCTTAAAAATAACAAAAGAAGAAAAACATCAAGGATCTGCAGTTTAACCCTTTTACATGGAATGACGTCTTGGAGACGTCACTCATCCGATGTACCAATGTAGACTTTTACGTCTCCAAGACGTCAAGGACTTTATTCGGAAGACGTTTTGCTGCATAATATTAATTCATATAATTATTTAACTCGTGTTTCGATTCTGTATTGATTAGAATGTTCAGGATGAGAAATGTCCTTAAAAAATGAAAAAAAAGAGAAAAACAATAAATATAAAAAACGTCACTTCCTCTACTTATTCGAAAAGTATTTGAAATGTTTTATATTTTACAGAAAGACGAATTTTATACTATAACCTAATTATTCACCATTAACAGTTTGTGAACTTCATTAAATGTTACATAGCAATATAAAATTTCAAAATAATACGTTATCTTTCTCAACTTGCAAAAAACCGTACAAAACTGTTCAGAGTAAATAAATAGTATTTTCAGACATATGAAATACAGTTGTATGTCGAGGAATTAAAGTCAGTTTTAGTTAACTGAGAACATTTTTCAGGGATCACCATTTTTGAATTTTTTAAACCCATAAATTTGCTATTTCCTCTAGTGCATTACATAAAATATGGAAGAATAAATGTAACGTTAATTTTTCTTTAATCATTCTGAACAAATTCTTTTCTACGTAATCTAGAACACAAATTTAGGGAAACAAGGGAAGTAATTAGGATTTTAAAATATTCAGCAGTTTACTTAATTCTTAAAATGAGCGTAATAAGAACGCTGTTACATAAAATATACAAGACATTAATGTGTATGAGAAAATATTATTAAATTTTAAAAACTATGTATTTTCATAATTGACTCGTACTTTAACGGTTTTTTAAAAATTTGCTATTCCACTGTATATTAACTATTATAATAACACTGTGCATTTTACATTAATTGACTGTCATATAGATAAATACAAAACTGTGATATATATTCTCTTATACTAAATTCAATTTCTATAAGAGTGTTTAATATTATAAAGATTTAACAATGAAAAAAATTTTAATATTTTCATAGTATTAACACATTCTAATCGGGACACGTACTAGTACGTTTTCTGACGATTGATACTTGAACTTGGGTGAAATACTAGTACGGATTAGTGTAACAACATGGTTTGTTTGTGGGTACAAAAATAACGGTATATACAGGAAAACGAAGTCGAATGTTCTTGTCTACTACATAGATTCTGGAAAAATTTAGACAAATAAAAACTAGTTTTTACATCAGTCGATGCGGAACCACAGAACGGGAAGGTTGATTAAAAATCAATTTAGATTTAAAGTTAACTTTTAATTTATCCTTTTGAAAATGATATATATATATATATATATATATATATATATATATATATATATATATATATATATATATATATATATATATATATATATATATATATATATACATATTTTTATTTATGTATATATTTATTTGTTTGTCCATCTATATATTTGTTTATATATTTCAATATAAAATACGAAGAGTTGGTTGAAAAATTAAGTAATTTTCAATCTATTGAGATTTAACTGAATAACTAAATTTACACACAAAATGCCTATTCCCGGTATAATTCCGCTGCGAAATGTACAAGCACACAATGAGTTAATCACTCTGTATTTTGAGGAAATACATTACGTTTTAGAAAAACCTATCGAGTTTTATAACAATCAGGCAATGACTAACAATATTAAAACACTTAGAGAGACTTGGAAAACGTTATTGCATATGAAATATTTTAAAGCCACTGCATTGATTTCAAAACCGTCATGCTTAAAATATGATTTTAAATTTTAAAACAAAGTTATGCGACAAAAATAAAGTTTTTAGTCTTAAAGTAATTTCAATTTTTATAAGATTTATTTTATAAAGGTTTTATCAACTTATCATTCTTCCACGGTATTAAACACTCTGGAATTTGAAAAAATATACATTACGTTTTGGGAAAAACTTAGCAAAGTTTATGACAGATAAGCAATGACTAGAATAATGTTTTTCTTGTAAAAGACATGGAAAACGTTATTGCATATGAAATCTTTTATAGCTATTGGTTCGATTACAAAGGCTTCATATTTAAAATGTTATTTTAAATTTTAAAATAAGGTTATACGACAAATACAAAGGTTTTGTTCTTAAATTAATTTCAATTTTTTCAAGATTTATTTTTTAAAAATTTTATCAACTTCTTATTCTGACACAGTATTAAACACTGTTAATTTTGAAAAAATACATTACGTTTTGAAAAAAAAAAAACAAATTTTATGACAAATAGGTAATGACTAAAAAAATACTGTTTTCCTTGAGAGAGATTTGGAAAATGTTATTGCATATGAAATCTTTTATAGCCACTGACTCCATACCAAAAACGTCAGATTTAAATTATAATTTTAAATTTTAAAATAAGGTTAAAAACAGAGGTTTTAGTCTTAATTTCATTTTATAATGATTTATTTTATAAAGTTTTTTTCAACGTCTCATTTTTCCATGGTATTAAACAATCTGAATAAAAAATATATATTACGTTTCGGAACAACATATCAAAGTTTATGACAATGAGGCAATGATTAAAAATACTGTTTTCCTCGAGAAAGACTTGGAAAACATTATTGCATATGAAACTTCTAAAGCCACTGAATCGATTCCTAAAGCTTCATACTTAAAATATGATTTTAAATTTTAAAATAAGTTTACACTATAAAAACAAAAGTTTTAGTCTTAAGTTAATTTTAATTTGTATAAGATTTATTTTATAAAGATTTTATCAACTTCTCATTCTTACACCCTGAATTTTTAAAAAAAGTTACGTTTTGAAAAAATATACCCAAGTTTGTGGCAATAAGCATCGACTAAAAATAATGATTCTCTTGAGAGACACTTGAAAACCGTTATTACATATGAAATCTTTTATAGCCACTAATTCGATTATAAAAACTTCATATTTGAAATATGATTTTATATATTAAAATAAGGTTATACGACAAATTCAAAAGTTCTAGACTTAAGTTAATTTCAATTTTTATAAGATTTATTTTATAAAGATTTTATCAACTTCTTATTTTTCTACGATATTAAACACTCTAAATTTTTAAAAACATTACGTTTCGGAAAAAACATACCAAAGTTTATGAGAAATACGTAATGACTAAAAATACTAATCCCCCTGAGAGAGACTTGGAAAAAGTTATTGCACGTGAAATCTTTTGTAGCCACTGATTCGTTATCAAAAGCTTCAGTTTAAAAGGTCTCTGATTAGATTCCAAAGGTGTTATACTTAAAATATTTTTTTCCATTTTAAAATTAAGTCATGCACCAAAAACGCAGATTTTAGTCTTACGTTAATTTCAATTTTTATAAGATTAATTTTATAAAAGTCTTTATAGCCTGATGAAATCTTGTATAGCTTCTAATTCGATATCTAAAGCGTCAGATTTAAAATGTGATTTTAAATATTAAAATAATGATGTGGGATTAAAACAAAGGAATTAACGATATAAAAAATTAGATAGATGGAAATTTTTTATTTGAATATGAAGAGTATGATAACTTTGACATTTTGTTGACTAAACATATTTAATATTTTTGGTTATTATCTGACACTTTAGAGATACCTTGTAATGAATATCAATTCACAAAATAATTTTTTTTCTATTTCTATTTATTAATTGAACTAGTTGGTAAAATGAAAACAAACATCTTAATTTTTAGCGTTATGTGTGTGAACGCTTAAAAACGTTATGTATAATATTTTAAAGAAAAACATTACGTTTTGGAGAAACATACCAAAGTTTATGGCAAATATTCAGTGACTAAAATTAAGGATTCTTTTGAGAGGGACTTGGAAAACGTTATTGCATAAGTAATCATTTATAGCCTCTGATTCGATATCAAAAGCGTCAGATTTAAAATGTGATTTTAAAAATAAAATAAAGATGTGGGACTAAAACAAAGAAATTAACGAAATAAAAATTAGATAGTTGAAAAAGTTTCATTTGAATAGGAAGAACACGATAAATTTGACTTTTTGTTGACTAATCATATTTAATATTTTTGGTCATTATCCGACACTTTGGAGATACCTTGTAATGAATATCAATTCACAAAATAATTTTTTTCTATTTCCATTTATTCATTGAAAGTTGGTAAAATGAAAACAAACATCTTAATATTTAGCGTTATATATGTGATCGCTTAAAGACATTATGTATAATATTTTAAAGAAAAACATTACTTTTTGGAGAAACATACCAATGTTTATGGCAAATATTCAGTGACTAAATATAAGGATTCTCTTGAGAGTGACTTGGGAAACGTTATTGCATATGAAATCTTTTATAGCCTCTGATTCCATATCAAAATCATCAGATTTAAAATGTGATTTTATATATTAAAATAACGATGTGCGGCTAAAACAAAGAAATTAACGAAATATAAAATTAGATAGCTGAAAAATTTTCATTTGAATATGAGGAGTACGACAAGTTTGACTTTTTGGTGTCGAAACATATTTAATATTTTTGGTCATTATCTGACATTATGGAGATACCGTTTAATGAATATCAGTTCACAAAATAAATTTTTTTCTATTTCCATTTATAAATTGATCTAGTTGGTAAAATGAAAAAAAATGTTAATTTTAGCGTTATATATATATATATCAATGCTTAAAGACATATAACAATATTTTAAAGAAAAACATTGCGTTTTGGAGAAACATACCAAAGTTTATGGCAAATAGGCAGTGACTAAAAATAAGGATTCTTTTGAGAGGGACTTGAAAAACGTTATAATATATGAAATCTTTTATAACCTCTGATTCGATAACTGAATCGTCAGATTTAAAATGTGATTTTAAATATTAAAATAAGGATGTGGGACTGAAAGAAAGGAATTAACGAAATAAAAAATTAGATAGTTTGAAAATTTTCATTTGAATATGAAGAGTACGATAACTTTGACTTTTTGTTGACTAAACATATTTATTATATTTGGTCATTATCCGAAACTTTGGAGACACCTTGTAATGAATATCAATTCAAAAAATAATTTTTTTTTCTATTTCCATTTCTTAACACTAGATTTACGGATGTTGATCATATACTTATTTTTACTGAAGTAAGACAATTTGACTCATATAAGAAAATTGAAGTATTTTGCAAAGAAAATATTTCCAAATAAATTTAAATAAAATGTTTATCATCAAAATATTTATGGAAAATATTTTTACATATAAAATCTGTTTTCGAAACCGTTTTTCCTCAAACATTTCTATTACATTTAACACAACGGTTTCTACATCTGTTTCTTTTTTTGCATGATTGTTGAACTTTACAATTCTTCCGTGCGTCAGTAGCATGAATTTCTGTCATTGGAAGTGTTCTCGACTTCTTCTCTCTATATACTTTATATTTACTTTATACTATATTTATTACTATATATATTTGTTTTCATATACATTCTATGAGTCTAATTGGCTCACAACCATTAAAATAGGTGTATAACATTTGATATTGAGAAATGAAAGGGTCTGTGGGGAAGAGGAATGAAAGTTTAAATATAATTTATTACTTAACTAAAAACCAACGTATTTTTTTTTAAAGTGATATTAAATATATATATATATATATATATATATATATATATATATATATATATATATATATATATATATATATCGCGAAACAGTGTTAAGCCGAATGGAAAATAGTCTTTCTTGATAATAAGTTTATTAAATCACAGTTTCTTTTAAAAGCAAAACTTGAGCCATTTTCATTGTTCGTGGCGGAGCTGAGAGCTTAAAAGGTGTTGACCGCTCCTTGTCCACGCGCTAACTGACCTTATCTGTTTGCAAACTCATAAAATTCTTCCAAAATGATTCCGCCTGACCGGATTATCCTAAAAGCTTACGCGAGCGTAGGTCTTTTTCATTTATTTTATTATTATAAAGAGTTCCCTTTTTAAAATCGTTTATAACTCACGTAACTTCCAACTACCCCTTTTTTAGACCTGACATATATACATATACATATAAATATAGTGATCAAATTTTTAATGTTCTTATTTGGCGCAGTTTTTCCCTGGAGAATTTAGTGCCATTAAACTTTAATCAACCAACCAACCAACCAAATTTTTAATGAGTCAAATTGGCTCGATCCGTAAATCTAGTTTTAATTGAACTAGTTGGAAAAATGGAAACAAACATCTTAGTTTTTAGCGTTATATATATCAACGCTTAAAGACATCATGAATAATATTTTTTAGAAACGACAAACACGCATTTGTAAGTATGATTCTTGTCATCATAAAACTTGCAACTTAAGAATAAATTCGATCTACATCAGTGCAAACACATCCGTTAACTATGGCACTCATACTACTGGCTGTCAATGCCCGACAAAATAAAATTGAATACTTTACTTCTAAGTATTATGCAAAATGGGATAAGATAAGTTGTTGTATGAGCTTACCTATACATCTCAGGTAAATATCCGCATTGGGCTGCAGATGTTTCACTTTTATATAAATATTTATTTCAATCAGTCGCTGCGAATCAATCACCAATGTTTGAAAGATTTATTCTCACTTTCGACAGGACCAACTTTGCTTTGGGAAACAACTTGCATTCATTTATCACTGTCTGTAACCGACTAACGTGAAATATATCGTTAATATCGTATTGATTGAATGATGGCAGAATAGCTTTTAACGTGGACCTATATAGAGTTATTACCTAGGAAAGTTAATGTTGCAGTTTCTTGAACGCAGTCAATTAGGGTAAATATTGGAAAGTTATAAATCAGCGAGATAAGCGTATTAATTCATGAAATGTACATGGCATGTGACATTACTGTAGTTGGATATATATTTAATGAGATATTTTAGGTTTAATAAACGTTTTTCTTTTTTTTTACTTTGAATGAATATGCAATACTTACATTATATACGGACACTACACCAAATGTACTAGGAAATAATTCCACATAGGTCTAATTGAATTCGAGGAATGGATTGTAGTCAAGTCGAATCTGTGAGATACCAAAACCTAAAACGGTAACTATAAGAGGTGTATGTACTTTGTATATTAGCGTAAGACATTACCCTCATCGTTTATTATATAGCATTGGACATCTAATGCTCTTCTAAGAAATATTCCGCATTTAATAATGAATTAATTTTAGGTCATATATGAAGATCACATCCACCATAATTATAAATCATTGCATAACATTTTAGAACTACTTATAGGCTCCTGTACCACCTCCAAAAATTAAAGGTATTAACTGCTAATATATTTATCTTGGTCTAAACCGTTAAAACTTTATGAAACCAAATACAGTCTGTAGTGTAAATAACTTCAGATATCTATATTTCACGGTATTTCCCACATACAAAGTAGTAAAATATTTTTGAAAATGGTTTGGTTTGGAGCGCTACGGTCTACTTTTTGCACACGAGGGCTAATGATACCGGGACCTACTGCTTAAAGCCGATTCCGAACGGCTACGAACATCCATGCCACTGTGGGATTCGAACCCACGAACTCCGATTCCGAAGGCCAGCACCCTAACCATTCGGCCATCGTTCGGCTTTTGAAAATTGAGAAAAACTCGAATGAGTCATTTATTTTTCACTATCTACAACTGACTAAAGTTAAATATATTCATTACTATTATCGTATTGATTGAATTATTGCAGTATGGCATTTAACGTGCGCCTATATACAGTTATTGCCTAGGAAAATTAAAATTGCAGACTCTTAAACGCAGTCAATTAGGGTAAATATTAGAAAGTTATAAGTCAGAGAGATAAGAGTATTAATTCATGAAATGTACATAGCATGTGTGATTACTGTAGTTGGATATATCAATTTGAACGAGATAGTCTAGGTTTAGTAAACATTTTTTCTTATTTTAACTTTGAACGAATATGCAATACTTACATTATATATAGATACTAGAGCAAATATGCTAGGAAATGTTTTTACTTAGGTCTAATGTTATTCGAGGAACGGGTTTTAGTCAAATCGTATCTGTGAGATACCAAAATTAAAAGCGGTATCTATAAGAGATCTATCTACTTTGCTTGTTTGTGTAAGCCTTTACTCTCACTGTTTAATGTATAGAATCGACCAGCTATTGTTCTTCTAAGAAATATTCCGCATTTAATGAGGCATACATTTTAGATCCTGTGTCAAGAGCACATTCTGCATAATTATAAAACATTGTAAATTTTAGAAGAAGTATTAGGCTTCTGAACTAGCTCCAAAAATTAATGATATTACCTATTAATATGTAGATATTGGTCTAAACTATTAAACCTTCATGAAATGATACGCATTCTGCAAAGTAAATAACTTCCTATTTCTATATTTCAAGGTATTGCCCACATGCAACACAGTAAAATATTTTTGAAAATGGAGAAAAACTATAATGAGTCATATATTAATCACTGTCTATAATCCACTAACGTGAAAGATATGGTATTGATTGAATTATCGCTGAACAACTTTCAACGTGGACCTATATATAGTTATTAGCAAGAAAATTTAATGTTGCAGTTTCTTGAAAGCAGATAATTAGGGTAAATATTTGAAAGTTATAAATCAGTGAGATTAGCTTATTAATTCATGAAATGTACATGAAATGATTTTACTGTAGTTGAATATATCAACTAAATGAGATATTCTAAATTTAGTAAACAGTTTTCTTATTTTAACATTAAACGGATATGCTTACTTACATTATATATGGATACTACAGCAAAACTTCTAGGAAATGGTTCTACTTAGGTCTATTGTGATTCGAGGAACGTATTTTAGTCAAATCGAATCTTTGACATACCAAAATCTAAAGCGGTAACTATAGGAGATCTATGTACTTTGTATGTTTGCGTAGACTTTACCCTCATCGTTTAATGTATAGTATCTGCCAGCTAATGCTCTTCTAAGAAATATTCCGCATTTAAGAATTAATTAATTCTAGTTCATATCTCAAGATCATATCCATCATAGTTATAAATAATTACAGTAAATTTTAGAAGTACTTATAGGCTCCTGAACCAGGTCCTATAATTAAAACTACTAACTACTAATATATTATTATTGGTCTAAACCATTAAACCTTTATGAAATCGTATATAGTCTATAGAGAAAATAATTTCCGCTTCCTATATTTCAAGGTATTGCCTGCATACACTTCTAAATCAAGCAGTAAAATATGTTTGAAAATGAGAAAAACTTTAAGGAGTCGTTTGTTTATTGCTGTCTATAACCGACTAACGGGCTATATATCATTAATATTATATTGATCGAATTATTCCAAAACAGTTTTAACATGGACCTATAATAGAGTTATTACCTGGGAAAGTTAATGTTGCAGATTCTTGAATGCAGTCAATTAGGGTAAATATTGGAAAGTTATAAATCAGTGAGATAAGCTTATTAAGTCATACACTCTACATGGCATGTGACCTTACTGTAGTTGGATATATCAATTGAATGAGATATTCTACTTTTAGAAAACATTTTTCTTATTTTAAATTTGAATGAATATGCATTACTTACATTATATATAGATGCTACATCAAATATACTAGGATATGTTTCCACTTAGTTGTAATGTTATTCGAGGAACGCATTTTAGTCAAATCAAATCTGTGAGATACCAAAATCTAAAGCTGTAACTATAAGAGACGTATGTACTTTCTGTGTTTCCCTACGCTTTTACTCTCATCGTTTAATGTATAGACTCGGCCAACTAATGTTCTTTGAAGAACTATTTTGCATTTCATGAGGAATGCATTTTAGGTCATATCTCAAGTGTGCATTCTGCATAATTATAAATCATTGTAGTAAATTTTAGAAGAAACAATAGGTTTTTGAACCAGCTGCAAAAACTAACAGTATTAACTACTAATATATAGATAGTAGTCTAAACCATTAAAACTTTATGAAACCGTACACAGTCTGTAGAGTAAATAACTTCTGCTTCATATATTTCATTGTATTGCCACATGCACTTACTGTGAAATATGTCATTGATATCGTATTGATTGAATAATGCCATAATATATTTTGATATTGCATTATATAGAGTTATTACAGAGGAAAGATAATATTGCAGTTTCTTGAACGCAGTCAATTACGGTAAATATTGGAAAGTTATAAATCTGCCAGAAAATTGAATTAATTCATGAAATGTACATGGCATGTGACATTACTATAGTTTGGTGTAGCAATTGAACGAGATATTCTAGGTTTAATGAAAAATTAAAATGAACATAAATTACATGTACTTTATATGGATTCTGCAGCAAATGTTCTAGGAAATGATTCCACTTAGGTGTAATGTAATTCGAGAAATGGATTTTAGTCTAATCGAGTTCTTGAGATCTAAAGCGGTATCTATGAAAGGCCTATGTACTTTGTACGTTAGCATACGTGTTTATTCTAATCCCTCAATGTATAGCATGAGCCAGCTAATACTATTCTAGGAAATATTCTCTATGTAACAGGTAATGCATTTTATGCCAAATCTGAAGATCACATTGAACATAATTATGAGTCATTGTAGCAAATTTTAGAAGTATATACTGACACCTAATCCAGTTGAAAAATTTAATTATATTAGCTACTAAAATGTTGTTAATGCTCCAAACCATTAACAGTGTATGAAACCGTATACAGTGTGTGGAATAAACAACTTGTATTGCCGATATTTAACAATATTGTTTACATGCACTTCTAAAGCAAAGCAGTAAAATATTTCTGAAAATTAGAAACACTGTAATAAGTTTATCTTAAGAGTTAAATAGCTAATAATTTAATTAAAATATATAAGTGATAAGAAAAAGTAATCTTATACTAATTAATATCGAATTACTAAATTATAAAACTGATATTTTATAGAATTTTACTTAACCATTTAAGTGAGGTGAAGCGCTATCTCGCTATTCTTGTAATGTTCTGAAAATGCGCCAAATCTTGATCACGTGGTGGTCTATAAATTTCGCTTTCATTAATGCATTGTAACGGGTACATTTCACAGCGGAATTCTACCGGGAGCGGGCGTTTTGCACGTCAATTTAGTTATTCAGTTAAATCTCAATAGTTTGAAAATTATTAAATTTTTTAACCAACTATTCGTATTTTGTATTGAAATATATAAACAAATACATAAATAGAGATATATAAATAACAACGATAATATTTTTGTAAACAAAAAATATAGTTTTTAGTGGATAAATTTATAATAGTATGGTAAATATGAAAAATGAAATAGAAATAGTAGTATATAGTTTTATTTTTTTCGAATTATGTTATATATAAACATTTTTACTTTATAAAAAAATGAAAAGAGCAATAGTAAAACTAATAATGTTTTACAGTGTGGTAACGTTTAAACAATTTTCCTCTATGAAGAGGTAAACTGCAAATCTTGCCTATGTAAGATGTTTCCCTCAGCACTTGTTTCACAGCACACACACGACTTTGTCTTTGCGACTTTTTCTTCTTTCCAGTAGTAACAATTTTCCCTAAGATATGTTTCCACATATTCAATGATAGTTTCTCAGTCTCTCAAAAGGATCTCAGGAAGATCATATTTATGTCAGATTTAGGGTTTTAATCAACCTTCTGTGGTTCCGTTTTGACTGATGTAAAAACTAGTTTTTATTTGTCTAAATTTTTCCAGAATCTATGTAGTAGACAAGAATATTCGGCTTCGTTTTCCTCTATATACTGTTATTTTGTACCCACAAACAAACCATGGTTTTACACTAACCCGTAGTAGTACGTGATCCACGTTCAATTATCAAGCGTCAGAAAACGTACTAGTACGTGTTCCGCATATACTGTGTTAAAACCAACAGCATTTACACCAATTGCAGTTTCTATTAGAATTATAAAATTGCAGTTATTAATGTAACAAGAATTCATCTCTCAGACATGGCACACTATTTTAGTAACTCATTCTAGTAGGTCGTAGTTTAAACTGAATAATCGTTTTAATATGTTGTTTTTACAGCGATCTTTTAACGACGTGTTGAATCATAGTAAACAATATACGGACAAAATATCCAGTTTTTGTTTTGGATGTGCCATTATCAGGTTTGCATTGGCTAAATGTTTATATAATAAATTCAGAAAATTAGCTGAGTAAAAAATTGACTAGACTACAATTTACTTAGAGTTTAATTGATGCTATATATAATGAATGGCTAAAATAAAAAATAAATGGGAAGATTATCAAACGTTTTCTTTTGAAAATTGCCTGGGTAAAACCTGTGATAGTATAAACTATGCAGTAAAAATAAAAAAAAAGTGACAATGGTATTAAACGATCCAACTTAATTTCCACTGTATGAGTTAAAAAGTGATTCATGGAATTTTTGCATTATAACGATATTGTAACAAGAGAAAAATACAAAAATATCATTGTTTGTCAATATTACTTTTGTAATTATAATTAGAGTTAATTATAATCATTTCTACTATTTTTAAAATGCATAACTAAGCATTTTAGTCCACACTTTTAGCATATACCAAAGAAAATTCTTAACCATTCAAACAGTTGACATTGACAACCTATCTGAATCGGTAGGGTACAAATGAAAACAAAATAAAAACAATTTAGAAATTAAATTAGTCAAAATAAGTAGTAGCTAAAATAATTGAATATTAATTAATATTGAATTATTAAATTATAAAATTGCAATGTTTATCTTCTTTTATTACTTAATAATGGTAATCAGATTCAGTGACTGTGGGGTACTGCAAAACAAGAAAAACGATACGTAGTTACTTTGGTATAATATACGTTTGAATCTAAATTTGTATATATACGACTTTGTGGTTGATAGCGGACTTTGTTACTAGTAGAGAAATGTAACATTGGTGGTACATAAAAACACAGGTTTAGAAATTGCATTATTCTAAAATTTCTTGTACGATATGAGTAAAGAACAGAAATTTCCATATATTGGAATATAAGTCATCGTAAAATTGAATGAAATAATATCAAAAGTTTCAGCTAGTTAAAAAGGTTTTTTTTGCCAACTAATTAAAAATATCAGTTGTACTATAAACTTCAATACAGAAAATTATGTAATACAACATAATGATAAAGACTTTTATTACCAAATATGTGAAAATATTTGTTGTTCCACACAATGCAATACAGAAAATTATTCACAATGTGAGTATATTAAGAACTGATGACTTAATACTGAAACATATACAATATAATATAATTGGAAATGCTTGTATTACCAAATAGGTAAAAATATTCTGTAATGAATAAAAATAATTTTACTTTGAATGAAACATGAATCTTGAATTTGGGTTTTAAGTCAATTAATTAATTGAAATGTCCAGTAGCAATGATAATCAACAATTGAATAAGGTAATTTCTTACTTCCTTTTTATCCTTGTAATTTGCTATGAAGGATCTGTAGAAACCTAAATTATGGATAAAAACAGAAGTCTATTGTCGAATACAACATTCTTTTAATTATGCAACACATCACACAGAATTAACAGTACACAAAATGAATTAAGAATTATGTTAGGTTTTCAATATAGGTTTTCCAGATGAATATGAATAAATTACAGATTAAATAAATAAAATTAAAAACACACCTAATACCAAAATGACAGCCATCTTTTCATGGCCCTTGAATAATAAAAACAATAAAAGCCGTTGCAGGATGATATCATTTGTTGAAATACAATTAGAACAGAAACCACACAACCACAGACAATAAAGAATAAAAAGGAAACAACTATATTAATTATTTAAAAGTTTAAGTTAAAATAGTAAGTCTTTTATGAATACTAAACACATTGGTTGTTCCCCAAAATGTAAAATAGAAAAAGTATTCACAATGTGAATTTATTATGAACTGATGACTTAAAACTTAAACCATATAATGCCATATAACGGAATAAAAGCCATAAAATAAAAAAAAAGTTTTTAACCCCTTCCCGGTTTTTCCCGAGCTGAACTCGGGCGGGCGAAATGTACCATCCTGGCTCAACCCGAGTGTAGCTCGGGCACTGTGAAATTTTACACTGTGCAATCAGTGTTTCCCGAATTATCTTACATGTGTTTTTTATGGCTTCGAATGCTTTTGTTTACTTTTCTGCCTACTAGATTATTTGCTTATCAAAGCGTAACAGTAGAGGGAAGAAGGTAAGAAAAGAAACAAGGTTCTACTGTCCAGATTGCGATGTTGGAGTCTGTACAGTACCGTGTTTTCGATTGTATCATACAGGACCAAATTTTGAATAGCAATTTCATTTTCATTTATGTAAATGCATAGGATTTAAATTTAATTTGATTCAAGATAAGAGTTAGGTATTCTAAGCTTTATATTTATATTTAGTGTGAATTGATTCTAAAGTCTAATGCTGTATAGAAAACCAATTATACAGGTAACTTATTCATTTATTTAAATTGATTTTTTTACATTAACATTTAAGAAATTTTGTATGCGTATGACGCTATTATGTTTAAAAAGCTATTTATGTATGAAAATAAGCATATAAAAATTGAGATTGTTTGACTCATAATTCCTAAATAAAATAAACCTGAAAAGGGTTAATGCTAAATAGTTCAGAATATCAGTTGTTTCACAAAATATAATACAGAAACTTATTCACAATTAGAGTATATAATGAATAAATACCTTAAACTAAAACCATATAATGCATCAAAATCAACAATTTAAAAAAAGTAAGAAAACAAATTATTAATATCACTGATAATTTAAACAAAATATGAAAGAGGATAAAAGCCAAACCAAATAATAAATTCTGAATTCCTTTCAATCTGTATTCATTTGATTAATTATTTGTATTTTTGACTTTAAAATGTTTAAATTTAAATGTATTTAGTCTTTCAATTTCTGATGGAACAATGCATCCGTGTACATCATTAACCACCTAAAACTTATATCTTTATTTAAGTATCCACGATAAATTGCTGTGCTGCTATAACCATGTTTTCATTTATATTAATCACACTTTAGCCCTATTTATACCCATAACACGCCTCTGACTTATCAAGTTTAAATTAAAACCTCTGAAATATAAATGAATAAATACATCTAAGACACGTATAACAGCTTAATTATACCTCTGCTTAGAAGCTGCACAGAAGTAAAATTTAAAATTCTATCTCATGATTGTAATTTCTAGCGTTGCCATATCCTGGAACAATTATGTTCACCTAATTGCCCCGAGGCAAAATGAATTAGAAATGAAATTCTTTCGGGTTGTTTAATATGGAAGAAAGCTGTCAGGATGGAACAGTCTCTGAATAATAATTCAATATCTCATAAAATATAATATTTAATTACACATATGTGAGTATTCATCAAGCAGAAAATTATTTGACGTTGCACAAAAGACGTTTTCACCTCAAGTGTGATATATTTTTGAGAATTAAAAATGATAATGCTTGGAATTTCAATTGCAATCATCGATTATTTTTCACATTTTGAAACTCAGTTTTTCATACTAAGTGATATTTAGTTATTGTTAGTGAAAATTATGTATTTGCTTAGGTGGGGTAAATATTTGTCATTCTTTCATTTAAATAAACAAGTAAAAGAAAACTTCATTGATAATTAAAAATAAAATGTTTCATTTTTGATCAATCTGCTTAAAATTTAATCCGTCGTTAAAATCATATTTATTCAAAATTAGTTAGAAGTTTAAAATAAACGACTTAATAATTAAAATATTCACCAATAAAAAACATAAAATAGTTTTATGAATATACTGATTGTGTACATATTAAAACACAGGCAAATCATTTTTATTAGATAAATTTCAAATTCTAAAGAGTATTTCATTTTACGCAAAATTTGTTCGCAAGTGCTCATCAAAACTATTAATTATAAATATGAAACAAACTGTATAACAAATTAAAAAATATCCTTCCCACATGGAAATAACATCTACAAGTGGCATAATTTTATTATTTCAATATAGATAGATAGATATAAACAATTACCCAAATTTTTAAACATCACCTATATAATAATAACCTAAGTTATCTGTCCGTCGATTCTCGAATTTATGAATCTGTTTTACCTGGAATGGATACAGATATCCGTATTGGATACTTAATGAGTTAGAGTTAGTAAAACTCAAAATGTGTAAAGTTTATCTTCTCCTAAACTATCTATCCGATTCTAAAATAAATTGGTATAAATATGCTTTATATCACAACAAAAAATACTGTCTTTTTTAAAATGTTCGAAATTCACCCCTTTCCCCTTTTTCGAACGTTTAGTGCCATTATTTCAAGCCCTATTTTCCCCGGTTAAGAGCAGGCGATTAAATTAATCAATTTATCATATAATAAATAGGTAAAAATAGCACTTATTTCTAGCATTATGACGTCATTCCTTTAACCATCTCATTTAACCATTTCATTTTTTAAATTATTTAAATAGTGTCTGAATTAATTTTATACGTTTTATCACTGAACTTAGATATTACGTAAATAATATTACTTTATATTTGCCTTAAATAATATATTAGGGGCATAAGTGATAATTTTTAATTTAATCATCGATTACTTTTGTTGCAATGAAAATTTTATCACCGGTATTAACAACAAATTCTTTTTATAAAGGATTTAGAGTGTATTTCAGGGACTAGTAAATAGCTAGAGTTTAAGTAATATGTGTTTGAAAATTAAGAACTTTGTTCGTTTGTGTGTTTTTTTATACATAACCAAACGGTTTGCAATCGATTCGCTAAATTTTGGACATCGTTCATATATATCGCGAAATAATCACTGTCAATTAAAAACTCTGCTGTCCATCCTATCACTTAATATGACAAGATATATTGAATTTGGCAACAAACATGCGGTCAATAACGATAAACAAATTATTAAGCTTATACTAGATAATTCTCAGCCAAAAACAGACCAAATTTTAACCTGCATCATAGGGTACTTTATAATTCTGGAAAATTAAAAATTTTACTGTTCCATTCATATGACGAAGTATATGCTAGTTTAAAATAACAAAATGTCTAAATTCTTCACACTATGTTACTTTTGATCTGGCAAATGATATTTTCAAGGGAAATTTCACCTACAAAATTCAATGATTTCCTGAATTATCTTTTACAATACGGATTTTATTTACAACATTGATTACAATATTGATTTCTTTTACAGTATTGAATGATTTTCCTGATTATCTTTTACAATCTCCCCAAATCTACCTTTCTATGATTTCTAATAATCATTCGAATCCAACTTGAATATTTCTATAACAAATAAGTCAACCTACAGTGTAGCAATATGAACGTTAATATTCATTTCTTCAAACACGAGCAAAATTAAATTTTTAGCTCTACTGCTACCTTACATGATGTAGTAGGAGTTCATATACTTACGCTGCCCTTCACTCTTAATTGTCGTAACGCACAATGAATTAGAAATGGAATGCATCCTATCTCTTATTAAGGAAAAGCGTATGTCAAAATAACATTACGAGAATAATTATTTAGTTACACGAATGAAATATTTAATTACAGTGAATAAAGTCTATTATTTGTCCAAATAAAAGGTAAAGAGTCACATGATTTCAAAAAGATTATGACGTCATTTATTTAACCATGTCATTTATTTATTTCTTATTCTATATTATTTAAATATCGTCAGTATTATTTTCATATGTTTTACAACTAAACTTAGATATTACGGAAATAATATTATTTTATATTTGGCTTAAATAATAAATTAGGTGCATATGCGATAATTTTAAATAAATTCATTAATTAATTTTTGTTACAATGAAAATTTTATCACCGATTAACAACATATTCTTTTCATAAAATTATAGGAGTCTCTATCAAAGTCTAATAAATATCTAAATTTTAAGTTATATACCTTTGAAAATTAAAAAGTTTATCCGTGTGTGGGTTTGTTATTTATACAAAACCACACGATTTGCAATCGTTTCGCTCAATTTTGGACATCATTCATATATATCGCCAAATAATCACTGTCAATTAAAAACTGTACTGTCCATATTATCCCTTAATATGACAAGATATATTAAATTTGGCAACCAACATGCGGTCAATAATAATAAACAAATTATTAAGCTTGTACTAGATAATTCTCAGCCAAAAAACAAACCAATTTTTAACCTGCCTCATAGGGTACTTTACAATTCTGGAAAATTATAAATTTAATGATGCCGTCATATGACGGGCTATATGCTAGTTTAAAATAACAAAATGTCTAAATATTTCAAACTATGTTACTTTTGGTTTCGCAAATCACATTTTCAAAGAAATTTTCACCTTTAGATTTCAAACCCTGATTAGCTTTTTAAATCTCCCCAAATCTATCTTTCTATAATTTCTAATAATATTTCGAATTCAACGTAATTATTTGTTTAATATATAATGAGTCAACCTGCAGAGTAGCAATATGCACGTTATTATTTGTTTCTTAAAAGCGAGCAAAATTAAATTTTTAGCTCTACTGCTACCTTACATGATGTAGTGGGAGTTCATATACTTGCACTGCATTTCACTCTTAATTGTCGTAGCGCACAATGAATTAGAAATGGAATGCATCCTGTCTCTTATTAAGGAAAAGCGTATGTCAAAATAACATTACGAGAATAATTATTTAGTTACACGAATGAGATATTTAATTACAGAGAATAAAGTCTATTATTTGTCCAAATAAAAGGTAACGAGTCGCATGAATTCGAAAAGAATTGCATTATGACGTGATTCATTTAATCATGTCATTTAATCATTTCTTATTCTAATTTATTTAAATATCGTCTGCATTATTTTCATACGTTTTACAACTAAACTTAGATATTACGGAAATAATATTATTTTATATTTTGCTTGAATAATAAATTAGGTGCATATGCGATAGTTTTAAATTAATTCATCGATTATTTTTTGTTACTTTGAAAATGTTATTACCGATATTAACAACATATTCTTTTCATAGAAGTATAGGAGTCTCTATCAAAGATTAATAAATATCTAACTTTTAAGTTATATACCTTTGAAAATTAAAAAGTTTATTCGTGTGTGGGTTTTGTAATTTATACAAAACCACACGATTTCCAATCGATTCGCTGAATTTTGAACATCATCCATATATATCGCGAAATAATCACTGTCAATTAAAAACTCTGCTGTACATCCTATAATATGACAAGATATATTAAATTTGGCAACAAACATGCGGTCAATAACGATAAACAAATTAAGCTTATACTAGATAATTCTCAGCCAAAAAACAAATCAATTTTTAACCTGCCTCACAGGGTACTTAACAATTTTGGAAAATTATAAATTTTACTGATCCCGTCATATGACGGGCTATAAGCTAATTTAAAATAACTAATTGTCTAAATTCTTCAAAGTATGTTACTTTTGGCCTTGCAAAAGGCATTTTTAAAAGAAAACTTCACCTTAAAATTTCAAAGATTGATTAGCTTTTAAAAATCAATCTATAATTCCTAATAATCTTTCGAATTCAATTCTTTCGATTTTTTGTATAATATATAATGAGTCAAATTGGAGAGAAGGAAAATGCCCGTGAATATTCATTTCTTCAAATGCGAGCAAAATTAAATTTTTAGCTCTACTGCTACCTTACATGATGTAGTAGGATTTCATATACTTACACTGCCTTTCACTCTTAATTGTCGTCGCACACAATGAATTAGAAATTGGATGCATCTTGTCTCTTATTAAGGAAAAGCGTATGTCAAAATAACATTACGAGAATAATTATTTAGTTACACGAATGAAATATTTAATTACAGAGAATAAAGTCTATTATTTGTCCAAATAAAAGGTAACGAGTCACATTAAATCGAAAAGAATTGCATTATTATGTCATCTCATGAAGTCAAATTCATTGTATAATTTTTATATTTCTTTTTGTGTGGAATGAACGTATTGTATTTTTATGTGTAGATTTTAAAATGTCATATACATGTTTTATTTCTTTGAATAACTTTCATTTGTTGATTTACGTTGATTTAATATTAATTAAAATGAGAAACTATGATTAAAAAATAGCATATAGCCCGTCATATGACGGTATCAGTAAAATTTTTAATTTTCCAGAATTGTAAAGTACCCAATGAGGCAGGCAAAATAGTGGTTTGTTTTATTGGCTGAGAATTATCCGGTACACTCTCAATAATTTGTTTATCCCCATACTTCTTTAAAGTTTCCCTATACTGTGAATGCAGTTTAGAATCACGTTGAATTCATTTGAAAAGATAATTCAAAGTTTTCTTAGCTACGTCGTTAAGTTCTACCCAATTTTTTTTCTAACAGTAATTAATGGAAGTAAAAGAATGATACTATCATTTCTACTACAACCCTGGAGGTAGAAAATTTTGTTTATCTTCACAATCTTCTAAAGTCTCCCGTTTCTGAGAATGCAGTTTAGAATCACGTTAAATACACTTATTCAAACCATGTTGTTTATTTATAAAAAAACAAACACATAAGAGAACAAACTTTTAAATTTCAAATTTAACTTAAACTATAGATATTTATTTGTCTTTCAAATAGACTCCTAGACTTTTATAAAAATAATTTGTTTGTAATACTGGTGATAAAATTTTCATTGCAACAAAAAATAATCGAATATTAAATTTAAAATTATCACCATATGTACCTAATTTACTATTTAATCCAAAAATTATAATTTACGTTCAGTGATAAAACATATGAAAAGTAATGCAGATGGTATTTAAATAATTTAAAATAAGAAATGATTAATTCAAATGATTAAGGGAATGGCTTCATAATGCTAAGAAAAATAATGTTATTTTTTTCTAATTTATTATGTGATAAATTGATTAAATTTAAATGGCCTGCTCTTAACCCGTCGAAAATAGAAATTAAAATAATGGCATTAACCCTTTCGTGGGCCGTGGAAAGATTACTTCCCACCTACACGATCTTACAAAATACACCTGTGGGAAGAGCAAAACCCATTTCTAATATATTGGTGGTTGTTATTGAAACGACGGGAAGACTGATTTCGGCTTTGGTTTTGCTCTGTCATCAAATTTTCGATATTTTTGAATAAAAATTTAGCAGCTCTGTTTTAAAAGTTTGGAAACGTGGAGTGACAAATAAGTGGCCGACGAAAGGGTTAAATTGTCAAAAAGGGGGGGAAGGGGTGGTTTTTATGCAGTGATATGAAAGCATATTCATACCAATTTATTTTAGAATCGGATCGATAGTTTAGTAGAGGATAAACTTTACCTTGCTTTGAATTTTGCTAAACTTAAACTCGTCAAGAATCCAATATGGATGCCTCTGTCGATTCCAGGCCCAACCGCGTCATAAATTCGCGTACAGACGGAGAGAAAACTTAGGCTATTTTTATATAGGGAATTGTACTAAAGTAGTTAATTTAGGAATTATTTTTTCAGTCTAGAAGAAGTAGCATTTCAGTTACAGTCTACTTCTCTAATACACTGAAAAAAGTTAAAGTAGTATTTTTTTACAACATCCTGACTAATTCTAGTAACTATCACTTTGAAGTTACTAGCTCCCAAATTTAAAAAAAAAATATCTTTTAAAATATAATATATTGCATAAACATGTCGATCACTCTTGAACTGCAATAAAATAAGTACCTTACGAATTATGACATAAAATGACTTGTCTGTCAAGATTATTATTTCACTAAAATTTGCAATGCTTGAGGAAAAACTCGTATTAGTCCTTACAGGCAAGCCATGGGAAATTAGTATGGAATCCAATGGGTTAATATACATATAACTCGAAAAAATTGCATGCTGTAGAAAAGATGTGTTTCAATACAATAACCAAAATCTTTGGAGAATAACCATTCTCTTCGGAGGTGTAGATTCGAATCTAACCACTGCCACTATTTTCCACTTCTTTCGAGAGTAAGATGTTATCCATATTCGTAGTATATAAGTTGTCCAACAAAACAAGCACCAGTCAAGCACAAAAATTCACCAATAAAATTTTAGAGAACTTTAATGAAGCACAAATTAGTCAATTCACATCAGCCTTCCACGAGAGTAGTGAAAGTAGTAGTTCTTTTTTCAGTCTAAGAGAAATAGCAGTTAGTTACAGTCTAAGGGAAGTAATAATTCTTTACAACATCCTGACTAATTCTAGTAACTATCACTTTGAAGTTACTAGCTCCCAAATTTAAAAAAAAGAGTTTTCTTATAAATGATAATATATTGAATGACATGGGAATAACTCGTGACGTGAATAAAATAAATACATTACAAATTATGACACAAATGACTTGTCTGTCATAATTATTATTCACTAATAAATATTCAATGCATGATAAAAAATTCCGTGTTGTCCTTACTGGCAAGCCACGGGAAATTGAGTATGGTATCAAATAGGTTAATATACTTGTAACTCGAATAAATGTCATAATGGGATATTTAAATAATTTAAAATAAGTAATCATTAAATGAAATATTGTAAAGGAATGACGTCATAATGCTAGAAAAATATGCTATATTTATCTAATTTATTATGTGATAAATTGATACATTTAATAGCTTGCTCTTTAACCGAGGAATATAGGCTTGAAATAATGGCATTAAAACTATCTAAAAGGGGTAGATTTCGAACGTTTTTAAAAAACGACAATATTTTTTGCTGTGATAAGAAGCATATTTTATACCAATTGTTTTAGAATCGGATCTATAATTTAGGCTAAGAATAAAATTTACTCCCTTTAATTTTGCTAACCTTAACTCATCAAAAATCAAATTATGAATTCCTATATTAATTCAGTCCCTACCGTTTCATAAATTCCAGGGGAAAAACGGGCAGATAACTTAGGTTATAATTATATAGGGGAATTTTACTAGAGTAGTTAGAGTAGTATTTCTGTTTTCAGTCTAGTAGAAGTAGCAGTTAGTTACAGTCTAAGGAAGTAATAGTTCTTTACAACATCCTGACAAATTCTAGTAAATATAACTTTGAAGTTACTAGTTCCCAAATTTATTAAAAAAAAGTTTTTTTTTAATTTAATACATTGAATGACATCGGAATCACTGTGTGACCTGAAAGAGAAATACATTACTATTTATGACACAAATGACTTATCTGTTAAGATTATTATTTCACTAAAAATATTCAGCGCATGATGGAAAAATACGTGCCTGTCCTTAACAGGCAAGCCATGGGAAATGAGTATGGAATCCAATGGGTTAATATACTTTGTAACTCGAATAAATGGCTTAATGTGAAAAAGTCGTGTTCCAATACAATTAACCAAATCTTCGAGAATAGCCAGTCTCATCGGAAGTAATAGATTCGAATCTAACAACTGCCACTATTTTCACCTTTTTCGGGAATTATATGTTTTCCATATTCGTAGTAGATGGGTTGGCCAACAAAACACTCACCAGTGAAGTACAAAAATTCATCAATTAAAATTGTAGACCCCTTTAATGAATCCCAAATTAATCGATTCACATCAGCCCATCTTTAAGCAGAGCATCAACATTCGAACACAGCACTTATCACTCTCAATACATTCTACGATTTGGCTGTGATATGAAGCATATTTACACCAATTTATTTTAGAATTGGATCGATAGTTTAAGAGAAGATAAACTTTACTCGCTTTGAATTTTGCCAACCTTAACTATTCAAGAATCCAATATGGATGTTTCTATCCATTCCACGGCTTCATAAATTCGAGGAAAGACGGACAGATAACTAAGGCTATTATTATATAGAGGATAATGTATATGAAAATTAGATATATTGAATTAAAAGAAAACTTCTGATGCACTCGTGACCAAAAAGTTAGCCATAAATATACTTTTCTCTCTTTCTTGCGAAGTCGAAACCGAAATGGAAGGAAATATGGTATACGGATAAAATAAAATTAAAACAACATTACAGGAGTTAGTTACAGTCTAAAGGAAGTAGTAGTTCTTTAGAACATCCAGTCTAATTCTAGTAAATGTCACTTTGAAGTTACTAGTTCCCAAATTAAAAAAAAAAAAAACGTTTTTTTTTTTATAAAAGTTAATATATTGAATGACTAGGGAATCACTCGTGAACTGAATAAAATAAATACATTACGAATTATGACACAAATGACTTGTCTGTCATAATTATTATTTCACTAAAATATTCAGGGAATGATGAAAAATTCGTGTCATCCTTACAGGCAAGCCATGGGAAATTAGTATGGAATCCAATGGGTTAATATACATATAAGTGGAATAAATGGCATAATGCGATATTTAAATAATTTAAAATGATTAATCATTAAATGAGATAGTTAAAGAAATGACGTCATAATGCTAGAAAAAATATTTTACTTTTACCTATTTTTATATGATAAATTGATACATTTAATCGCCTAATCTTAACCTTGAAATATAGGCTTGAAATAATGCATTAAACTATCTAAAAGGGGAAAGGGGTAGATATCGAACGTTTTAAAGCCGAAAGCATTTTTCGCTGTGATATGAAGCATATTTATACCAATTTTGTGTAGAATCGTATCTATAGTTTAGGCGACAATAAACTTTACTTGCTCTGAATTGTGCTAACCTTAACTCATCAAGAATCCAATATGGATACCTAAATTAATTCCAGTCCCTACTGCTTCATAAATTCGAGGACAGACGGACAGATAATTTAGGCTATAATTATATAGGGGATTCTACTAGAGTAGTTAGAGTAGTATTTCTGTTTTCAGTCTAGTAGAAGTATCAGTTAGTTACAGTCTAAGGGACTGTTCTTTGCAATTGTTCTTTGCAACATCCTGACTAATTCTAATATTTATCACTTTGAAGTTACTAGTTCCCAAATTTATAAAAAAAATTTTTTTTTATTTAATACATTGAATGACATGGGAATCACTGACCTGAATAAGATAAAAATACATTACTAATTATGATACAAATGACTTGTCTGTTATGATTATTATTTCACTAAAATATTCAGCGCATGATGAAAAATACGTGTTGTCCTTACAGGCAAGCCATGGGAAATGATTATGGAATCCAGTGGGTTAATATACTTGTAACTCGAATAAATGACTTAATGTAGACAGACGTGTTCCAATACAATAACCAAAATCTTCAGAGAATAGCCAGTCTCATAGGAAGTGTAGATTCGAATGTAACAACTGCCACTATTTTCCACCTTTTTCGGGAATTATATGTTTTCCATGTTCGTAGTAGATGGGTTGGCCAACAAAACACTCACCAGTGAAGTACAAAAATTCACCAATAAAATTTTAGAGCCTTTTAATGAAGCCCAAATTAATCAATTCACATCAGCCCATCTTTAAGCAGAGCATCAACATTCGAACACAACACTTATCACTCTCAATACATTCTACGAAAGTAGTGAAAGTAGTAGTTCTTTTTTGAGTCTAGTAGAAGTAGTAGTTGTTTACAGTCTAAGGTTAATAGTAGTTAAACTCAACGTATCTCTCCTCCACTCCTCGTTTTGTAATATTTATAATTGCACTACTATTTTTCTCATATAAATGTAGAATACAGTACTAAATTCGCTAAAGGAATTGTAGTCTTTTGTAAAGATATATAATTCCATGAGATTTAACAAATATGTTACTATTTCTACACAGATACCGGCTTATTTATAACCTTACCTTCAGTGTATACAATGGGTTGTAAATACATTGTCCTGAGTTCAAAGAGACTGCCTCAAACCAGTCTCTGCTAATCACTACCACTAGTTTTCATGTCTTTCGTGAATTTAATGTTTTCCATATTCATGGTAGATAAGCTGCCCAAAAACACACTCACCAGTGAAGCACAAAACTGTACAAATAAAATTTTATAACACTTTAATTAAGCACAAAATTAATCAAATCACATTAGCCTATCATCAAGCACAGTATCAACATCCGAATGCGACAGTTATCATTATCAATACACTCTACGTGAGTAGTGAAAGTAGTATTTCTGTTTTCAATCTAGTAGAAGTAGCAGTTAGTTACAGTCTAAGAGAAGTAGTGGTTCTATACAAAATCCTGTCTAATTCTTGTAACTATCACTTGGAAGTTACTAGTTGACAAATTAAAAAAAATAGTTTTCTTATAAAAGATAATATATTAAATGACATAGGAATTACTCGTGACCTGAATAAAATAAATACATTACAAATTATGACACAAATGACTTGTCTGTCATAATTATTAGTTCCCTAAAATATTCAGTCCTTGATGAAAAATGTGTGTTATCCTTACAGGCAAGCCATGGGAAATGATTATGGAATCCAGTGGGTTAATATACTTGTAACTCGAATAAATAGCATAATGTAGAAAAGACGTGTTCCAATACAATAACCCAAATCTCAAAAATAACGTTTTGGTGGCAACATCTGTAACAAACGAAGTGCTTTTCATAAATGCCAAGAGCTAAGGGATTACAAATACGAGTCTCTATTACAGCAAAATGAAGTATCAATTATAATAATACGAGCTGAAATGCTTGACATCATATGTGACTCTTTTCGGACACGTTTCCTTTCAGTTGGACAAATAATAGACTGGGCTCAGTGTAATTAAATATTTCATTCGTGTAACTGAATTATTACTCACCTAATGTTATTCTGACACACGCTCTCCCTTATTAAAGAGCTCGAATGCATTCCATTCCTAATTCATTGTGCTCGGCAACAATTAAGGGTGAAGTGCTACTCAAGCATCTGGACTTATACTACATCATCTTATTCAGCCAGTAAAGCTAAAAATTTAATTTTAAAGAAAGTAATGCGCATTTATCATTAGTTTTAATATTACTTAAATTTACTTTTTATTACAATATATATAATACGTGTGTAAATATATAAATTACGTTTTCCAAAATATTCTCCTTGTTAAATAAAAATTTCTGCAAAATTTAAAATAATTTTCAATAAGTTTTTACATTTATTATAAAATAAGGGATTTCCAATTCCCCATTTAAAAAATTCAATTCAATTTAAAAGATTCTTTTAAGGTATAGTTAAAAGATTTAACTTTTATAAACGTATTTTATAGATTAATTGCCTGCATAACTAAAATCTGGACTCATACTACATCATTTTATAGAGCCAGTGAAGCTAAAAATTTTACACTGTTTCAAATGAATTAATAAAAGTGCATTTATCCTTAGTTTAATTATTATCCTTAACTAGTTTTATTAATGTATATATTTTATTTCTATAATTTCATAAATTAGATTTTGTGAAATATATTCCCTGTTAAATAATAATTTATCTAAAATTTAAATTAATTTTCAATAAATTGTAACTTTTATTATAAAATATGGCATTTTTAACTTCCCCATTTAGCAAATTCACTTAAATTTAAAAAAATTCTTTAAAGGTATAGTTAATGGATTTAAAAATGAATCATATTATTTAACGGTCTGCATATTTAAAATCTGGACTCATATTACATCATCTAATTGTGCCCGTAAAGCTAAAAAATTAATTTTACACTCTTTCAAAGAAAGTAATATATCTGCATTTATCAGTAGTTTTAATATTAGTTAAAATTAGTTTTTATAATAATATATATTTTATTTCTATAATTTCATAAATTAGATTTTGTGAAATATATTCACTGTTAAACAATAATTTACCTAAAATTTAAAATAATTTCAATAAATTGTAACTTTTATTATAAAATAAAGCTTTTTTCTAATTGTCTACATATTTAAAATCTGGACTCATGCTACTTCATCTTATTCAGCCAGTAGTAAAGCTCAAAATTTAATTTTACACTCTTTTAAATGAATTAATAAGAGTGCATTTATCCTTAGTTTTAATATTAGTTGCATTCAGTTTTATTACAATATATATTTTACGTCTATAATTTCATAAATTAGATTTTATGAAATATCCTCCCTGTAAATAACAATTTATCTACAATTTAAAGTAATTTTCAATAATTTGTAACTTTTATTTTAAAATAATGATTTCCAATACCCCATTTAACAAATTTACTTTCATTCTTAAAAAATAATTAATTAGACTTAACTTTCAAAAAAACATCTCGTTACTTAAATGTCTACATATTTAAAATCTGGACTCATGCTACTTCATCTTATTTCCGAATAAAGGTAAACATTTAATTTTACATTCTTTTAAGAAAGTAATAAATGTACATTTTATCATTTATTTTTAATATTACTTCCATTTAGTTTTTATTACAATGCATATTTTACTTGTATAAATTTTATAAATTACATTTTGTGAAATATCCTTCCTGTTAAAAGAATAATTTATATCAAAAATTTAAAATAATTTTTCAATAAATTCTAACTTTTATTATAAAAATATGGCCTTCTTTTTAGCTTCTCCATTTAACAAATTCAATTAAATTTAAAAATATCAACTTTAAAGGTACAGTTAGTAGATTTAACTTTTAAAAACGTATCGTAATGCTGATTTAAAATCTTGACTCATACAACATAGTTATTAGTTAATTTGTAACTTTTATTATATAATAAAGCCTTTTCAACTTCTCCATTTAACAAATTCACTTGAATTTATCTTTAAATATCTTTAAACGTATAGTTAATATATTTAACTTTTAAAAAAATTATCGTATGCTTAATTGCCTGCATATTTAAAATCTGGAATCATACTACACCATCGTATTCAGCCATTAAGTTCAATATTGATTTTACATTCTTTTCAAAAAGGTAATAAATGTGTATTTTTTATTACTTTTAATATTATTTCCAGTTAGATTTTATTACAATATATATATATATATATATATATATATATATTTATATATATATATATATATATATATATATATATATATATATATATATATATATATATATGTAATGAAAATGACTTCTTGATGGGGGGTTGCAGTCATGGCCATAAAAATGATACCGTTTCAGCTAAAGACCTTTATTAAGATAACTTTGAAGGACGGGTTCCCACATTATCATAGGGACAAACTGAAGGGTCAGCTAGCATGAAGTTCTATGTACAAGATACGTAACATCTGGGTCAACATCTGTGGGGAAAAAAAAATCTGTCTCCGCTAGCGTGTATCTCCTTTTTATTTGGAAATTTCCTAAACTGCCATGTAGGTTTATAATTGGCCAGGCCCCTTCTCTGAGGGCGTAAGCTGTAGCCCCAGTGGTCAGTTTAGGTTAGGGGTTAAAAAGGGGAATGGAAAATAACACGGGAATTTTTACCCTTGATTTAAGTTTTGAAAACCCCTGAGAATTTTCCTTACAAAAGAATTTTCATTACATATATATATATATATATATATATATATATATATATTATATATATATATATATTATATATATATATATATATATATATATATATATATATCTATATATATAATATATATTTTATATATATATATATATTATATATATATCGTGTATAATTTTATCCTAAATACAGTTAAATAACCTAATTTAAAATAAATATTTATGTAAAAATTTAATATAATTTTCAAATAAGTTCCGACTTTTACTACAATATAAGGTAATTTTCAACATTTTCATTTAAGAAATTCAGTTGAAATTAAAAAAAAATTCTTTAAAAGGTATAGTTAATGGATTTAACTTTAAAAACGTATCGTATTTTCTTAACTGTCTGTATATTTAAAATCGGGACTCATTCTACATCCTCTTAACCAGCCAGTAAAGCTAAAAAATTATATTTTACACTTTTTTACGAAAGTAATAAATATGCATTTATCATTAGTTTTAACATTAGTTTCATCTAGTTTCCCTTACAATATATATTTCTCGTGTATAATTTATAAATTACATTTTGTGAAATATAATCCATGTTAAATAACAATTTATGGAAAATTCAAATAATTTGGAATAAAATTGTGACTTTTATATAAAAAACAACGGATTTTCAACTTTTTAATTTAATTTTCAACTTCTCCATTTAAAAAAAATTAACTTGAATTTCAAAAAAATTCTTAAAAGGTATAATTAAAGGATTTAACTTTTTAAAACATATTATATTAATTAATAGTCTGCAAATTTAAAATTATAAACTAGCTTATGACAACTGACTTTTTAATTGTCGTTGTTTAGGAAAAGAGATACAAGATTTAAAAAATACTTATAGAAATAGTCTGTTAACACTTTATTGAAAGAATCATATATGCTTATTACGTGTTTTCCCCTCAGTGAAACGAATGAGGACAATTTCAACAAATTTCCTTCTTTTAAAAGGTTTTAATAATTTAAGAACAATTTTTTATGTAATCAATTTACAATACATTAAAAAATTCTTAGAATTCCATCTAGAAGACGATTTAAACATGTAATATTAGAATACATTCTATATGCTACTTTATAGAAAATTAAAGGATTTTTTTCTCATTACGATTTTAACTAGAAAGTGAAAGAATCAAAAACACCTAATGAATAAATATATAGAAAAATGTCTATGCTTGTAGGCGTGCTTGTTGTCTGTAAAATGTATAACATATTAAAATTATTCTAATATTTTAATACTGCCAAAAATAAATTAAATGTTACTTATTTTTTAGTCTAAGTAATTTTGAAAAAAATGTTTTCATACAATCCGTTATTGTTTTGTAGAATTAAATGTGTTTAAATGTGTCATGCAAAGAGTGGTGAAAAATATAGTTTTAAGAAAAAAGCCTTAAATTTTTGAAACCTGCAAGTAATTCATATAATACTTTATAAATCGATGTAAAACTCGTATTAGAATAGCTTTATCAATGCTTTAATTTGCATACTGATAATTAATTCATAAAATTTAATTAAAAATTGTTTAGGACTTTTGAATTTTTAAATCTTTTGAGGCTCTTTAGATTTGTATCATGCAAAAAATTCTCGAATCCTAAGCTTGAATGAAATCATTATTTCCCCTTTGGTATTACTTAATGTATTCCACTTTTATTGTCATAAATATATAAACATTCCAGTATATTTTTATTTACCATAAAAAACAGCTTTTCAGAATATACGGATGCATCATTTCTAAAAGTTAAGAACTCTAAAAACTTTGAGCTATGGCCATTTTTATGTGCGCTATAGTTCATATCCTAAAATCACATAAATCACTTTCCAAACAATAGGATAAAAGTGGCAATATCTCAATATTAGTTTTGAGTCATTGCCGTTTATTGCAGAGCTGCCAACCTTCTTTTTAATTATTTTGAAAATATTTTTTTTTTACTTTTTGAAACTATACTATTCTCATTATATAAATATTATACTTTTTTTTTCCCCCCCCCCCCCCCCCCCCCCCCCCCCCCCCCACCCCCCCCCCCCCCCCCCCCCCCCCCCCCACATATATACCCCCCCCCCCCCCCCCTTTTTTTTTTTTTATTGCTATTAATATACTTATTAGATACTATATATATATATATATATATATATATATATATATATATATATATATATATATATATATATATATATATATATATATATATATATATATATATATATATATATATATATATAATATTAGCGATTAAGTTGTTACATTTCATAATGAGTATAATTCTACTAAAAAAATCATTAGATGTACGCTGAAAATGTGAGAAATTATTTATTTCATATGACAGAGATTTACGGTTCAACAACGCCAGCGCGAAAGTGACCTAGGGTCGAAAGCGAAGTGAGTGACCCTCCTTTGACCCCATGGTGAAGAGGGGTTGCTAACCGCGGAGTAGCAAAGCCTCCTAGAGGTCTAGGAGGCTTTGAGAGTAGCCATCTTCGGTCAAGGCAACGCTGTCGAACGAACTTTTTCGGGAGATTTGCGGACACCCTCAGAGAGAGAGCAAGGAAGACGGAGTGTGAAGCTTGATTTCTCCTGCAGTTTTTACACCATTTTCCTTTTTACACCAAGACGCCATGTTGGGCAAATCTTCGACCGAGCATGGTTCCTTTGGCATAATGGCCTAGTCAGTATTTTTATTTCCTATTTACACCTTTATTTATATTGAAAATAAATAAAATTCAGCCGGAAGTTTTTTTAGTTTTTTATTTCAATTTTTATTTTCTCACTTGTACTCCACTTATACGTGCGGCTGGTCTAGTCGCTCACTCGGTGCCATCTTAATAATGACAACACTGAAGTAAAGAATTCAACTCTTAGAAAAATTGAGGTAAAGTTTATTTTATCCTTTATTTTTTAAAATGTACAAAAACCATTAACATACGGTAAACTATATCAAAATGATCGCTTTAAACTTAAATTATGATAGTTTGGCTACTTTTAGCTACACGACGGTAAATGAGACCAGAAACTGGATATTAAAGCTTCTAAATTCTATACATATCCATGACAAAAGTGGGATCCTAACATATGAACTTAACACTGAAGAACAGCGTTCTACCCCTTCGGTTCAGCATAAACATTTCTGAGATTATTAAAATTAAAATTTAGTTTATATAATATCAAAATTTTCAAAAAAATTAATTGTATACGTAAATATTTATTTCTTCTAAATAAACTGTTCCAATTCATCAAACAATAAAATAATGCACAGAAAAATTCAAAAATCATTATGTAACAAGGCAAAGTTTAAAAATGCTTTAAAAGTATTAGATTACAATCTTTTAAAGATTCTTAGTTACTGATACTCCAATGTAGAGTTGTACGAAGTTCCACAACTAAGTTAACAATTTCCTAAAATACTTCCTTGATGTATTCCACTTTTATTATTATAAACTTATAAATATTCCTCTATATTATTTATTTACCATAATAAACAGCATTTCAGAATATAGAGATCCCCTAGTTCTAAAGGGTAAGAACTAAAAAATTTTGAGATATTGCCATTTTTATGTGCGCTATAGTTCATATCATAAAATCACATAAATCAGTTTCCGAACAATAGGATGAAAATGGCAATATCTCAATATTAGTTTTGAGTTATTTCCGTTTATTGCAGAACTGCCAACATTTTTTAAAATTAATTTGAAAATAAAATTATTTTTCTTGACTTTTTAATACTACACTATTCTCAATGTATAAATATAATACTTATATACTATTAATATACTATTAGATAACTATAAATATACTATTAGTGAAAAGGCTTTTACACTTTATAATGAGTAAAATTCAATTAAAAATATCATTCGAAGTAAGACGAAAATGTTACATATTATTTATATCATATGACAATGTTAAAGTGGTCAACTCTTAGAAAAATTGAGCGAAAGTTTATTTTTTCATTTATTTATAAAATGTACACAATCTATTAACATACAGCTATATCCAAATCATCACTTAAAATTTAAATTATTAATAATTTGACTATTTTTACCTACGTGAGAGCTAATGAGACCAGAACCTGGAGATTAAAGTATCTAAATGCTATAGATGTCCATGCCAAAAGTGGAATCCATACCCATGAATTTAGCTACTGAAGAGAAGCGTTTTACCCATTCGGTCATCTTTCAGCATACACATTTCTGAGATTATAAAATTAAAATTTAATTTATATAATATCAAAATTTTCATAAAAAATAATTGTATACGTAAATATTTATTTTTTTATAAATAAATGCTCCAATTCATTAATAAAAAAATGCAAAAAGGAATTCAAAAATCCTCTATGTAATAATAATCTAAATTATCTATCTGTCTATCCTCGAATTTATGAAGCGGTTGTACCTGGAATAGATAGAGGCATCCATATTTGATTCTTGAAGAATTAGGGTTAGCAACGTCCGAAATCCACCCCTTCCCCCTTTTCTTGCATTTAATGCCATTATTTCAAGCCTTATTATCCCCTATTAAGAGCAGGAGATTATATTTATTAATTTGTCACATAATAAATAGCTAAAAATAACATTTTTATAGCATTTTGACGTCCTTCCTTTAACCATCTGATTTAATGATTTCTTACATTAAATTATTTAAATATCGTCTGCATTATTTTCATACGTTTTATCACTGAAGTTTGATATAACGTAAATGATTTTCTTTTAAATTTGGCTTAAATGATAGATTAGGTACATATGTGATAGATTTAAATTTAATCATCGATTAATTTTTATTGCAATGGGAATTTTATCACCGGAATTAACAACAAATTCTATCTAAATCCAGGGTGTAGTGGAAATGATAGTTTCATTCCTTTATTTCCATTAATTACTGTGCCAAAAAAAATTGGGAAGAAGTTAACGATAATTTCTACGTAGCTAAGAAAACTTTGAATTATCATTCTAAATGAATTCGCCGAACGATGGCCTACTGGTTAGGGTGCTGACCTTCGGTCCCAGAATTCGTGAGTTCGAATCCCACTGTGGCATGAATTTTCGTAGCCGTTCGGAATTGGCTTAATTCAGTAGGTCCCGGTCTCATTAGCCCTCGTGTTGCAAAAAGTATACCGTAGCACTCCAAACCAAACCAAACCAAATCTAAATGAATTCAACGTCATTTTAAACTGCATTCACAGTATCGGAAAATTTTAGAGGAGTATGAAGATAAACAAATTATTGAGCGTGTACCAGATAATTCTCTGCCAAATAACAAACAATTTTTTACATGCCTTATAGGGTACAATTCTGTAAAAGTAAAAAATTTACAAATCCAGTCATATGACAGGTTATATGCTACTCTTTATATAATAAGACAAAGTTTCAAAATGCTTTAAAAGTATTAGATTACAATCTTTTAAAGATTGTTAGTTACTTATACTCGAAAGTACAGTTGTACGAAGTTCCACAACTAAGTTAACAATTTCCCAAAATACTTTCTAAATTCTACCGTTCCTTCAATGTTAAAGTCTGTTAACTTTACGTGAAATTTATTTCGAGTACGCATGAAATATTACAGACTTGGACTCGATTGAAAGACTCCAACAAGAGAACTACGTTCGTGTTTCGAGAACTGATGGGATTATAGAATCGCTATTCTATTAAAACAATTCTTTCAATTTTAAATTTAGGTTTCAGGGAGCGGGGAAGCTGGGAACTGCAAGTCGGACAAAGAGTTCGTTTAATCCTAATTGCGAATTATAAGTTCTTAAAATTTGTCAAGGGCAATTAAGCTTTATTCAAAAGTTAGGGGGTGTCAGGCTTTTCAAAATGACATTTGTTAAGCCCCAAGCTACTTCAAATAAGACGTAATTAGCGTAATCTTTAAGAAACGCATTCTAGTAATTTATTTCATTTTCTGGGTTTATGGAGTTATAATTTTTTTTTGTTTGAAGAAAAGACTATTTTGACAGCTTCGTTAAATTTATTAAACATCAAATTAAATTAATAAAGTTAGAATAATTCATGAATATTTTCTACATTGTGTGCAGTAGTAAATTATTTGTTAGTACCCGGGAATGATTGACATTGTTATTCTTGATATACTAGCATATAGCACGTCATATGACGGGTTCAGTGAAATTTTCAATTTTCTAGAATTGTAAAGTACCTTATAAGTCAGGTAAAAAAAATGGTTTCTTTTTCTGGCTGAAATTATATAATAATTTTTTTTATCTTCATTAAACTACAAAAACTTTATTTGTTTATCTTCATTTCAACTAAGTTATATTTTATTGTTCCGTTTGAAAGTTACATTAATTAAAGTCAAACATGGCACAATAAAATATTATTTTGGAAATCACTCCCCCCCCCAACACAAAAAATAGCAAATGTAAAGTAAGTTACTTGAGTTTGACTGAACTAACGATATTCATTGTACAGATCTTGTTGTCTTGTACCACTTGGTCAAACCAAGCACAAATCTGTATTAAGGCAAAGTTGTGCGCCTTCGTTTTAACGAACACCTCAAGGTTGAAAGCACGACTTCCTGCTCAAGTGAGTTCTCGTAATTTTGAAGTAGAGATCAAGCAGAAGACCCATAGGCTTGGCCTGCCTGATGTAATGATTAAGAATTTAAAGGAAATTGTGACCACAAACATATTTTACGTGCCCAAGTCACCTTTAACGAACACGGAGGATCTTAGGGCTGCTAGAGCTTCGAACCCGAAACCCTTCAGTTACGAAAGCGTTGCCTTTGCCGACTGAGCTCATGGTACAGTGAATCAATATTTTCCGAATTAACTCTAAAAATTAATTAATAATAAAAAGGCAAAAATATTAACAATTTTATTAAAATGAATATTAAAAATCAAATAACATTTAAGACTAATACAAAAATTTTAAATAAATTTTTAACTTTTTAAAAGCATTGCTAAACGTGTTACAAGGTACCACAAAAAGAAAATATATTTAAACATTTAGAGTATTTTTATATAAGACTGGTGGAAGGTTTGGTTTGGAGTTCTACGATCTACTTTTTTGCAACACGAGGGCTAATGAGACCGGCACCTACAGTTTAAAGCCGATTCCGAACGGCTACGAACATCCATGCCACTGTGAGATTCGAACCCATGAACTCCGAAAGCCAACACTCTAACCAATCGGACATCTTTCGGCAAGACCGGTGAGTAGTAGGTAGACCGAGAGAGAGTAGGTTATTTTTCCATCTCCTGGTTTCCATAGGAAAAATCTATGAGTTTTTATTCCGTGCTACTTTCTCACTGTTATTCAAGAAACTTCTCCCAGAGAATCATGAGCCTCACACTAATCTAAGCAATTTTGATGCGTTAGCAATAATCTCATAATACTACTTCTATCTGCAGGAAGTTCCAAAAATATTAAAATCTGGCGAATAATAGAGAGATTACTTATTTTATTGCAATTATATAGTAACCACAAGTTGGTATTCATTAGCAAGAAACTTTGTATATTGCTTTGAAAATTTTTAATTGTAGTTGTAACTGAGAGATATTGCGTTATTTTATAAGGTATTGTACATTGTGTCTCAAGCAGAGTATTAGATAATTTTAGAAAGTTCATATACATATGCTGATCCGTTGTTAATGCACTGTGCATGAATCAGGCAGCAGTAGTTAAAGCAATATATCTCTATATCACTACACACAATACTTTATACTACCATATAGCCCGTCATATGACGAGATGAGTAAAATTTTTAATTTTCCAGGATTGTAAAGTATCCTATAAGGCAGATAAAAAGATTGGTTTGTTTTTTGGCTGAGAATTATCTTGCAAGGTAGATAGAATTTGTTGTTAATACCTATGATAAAATGTGTTGCCACAAAAAATAATCGATGATTAAATTTAAAATTATCACATATGTACCTAATCTATTATTTCAGAAAAATTGAGTTAAGTTCAGTGATGACATGTATGAAAACAATGCAGACGATATTTAAATAATTTTACATAGGAAAAAAATAAATGAGATAAATTTCAAAATCACATTTCTTGCTATATATATATATATATATATATATATATATATATATATATATATATATATATATATATATATATATATATATATATATATATATATATATATAAAAAATATATATAAATATATATATATGCATATATACATACAAATATATCATACATATATATATATAATGCATATATATATACATATATATATAATATATATATATACATATATATATACATATATATATATACATATATATATATATATATATACGTTTATATAACTTTCTGAACTGTCAAAATACTTTCAAAATTGCGATTTAACCTTATACATTATCATCGGTGATTTTTCTCGGTTATATTTATATACATCATTTACGATCTATCAGAAAAGTTTTGATTAGCAAAATAAAACATTTTATTATTTATTTTTCAATCTCGGATTATTTTGTTATATTTGCTGGAAAAAAAATTTTGTTTTCCAATTAAAAAACAGAAATAATGTAATTTGCATCATCGCTGGTGATATCACAGCATTAAAAAAAAATTAAGATCTAACTTTTAACATCTTAAAAGCCCTTTTTAAGTTCTGACTGATAATTGTTTGTAGAATAACTTTAAAAAAATATTTGTAACTTCGAAAAAAATTCTTCTTTGAATTCTGAAAAATTTGATATTTGAATTTTGTTAACCCTAACCCAAGAATCCAATATGGATGCTTCTATTCACTCCAGGACCGAACGCTTCATAAATTTCAGAAAAGACGGACATATGAACTAGGCTATTATCATATAGCGGATCCCATATCAGTTAATTTTTTTATTTAAATTTCATGAAATTTTTTTTATTTAAAATTAAATCAAGGTTTTACAGAGTGACAATACACATAATGAATATTCATTTAACTTTAAATATTATGATCTCACAGAAAATTTTAAATCGTGAATTTTGTGGTTTAAAATATCCAAAAGTTTGCCGACACATCATCTAACGAACACTCTTTCCTTTGAGGGATAGATTTACTATGCATCTCACACAAAACCTAAATTTCCAAAAATGACAAGTTGTGTACATTTACTTCATTTCGAATTCGAATTTAAACGGGAGAAATATTCAGTGCGTTAAAAAGACTCGTAAAGGACCGATGATGCATAATTCAAAGAGACGTAATTTCTACACATTTTGTATTGACTAACTCGGCGACATTACGCAAATGAACTCGTTTCCTTGAGGCCTCGCGTAAAAGACTAGCAGGTGCAAAGGGAGGAGGGAGACATAATCAAATTCAAAGCATGTCTGAATAAAATATTACCGCTATCGATGATTTTCAGCAACACGGTAAATCATGTCACCGTTGGGAGCAGCAAATCTTTTCAAAATTTTGTCTCGTTTTGTTTCAAGCGGAATATTCCAGTTTGTAGTTTGAAACGAAACATTGTAGAAGCTCTTTGTAATTAGTCATTCGTTTCTATTGAGAGAGTAATTGCACTGGAAAAGCGGTGTTTTTAATATAAAGAGAAATGTTACTGAGGTCGTTTCGCACCCTGTGTTAAAGTAGGGGTATTACATTATTTAATAGCATGTATTTATTGGAATAAAATCTACTGATTTATAATATACGAGGGTCTATTTAACATGTAAACATTAATTTTATGATAATGACTAGAAATATGGGGTATGTAAATTGGTGTTGATACAAAAAGACGACATGCATGGCATTTAAAAGTTATTCGAAGTTAAATGAATGTAAAGCAAATAATGATTAATAATCTTTAAAAGTATAGTTGATTTAATTACAAACTATTCATAGTTTGTGAATAAATTAAGTATACTTTTAGTACTAAAATATTAGAAGATATTCTATAATAAAGAAAATATATTACGAATAGACTTATACCCATCATATGAAGTGATTGGTAATTTTTTAATTTTTCAGAATTGTAAACTAACTTATGAGGCGGTTAAAAAAATGGTTTGTTTTTAGCTGAGAATTTTCTAGCACACGCTCAATAATATTTTATCTTCACATTCTTCTAAAGTCTCCCGTTACTGAGAATGCAGTTTAGAATCACGTTGAATTCATTTAGTCATACTGTGTGGTTATTTATAAAAAACAAACCCACAAACGAACACACTTCTTATGTTTTAAAGATATATAACTTCAAAGCTGGATATTTATTAGACTGTGAAATAGATAGTAGACTTTTATGAAAAGAATTTATTGGTAATATCGGTGATAAATTTCTTATTACAACAAAATATAATGGATGATCAAATTCAAAATTATAACATATGTACCTACTTTATTATTTATGCCAAATATAAAAGAAAAGTACTTACGCAATATCTAAGTTCAGGATAAAACGTATGAAAATAATGTAGATGATATTTAAATAAATTAAAATAAGAAATGATTAAATGAGATGGTTAAAGAAATTTAGTCATAAGGCTAGAAACATGTTGTTGTTCCCTTTTAATTATGTGAAAAAACATATCATTTCACTTTCAAAATTATGATCTCACGAAATTTTAAATCGTGGTTTAAATTTACTGGTTTAAATTATCTAAAAATTTTGCCGACACATTAACTAACGAATACACTTTCCTTTGAGGGATATATTTACTATTCATCTCACACAAAACCCAAATTTCCAAAAATGACAAGTTGTGTACTTTTACTTCATTTCGAATTCGATTTTAAACGGGAGAAATATTCAGCGCGTTAAAAAAGACTCGAAAAGGACCGATGCTACATAATTCAAAGAGACGTAATTTCTACACATTTTGTATTGACTAACTCGGCAACATTACGCAAATGAACTCGTTTCCTTGAGGCCTCGCGTAAAAGACTAGCAGGTGCAAAGAGACATAATCAAATTCAAAGCATGTCTGAATAAAATATTACCGCTATCGATGATTTTCAGCAACACGGTAAATCATGTCACCGTTGGGAACAGCAAATCTTTTCAAAATTTTGTCTCGTTTTGTTTCAAGCGGAATATTCCAGTTTGTAGTGTGAAACAAAACATTGTAGAAGCTCTCTGTAATTAGTCATTCGTTTCTACTAAGAGCGTAATTGCACTAGAAAAGCGGTGTTTTTAATATAAAGAGAAATATTACTGAGGCCGTTTTGCACCCTGTGTTAAAGTAGGGGTATTACATTATTTAATAGCATGTATTTATTGGAATAAAATATACTCATTTGGAATATACGAGGTTCTATTTAACATATAAACATTAATTTTATGATAATGACTAGAAATATGGGGTATGTAAATTGGTGTTGATACAAAAAGACGACATGCATGGCATTTAAAAGTCATTCGAAGTTAAATGAATGTAAAGAAAATATTGATTAATAATCTTTAAAAGTATAGTTGATTTATTTACAAACTATTCATAGTTTGTGAATAAATTAAGTATACTTTTAGTACTAAAATATTAGAAGATATTCTATAATAAAGAAAATATATTACGAATAGACTTATACCCATCATATGAAGTGATTGGTAATTTTTTAATTTTTCAGAATTGTAAACTAACTTATGAGGCAGTTAAAAAAATGGTTTGTTTTTAGCTGAGAATTTTCTAGCACACGCTCAATAATATTTTATCTTCACATTCTTCTTAAGTCTCCCGTTACTGAGAATGCAGTTTAGAATCACGTTGAATTCATTTAGTCATACTGTGTGGTTATTTATAAAAAACGAACACACTTCTTATTTTTTTAAGATATATAACTTCAAAGCTGGATATTTATTAGTCTGTGAAATAGATAGTAGACTTTTAGGAAAAGAATTTATTGGTAATATCGGTGATAAATTTCTTATCACTACAAAATATAATGGATGATCAAATTCAAAATTATAACATATGTACCTACTTTATTATTTATGCCAAATATAAAAGAAAAGTACTTACGCAATATCTAAGTTCAGGATAAAACGTATGAAAATAATGTAGAAGATATTTAAATAAAAAGGTTATCTTTACCTGGATATTATGAGATAAACTTATATCGCCTGTTTTTTAACCGGGAAACATATGGCTTGATATAATGACATAAAATCACGAAAAGTAGGGAAGGGTTTGATTTCAACAGTTTTAAAGACGACAGTATTTTTCGCTGTGATATGAATCATATTTATATCCATTTTAGGATGTTAGATAGTTTAGGAAAAGATAAATTTTACTCGCTCTGAATTTTCTTAACTCTAACTCATCAAGAATTCAATATGGATTCTCTCTCTCTATCCATTCCAGGACGAACCGCTTCATAAATTCGAGGACAGACGGAGATAACTTAGGCTAGTATTATATAGGGATGCTATATGAGTTCTTTATTTTAGATTTGCCAAATATTTTTATTTTAAAATGATAATTAATGTTTTCTTTTAACAAAAGGTATGGTAATATACATAATAAATATATATTAAACTTTAAAATTATGGATCTCACGAAATTTTAAATCATGAATTTAGTGGTTTAAAATGTCCAAAAGTTTGCAGCCACATCAGCTATGAATACACTTTCCTTTGAGGGATATATTTACTATTCATCTCACACAAAACCTAAATTTCCAAAAATGATAAGTTGTGTACTTTTACCTCATTTCGAATTCGATTTTAAGCGTGAGAACTATTCAGCATCTTAAAAAGACCCGAAGAGGACCGATGCTGCATAATTCAATGAGACGTAATTTCTACACATTTTGTATTGACTAACTCTGCGACATTACGCAAATGAACTCGTTTCCTTGAGGCTTCCCGTAAAAGACTAGCAGGTGCAAAGGGAGGAGGGAGACATAATCAAATTCAAAGCATGTCTGAATAAAATATTACCGCCATCGATGATTTTCAGCAACACGGTAAATCATGTCACCGTTGGGAGCAGCAAATCTTTTCAAAATTTTGTCTCGTTTTGTTCAAGCGGAATATTTCAGTTTGTATTTGAAACGAAACATTGTAGAGCTTTTGTAATTAGTCATTCGTTTCTATTAAGAGCTTATTGCACTAGAAACGCGGTGTTTTTTATATCAAATAGAATATTACTGAGTTTTGACCCTGTGTTAGTAGGGTTACTACATTATTTAATAGCATATATTTATTGGAATAAAATCTATCTGATTTGGAAGTACGAATTTATTTAACATAAACATTAATTTTATGATAATGACTAGAAATAGGGGTATGTAAATTGATGTAATACATAGACTAAGTGCATAAGGTTTAAAAATTATTCGAAGTTAAATATGTAAAATAAACATGATTAAATATTTAAATGTATACTTGTTTATTCAAACTAAATATTGAAATATAACAAGTTATTCTTTTTCTAGCAGATAGCGTCATATGTATGATTAGTAAAATTTTTTAATTTTTTAAAAGTAAGTACCTTTTGAGGCAGTTGTAAAATAGTTAACTGAGAATTATCTGTACACACTGAATATTTGTTTTGCTTCACCACTCTTCTAAAGTACCGTTACTGTGAAAGCATTTAGAATATTAAATCATTTATTTAAAACGTGTTTATGTATACACACACACAAAAAAAACTTCTTAAATTTCAAAGATATATAATTAAAATATTTATTAGGTTTTTGGTTTGAGTTTTTGGAGTGCAAAACGGTCTACTTTTTTCAAAACTAATGAGACCGCGACCTACAGTTTAAAGATTCGAACGGAGAAATATGCACAGTTTGAAACGAACTTTACGAAGGCTATCTAACCAAATATTTTCGGCAGGATATTTTTTAGTCTGTGAAATAATCTAGACATTTATGAAAAGTATTTTTGTAAATATCGGTGATAATATTTTCATGCAACAAAAAATCGATGATTAAATTAAATTTCACAATGTACCTAATCTTATTTATCAAAAAAGACATTTTTTATATATTATCTAAGTTCTGTATAATAACTTATGAAAATAATGCAGAACATTTATATTTAAAGTAAGAAATGATAAATGCGATGGTTAAAGGAATGACTTCATAATACTATAAAAATGCTTTTTTTACATATTTATATGTGATAAACTTAATCGCCTGCTCTCTTACCGTTGTTAAACATATTTGATATAAAGGCATTAAAAAATTGAATAATGTATTTCTATTTTAAAGATTTCTTGATTTTTTGTAACACTAACTTTTTAAATCCAATAAATGTATCCATTATAAGCTTCTAAATAGGACAGATAAACAGATAACTTTAGATTTATTTTAATAGAATTCCATAAGAATTCTCTATTTAGATTTCGACAATGTTCTTGTTAAAAAATAAATCAAGGCTTTTTTACTCATTATGGTAATACACATAATGAATATATATTTAACTTAGAAAACTATGATCTCACGAAATTTTAAATCGTGAATTTAGTGGTTTAAAATATCCAAAGGTTTGCCGACACATCAACTAACGAATACACTTTCCTTTCAGGGATAGATTTACTATTCATCTTACACAAAACCCAAATTTCAAAAAATGACAAGTTGCTTAATTTTACTTCATTTCGAATTCGATTTTAAACGGGAGAAATATTCAGCGCGTTAAAAAGACTCGTAAAGGTCCGATGCTACATAATTCAAAGAGACGTAATTTCTACACATTTTGTATTGACTAACTCGGCAACATTACGCAAATGAACTCGTTTCCTTGAGGACTCGCGTAAAAGACCAGAAGGTGCAAAGGGAGGCGGGAGGCATAATCAAATTCAAAGCATGTCTGAATAAAATATTACCGCTATCGATGATTTTCAGCAACAAGGTAAATCATGTCACCTTTGGGAGCAGCAAATCTTTTCAAAATTTTGTCTCATTTTGTTTCATGTGGAATATTTCTGTGTGTAGTTTGAAACGAAACATTGTAGGAGCTCGTTGTAATTAGTCATTCGTTTCTATTAACCCTTTGAAGGGCACTGGTATATATAATATACCGGCTGTTAAAAACATTTCTCTGATTTATATAGAAAAAAAGTTTTTGATTTTCAAATTTTTGATACTTCAAACTATCGACACTTAATATTGTTTCCTTCTTTTAATTATTCCTGTCAGAACCTGCTTTTAGAATCAGGCTCTCTCAAAATCAGATTCTAAAAGCAAAAATTCTAGTTAAGACTTTAAAATAAAAGTACTTATTTAAATTTCTCTTACAAATTTATTATCTATTTGATTTATACACCCTTTTAATAAAAATTATTAATTATTTTTCCAAAGTTATTAAAAATTGCCATTTTTATGTTGTTCCAAGGTCGCAATCAAATTGTCCCTTTCTTATTCTTTAAGTAATATAATTTATTTTTCATATGCTTCATATTTAAAAGGTTCATAGATAACATTTATAAACTAATTTCATTGAAAACCAAAAAGTTTCTATGGGTGCCCCTCAAAGGGTTAAGAGAGTAATTGCACTAGAAACGCGGTGTTTTTGATATAAAGAGAAATATTACTGAGGCCGTTTTGAACCTTGTGTTAAAGTAGTGATATTATATTATTCAATAGCATGTATTTATTTGAATAAAATCTACTGATTTGCAATATACGAAGTACTATTTAACATGCAAACATTAATTTAAGATAATGACTAGAAATATGGGGTATGTGAATTGATGTACATACATAAAGACGGCATGCATGACATTTAAAATTTACTCGATGTTAAATAAATGTAAAGAAAATATTGATTAAAAAATCTTTAACACTAATGGATGTTGATCATATACCTATTTTTACTGAAGTGAGACAATTTGACTCATACAAGAAAATTGAAGTTTTTTGCAAAGAAAATAGTCCTGAATTAATTTAAATGAAATGTATATTATCAAAATATTCATGTAAAACATTTTTTACATATAAAATCTGTTTTTGAGACACATTTTCCGCAAGCATTTCTATCACATTTAGCACAATGGTTTCTACATCTGCTTCTTTTGCCCTATTGTTGAATTTAACAATTCTTCCATGCTCCTGTAGCATGAATTTCTGTCACTGGAGTGGAAGTGTTCTCGACTTCTTCTCTATATTTACTTTTTAGCTCTTCAGCCTATTGGAAAATAAAATCTTTTCTTGAAATATTTATTTGAGTCTTCTCTTTATACAGAATCCAAGCATTGATAGCTGCTAAATCTAAAACGTTGTAGAAAACATGTAGAGACCATCTGCGTGAATGAGAAGAGAAACAAATCACGTGCGACTTGACTGTTGGTGCCCAGGTCTGATAGGACCAATAAATTTCATATTATGCGATTAATTGTTAAGCGATTCTGTGAGTCAAAATGGCTCACAACCGTGAAAATAGGTATACCACATTTGATAAACGAGTGGATCGGGACAGCCAATTTTGGGTGATTACACTTCCGGTAGAAAATTGCTTGCTTCTCAGTTTATTGTAATGTACAGTAAATAGCCTGATTTAAGCATGAGAAAATTACTCATTGAAATATATTTCAATATTGTACTCATTGAAATATATTTCAAAATTGTAGGAGCTCATATTTTTTCTATCAAAGAATATTCAAGAAAAATTCTCTTTTACTCTTTATTAAGTGAAAAATTATTCAATTTTGCTGTATACTTTAAATAAAAATCAATTTTAACAATTGTCAAAAAAGTGTAAAAAAATATTTGAAATAAAATAAAATATTAAATCATAAAAATAATAATAAATATTAAGATTAATAAATTTATTACAATAAAATATTAGAAATACTAGCACTTTTCAAGCTCATTTCTTAGCAGAAACTAATTTTAAAAACTTAAAACGACAAAAACTAACAAAAAAAGAAGAAAAAATTAAATAAAATTCAAATAAAAAGGAGAAAATTGACTGAAAATATTGTCAAAAATGTAAATAAAAGAAAATAACTGTCCAATTATTGAGTAGTTTTAGTTAATATATTAGTGAATAGATGGCGCCAATAAGCCAAGTAATTTTCTACCGGAAGTGTAAGCACCCAAAATTGGCTGTCCCGATCCACTCGTTTTGATAACGCGAAATGAAAGTGTCTGCATTGAAGAGGAATGAAAGTGTATATATATTTTATTACGTAACTAAAAACCAACGTAGGTTTTTGAAAAGGGATATTAAAATTTTATATATATATATATAGTGATCAAATTTTTAATGAGTTAAATTGGCTTTATCCGTAAATGAAGTGTTAAAAGTATACTTGATTTATCCACAAACTCTCAAATATTGAAATATAATAAGATATTCTATAATAATGAAAATATATTACAATATCTTTCTTAAAATGATTATTTAGTTAGATAACAAATAAGAAATATGTAAGTTCAAATATTTTTATTCACAATTTCATAAAATGACTTTGACTTGAAAGAAATTGTGCTAAAATTTTAAAATTAAAAATTAACATAATTTTGTAAATTATGTTAAAATTACTGTCAACCTACCTACATTGTATTTCGTTCTGGTTTAAACTCTTTTCTTACTTGAGGGCAGGGCTTCGAACCGTAATTTTTTTTGTTCCGGTTTTCGTTCCGGTTCAACTAAAAAATTAATATCGGTTCAGTTCCGGTTTTCGCTATGCCAAAAATAACGGTTTTCGGTTCATTTCCGGTTTTCGCTCCGCCAAAAATAACTGTTTTCGCTTCAGTTCCAAATGAATATTTATTATTATCATTTTATGTATATTCTTATTTGTACTAAAAATATAATTCTATCATAAACAAAAAATGTAATTCTATCAAAATTTAGAAGATTTTATTCTTTTTTTAATTGGTACACTATGTGAATTGATACAAACAGCAGGTACGATAAGAGCGGCGAGCATTGGCATTGTTATCCATTATCAAAATCGCATTTGACAACTAGGTTCATGATTACCCACATTCGTCGTTTGACTCTCACATCGTGCACTTGGCCTTGCAATAATTATGTAAAAAATATATTATTTATTTAACATATGAAAATTGCCTCTAATTTTTAATATATCTTCTAACGTGGTTTCACTGAGATTACTTCTGTTGTCTCGGAGAATAAATTTCAAACCTGAAAACGCTCTTTCAACACTAACTTGTGTAGCTGGAGCTGCCAAAACCATCATTGCAATCTTATACAAGTGCGGATATGTAATTATAAAGTTGACGTTAAATTAGAAAATATTGATAAGTTGGTAACAGTAACAAAATGACTGAAAGATATATCGAACCGAAATAAACCGATATTTTTTTCGGTTCAGTTCCGGTTTTCGTTCCGACCAAAATAACGGTTTTTTCCGATTTTCGGTTTTCGGTTCAGTTCCGGTTCGAAGCCCTGCTTGAGGGAACACTCAGGAGGCCGATTATTTGTTTCCAGAAAGACTTTAAACAGTTCATTATAAAGTAGTTGAACACACAATAAGATTTTTTCAGGAGGAAATATTAAACCTCATCCCATAAAATGACAAGGGTTTGTTCTGGAACGCTACGGTCTACTGTTTTGCACATGAGGGCTACTGAGACCGGGACCTACTGCTTAAAGCCGATTTCGAAGGGGCTACGAACATCCATGTCATAGTGGGTTTCGAACCTACGAACTCCGGTATCGACGATCAGCTCACTAACCAATCGCTCAGCGTTCGGCGTAAAGTGACAATTTAGTAAACCGATATGTAAACTATTTCTAACTTCATAAAAGTATAATCAGTTGGGTGCATTGATTTTATTAAATAAAATGCACGTGTCACTGTATATTTTTACCTATACTTTTTGAAACCCCCAATATAGTATTACGTATAGTGCCTTTCCTGGAACTTGAAACATATCAAAGGAAGATTTTTCACTTTAAACCCCGAAGACGCCTTTTTCTACTTTGAATATCTGCTTTAAAATTTTATCATACAATTCTAACATTTTTGTACTACTTACCAACTGCATACCAACTACTTACCATATTCCGAGGTTATATTTTTTTTTCTGTATCAAACCCAGCAAAACTGAAATCTCAAATATGACAAATTAGACATTTTTACTTAATTTTAAAACTTACTTTAAACGATAGAAATAGCGAATAGCCTAAATCAGGAGAAAGTAACTGAAGTAGTATATTTTAAGAACCAGTAATTCCTACATATATTGTATTAACTAACAGGGCGATATTACACAAAGGAACTCATTTCTTTACGACCACGTGTTAACCGAGAAGAAAAAAGAGAGCCATAATTAAATTAAAGCCTGTCAGAATGATATATTAACTCGATTGTTAATTTTTAGCAATATAATTCTATCAACGACGTCAAATTTAATTAAAAATTTATCGCTTTTTTCTTATAAAATGATTTAATTTGTAGAATGAATGAAAAAGTAGAAATGCGGTGTGTCTGGTATAAGCAAAAATAAGAATGTGTTATATAGATGTAAGTTTCAGTATTTTAGAAATGAGTGATTTAAAAAAACAGCTACATCTATTGAAATGTATTTTACTCTATTTTAACTCATAATTCAAAGGTTGCGGGTTCGGCAACCCAGACAGACTAAGATCCGCCGTGTTCTTTAAAGGTGGTAAAATAGGTTCGTGGTGACAATGTCCTCAAAGTTCTCAATCAATATCTTTGGAAATGGCAGGTCAAGTCTGTGGGTCTTCTGCTTGATCCCTGCTTCAAAATTACGGGAATCTACTTGAGCGAAGTCGTTCTTACACCTTAATGGTGCTCGTTAAAACGAAGGGCGCACCCCATTGGCCTTAATACGAGAGCATGCAGGCTTAATCGTGCTTGGTTTGTCCAAGTGGCATGAGAAACAACAACTCTATTTTACAAAAAGATAACTAGATCAAGTGATTAAATATAGTTGAGTGCTATGATGAATCACCGATTAAAACTGTTATACACTTGTTATATTAGTAAGTATATACATATTGCCGCATAAAGGAACTTTAACAACGAGATCAGTGGCCGAATGGTCAAAGCACGAGATCCAAACCCGAAGTTTGTGGGTTCGATGCACGCCATGGCGGTTTATCCAAAGTATGGATTTTTAATTTTAAAATGTTATTTATTGGTTATGGTCTCGAACATTCTAGATCTTTCTTTGTGTAAATTAGTTATTTTTCGAATATTCTGTTCGGGTTTGGTTTGGAGTGCTACGGTCTACTTTTTGCAACACGAGTATTCTGTTCGGGTATAAAAGCTGATACCCTCTAGTTGTAGGCAACTTCTCGATCGTGTAAAGTTGCGAGTTCCTACTTTGCTTCAATAAATTCGTCTGTCAAGGTAAACGGTGCGTTTATTCGAATCTTCGTGACAATATAGCTAATCAAAAGTGTACAATAAAAGTTGTATAGGCTGATCTGTTTAGAGATTAAATTTAAGTTTGTTTTATTTTAAGAATGAAAGAAATTTATAATCAATTTGTTTGGAGTGTTACAGTCAACTCTTTTGCTATTCGAGGGCTTATCAAAAAATGACCTATTTCTAAAAGTTGAGCAGTGTCGATGTTACTGCTAAAAATATGAATGAAAGCAGTGGTATTTTAATCCATGATCTCAGCTACAGACGTACAGTACCTCTTTGATTCGATTACAAAGGTATATAAGATTTTGTTTTGCCTTGCCCTTGCTTGGATAGGATTGGTATGCCTACAGTCTATTTGTTTGCTACACGAAAGCGTTAACCTACCCTTGCAGTAATTCGTCGGTTTACGTTACCAAAAAACGGAAATGAAAGAGGATAGAATTTTAATTAAATTTAAATTTACTGTATGATAGTTTTTAAAACTTAAAATAATGTAGCAAAATATACAAATTATTTATACAGAAAAAGAAATACTATCATTTATATGTAAGAATATTTTGTTCCGATACTAGTTTGTAAGAAATAAAATTGTATAGGTTATGTCATGTAACACTGATACTCAATTTGCAACTTTTATGTCTCACTTAGAGTTTTAAGCTTTGTACAAACTATTGAATACCAATGTGATTATCGAACCACAGTGATACGGACAGCACTGGGACCAAGAGTAAAAAAAAATGATTAGATGCTTACATTAAAGAGAAATGACGATCTTGGGAAAGGAGTGAAAAGAAACGGGGCTATGTACTTCAGCAAGACCTATTTCTACAAACTTTGTACTGACAAACTCGGAGGTATAACAGAAATTAAGTTATTTCTTTACACGTGCAAAAGAAATATAGGTAAAAGAAAGAACGCACGAAAATAATCAAACAAGTCTGAATAAAATATTATCGCCGTCTATACTTTTCAGCAACATATAATATCACATTATATAAAAATGAAATATGAGTCTTCAAAGTTTTGTCTCTTTTATGTAATGATTCTAATCATACAAGCTGCACATTTAATAGACTTTAGAAATTAGTGTACTGTCATAGAATTTTATTCATATTTTACTATGAAGTAATTAGATCGATTATAGCTGTCAACTAGTCAAGTAGTCAATTATAGTTGTTATGTAGAATCATTAAATAAATATAACATATATTTGTCATATTAGTACGTATATACATCTCTGATAGCATACATACTTACAGCAAGTTTGATTTTTCAGGATAATATGCTCTCATAAAAAATTTTACTTGACAAACTTGCAGCAAAAGTCCTACAAAAAGCGACCACTCCTTTTCAACGCTATTATGCCACAAAACTGTTGCAACTTTCTCATGATAATCTTGAAGCAAGCGAAAATCCTTAGACTTGCTGCAGTCTTGTTTCAAACTTGCAGACTTGTCACGCTCAACTTGCTGCAAGTTTGCAGAATTGCAAAGCAAGACTGGAAGTTTGCTACAAACTAAATTTGTTATCTGGGATACTGCTAATCAAACTAGTAAAATGAAAATTGTTTAGGCTGAGTTGTCTAGGCCTTGCCCTTTGATCTACGTTTTTCTACTTTTGGAGTTATCTCAATATATAGATGGTTTGTTTGAAGAGCTACGATCTACTCTTTTGGTATTCTAAGGCTAATGGCCACCACCTTATGCCAACCTGCTTATAAGCACAAAACCGACTTAACATAACAGTTAATATTAATTGTTTGCATTGCATAATATAATTACAGCATTATTAATCGCAGGAAATTCAATCATATTTTATAGTAGATAAGTAGATTAAATTTAGTGTCAAGTCTAATCTATATATTGTACTATTGATTAAAAATACATTTTTATCAGTTAAGTGAGCTGAACATCATAATAAATTAAAAGGATAAACAAATATTATAGGCTGAACTTATAAGACCATATAATTTAATTTATTTTTATTTCTGTCAAATTACAAATTAAACTGGAATTAAATGAAAAAATTATTTTAGATTTTTAAAAAAATTAAAAAAAAAAATTGTTTGTGAGTTAGCGAAAAAAAAATATGTAAATATTATAAATAAGTATTTTACATTTGTATTAATTATGTAAAAATAATGTTTCTAATCAGATTTATTTTTAGTTTTGATTTAATAAAATTTTATTTGTTATATTATTTTTTTTCTATTGCATGATACCGTGTTTTTTATTTTATTGTTTTATTATTTTTTTTTTTTTATCTTCGTAAAACTTATTTTTTGAAGACTTTTTTTTTTTTTTGTTTGTTTGTTTATTGTTTTTTTTTTTGCTTTTTTATTATTTTGTTTTTAATATTGTTTTTTTACTTGTTTAATTTTCGTTTTTTATCATGTGTTTTGTGTGTTTTTTGCTAGTTTTACATCGTTTTTTTTCTGTTTTTTTTTTTTGTTTTTTCTTAATTTTATCTTATTGTTTCTTATTCTTCGTGTCTTTTGTTTTTGTAAATTTATATTATTTTTTATTTAGTCTAAATTTTTTTATTTTTGGAGATAAATGATGTTTTAGACAAAAAGTGTTTTAAAAGAGACTGAAAATGAAAAGTTTATTATTTACTCCGTTTTTACAAAAAGTTTCAAACGAGAGATATACTCAGATTGTTAAGAAAATCCGAAATGAGCCGATGTTGCATAATTCATCCAGACATAACTGCTACACATTTTGTATCGACTAATTTGGCGACATTAAACAAATGAACTCATTTCCTTACGGGAACGTGTGAAAGGCGGCGGTTGAATGAAGGGCAGTGGGAACATAATCAAATTCAAAGCATGTCTGAATAAAATATTACAGCAATTGATAATTTTCAGCAACATAGTAAATCATGTCACAGAAAGGAATAGCGAATCTTTACAAAAATTTGTCCAATTTTGTATTCTATCAAATCTTTTAAATTTTTAGTCTAAATTGCATGTATTTTTAGATGATAATTGATCCAGTTTAAGACACCAAGTATTTGAAACCAGATACTGAAAATTGACAAGTTGCATTATTTTATCCCGTTTTGCAAGCAATTTCAAACCACAAACATACTGAGCTTGTTAAAAAGAGTAAAAATAAGCCGAAGTTTTACAATTCATATAGATAACTACACATATTGTGTATTGACTAATTTGGCGACATTACGCAAATGAACCCATTTCCTTATACATGTGTCATATCATTATGAAAAAGTGGGGACATAATTAAATTCAAAGCATGTATGAATAAAATATTACAGCAATTGATAATTTTCAACAACATAGTAAATCACGTCACAGATATAAATAGCGAACCTTTACAGGAATTTGTTCCATTTTGTATCCTATCAAATCTTTTTTATTTTTAGTCTAACTTACATGCATTTTTAGATGATAATTGATGCAGTTTGAAACCAGATTCAAAATTGACAAGTTGCATTATTTAATCCCGTTTTGCAAGCAATTTCAAACCACAAACATACTGAGCTTGTTAAAAAAGGCAAAATGAAACGATGTTGCATAATTCATCGAGACATAACTACTACACATTTTGTATTGACTAATTTGGCGACATTACGCAAATGAACCCATTTCTTTACGGGCACGTGTAATAGACAATAGGTGAATAAAAGGAAGTGGGGACATAATGAAATTCAAAGCATGTCTGAATAAAATATTACAGCAATTGATAATTTTCAGCAACATAGTAAATCACGTCACAGAAGAGAATAGTATGTCTTTACAAAAAATTGTTGCATTTTGTATCCTATCAAATCTTTTTATTGTTGATCTACATAGAAAGATAGAATTGGTTCTTTAACTATACATTCGTTTCTTTTATAAGCTAAATAACACTAGTAATTCAATGTTTCTGGAATAACAAGAAACAATACAGCCCTCGTTCTTATGAGTACTGTGTTACAAGAACAAATATTTCAGCATTTTTTTCCTATTTTAATAAAAACAATATTTACCAAATTTAACCATCAAAAGTTTGTTAAAGCATCAAAATGTAATTCAATAGAATACCGAAATTCTTCTACATTTTGAGGAACTAATTAATAAATCAATTTTACAATTAAACGTTACTTAATGTTATAGAGAATCCTTTATTAGCTATTCGGAGACGGGGTACCTTTATTATCAAAAGCTTCGATCTGGACATATATCCGAAAGGTCCGCAGTATTCTTTAAGGTTTGGTTTTGGGAGTGCTACGGTCTACTTTTTTGCAACACGATGGCTAACGAGACCGGGACCTACTGCTTAAAGTCGATTTCGAACGGCTATTAACATCCATGTCATAGCGGGATTCGAACCCACGAACTCCGGTACGCCGAAGGCATGCAGCCTAACCATTCGACCATCGTTCGGCCAAGGGTGACTGGAACACGTAGAATGTGTTCGAGGACGCAATGTCCTTCAACATCCATAACGGTACATCTGAATATGGCAGCCCAAGCTTGGGAGGTTGAACACTACTTCTAATTTACGAAAAGACTTTGAGTATAAGATCTACTTTCATCTTAGAGGAGTTTTTCAAATTGAAAGCTTCCTTTTAAGCCTACCTTGTATTAAGCCGCATTCTTTAGCCTTAATACGAGTAGACTCAGGCTCATTTGCTTGTAATGTCTACGTGACATTATCAACGGCAACTAACTGTTTTCAAGTTCTAATATTCAGATTAACTCTCCATAATACCAATAAATGTGTCAAAATCTGGCTATGAATAAGTGAGTTCAAGACTCGAGCTGGCTAAAGATCTGCGATGTTCATTAACACTCTAAGCGGTTCGCACGTACAATTTTCGACCTTCAAAAACGTTCCGAAAATGGATGTATTCTGCCAGTGTTTTCCCCCATGGAGTTTTGAGATAGGAGGATCAGGTCGATTGTTTAGGAACTGCACCCCTCTTTGACTGATATTTATTGAGGGATGCACCCCTACTCCCTGAGGCACAAAGATGCTGATAGCTTTTCAGGGCTTTGTCAATCTCTATTTCGAAGTATTTCGTTTGCGGTAACAGATGTAACTCTAATTGCACCGCTTAAATATCTTAGATGACTTTCGTAAAAAAAAAATATAAATCATTCTCTTGAAGAATATTCTTATTTGTAATTTTAGAATCCATTATTTCTTATGGGATAATCTTCGAGACTTGACGAGCGTTATGTGTATTAAAAATTATCAATCTATAATGTTTATTTATATATGTATTTATGACCGGAAGTAAAGGGACAGTAACGAGGGTGGGTTTTCCGTATTCCATTCTAGTCGACAAAGTTTGAAGTGAAAATTCATAGGACACTTTGGTCACCGACACAATAAAACTCTAGCTTATTTTTGAAGACTTTTTTTCCTCTGTGTGTTAACCTCGGAGGGTTAATGGCGAAGGGGGAACGAAAAATACATACTTAGTCGCAGTGCTCTCCTAGTTTTCAAATAATATGTGTGAAGGTGACTGGTCTAGACTGAGGTTTTTCTGAGTGATCCCTAATTCTAAATGAAGAGAACCCACTTTACGTTGTTCTAAAGAACCCAACAGTGATGTCGGTCGCCTATATGGTACTTTCATAATAAAATGATCAATAGATTGGTTTTAGCAAATTGATAGTCATGAAATTCATTAAAAGAAGTAGCAAATACGTGGAACTTAACTTTAGGAATATACATCTTTTTCTTGCGGGACCAGAACAATGAATAATACATTCAAAATATCTTCGATTACACATTTGGTCACACAGCGAGAGACTCGGAGAATATTCCTATAGTAGAGAAGCTTAGTCAGCGAATTTAATATTCAGAAAGAAACTTAGATTAGTGGAAAGTGAACCATTGGCATGAAACAGCTGGAAATGTGGCGAGTGGACAAAAAATTAGCATTCATTTCAAAGCTTGCTTTGGGAGACTGCTAAAAGAATTTTAAGTCAGCATACACTCTTTTGAACACAATATTAGACTGCTGGGAAAATATATTTGAAAGAATAAGAATGGGAAATTGAGAATCTTAAAGAGATATTTTAAGTGTAATACTTTTGATATATTACATACTCATAATAAATATATTTATATCGTACCTAACGTTTTAATCATTCATAGCTTTAAAAAATAATTGTCCATGAAAATTTAAATTGCAAATTTAATGGTCCGAATTATTTTAAAGGCTTTTGATTTTTACACATGTGACCCAATTTTATTTAAGGCTATATATTTAATAGTTATTGCAAACATAACTTGAAGTATGACTTGTATTTTTTGTCAAGTTGTCTTACTGTTATTTCATTTTAAATCGAATTTCAACAAACGAAACACTGAGTGCATTAAAAGAATTGAAAATCACCAAAGCTGCATAATTCAGAAAGACATATTTGCCGCGCATTATGTATCGACTAACTTGGCGACATTACGCAAATGAACTCATTTCCTTACTGACACATAAAAGACCAGCATATGAAAGAGAGGGAAACCTGATCAAATTCAAAACATATTTGAATAAAATATTACGGAAATCGATAATGTTTAGAAACGTAGTAAATCATGTCACCATAGAAAGTGGCGTATCTGTTCACAGTACTGTAACAATTTGCATCGAATAAATTATTTTTATTATAGAAACATAGACTGATCTCAATAATTACTTTTGTTACGAGAGTAATGATACTGGAAATAAAGTTTACCATATAAAGAGAAATTAGGTGTTTGAGGTTGATATTTGTAAATGTAATAAATTTGTAATTTTAATATTAATGGCTTATTAAAATACAATCATAATAACTGAAACATAAATATCAAAACGTATAGTCTCTTACTACATATAAATTGGAGCCGCGGTAACTCAGTCGGCTTCTTCACTTAGTGCAAGACTGATGTTTCTCGAACAACCGTCAGTAAGAAATTAGCATGGACTAAGGACTCATAGATTTTGCCTATAGAAACCAATAGATGGAACAATAACATACTCTCTCCCTCAACAATCTTCTATATATAAAAATAGCCGCCTAAAGGTCGGTCTCACCAAAGTCGTTTAACGGCTAACCGCGAGTTAATCTCCGTTTAAATTGAGAATTGCGTCCTACCATTGGTTGATCTTGGTTAGCCGTTAAACGACTTTGGTGAGACCGACCCATAATGTTCTAATTTATTTTCTCTTTGTGAGACCTCCGAATTATTTTAAAGGCTGCCGATTTTTACACATGTAACCCAATTTTATTTAAGGCTATATATTTAATATTTATTTTAAACATAACTTCAAGTATCGCTTGTATTTTTTGTCAAGTTGTCTTACTCTTATTTCATTTTAAATCGAATTTCAACAAACGAAACACTGAGTGCATTAAAAGAATTGAAAATCACCAAAGCTGCATAATTCAGAGAGACATATTTGCCGCGCATTATGTATCGACTAACTTGGCGACATTACGCAAATGAACTCATTTCCTTACTGACACATAAAAGATCAGCATAGGAAAGAGAGGGAAACCTGATCAAATTCAAAACATGTTTGAATAAAATATTACGGAAATCGATAATGTTTAGAAACGTAGTAAATCATCTCACCATAGAAAGTGGCGTATCTGTTCAAAGTACTGTAACAATTTGTATCGAATAAATTATTTTTATTATAGAAACATAGACTGATCTCAATAATTTTGTTACGAGAGTAATGATACTGGAAATATAGTTTACCATATAAAGAGAAATTAGGTGTTTGAGGTTGATATTTGTAAACGTAATAAATTCGTAATTTTAATAGTAATGGCGTATTGAAATACAATCATAATCACTCAACATAAATATCAAAACGTATTGTCTCTTACTACATATAAATTGAAGCCATGGTAGCTAAGTCAGCTTCTTCACTAAGTGCAAGACTGGTGTTTCTCTGGGAGACGTTTCTTGAACAACCGTCAATAAGAAAGTGGCATGGGCTAAGAATTCATGTTTTGTTAATGAAACCAATAAATAGAAAAATAACCTACACTCTCCCTCAACATTCTTGTATATAGAATTAGCCTAAATGCTCTAATTTATTTTCTTTTTGTGAAGCCTATCAAAACGTATTGTCTTTTACTACATATAAATTGTTGTCGCAGTAGCTCAATTGGATTCCTCACTTAGTGCAAGACTGATGTTTCTCGGGGAGACGTTACTTGAATAACCGTCAGTAAGAAATTGGCATAGACTAAGGATTCATAGATTTTGCCTATGGAAACCAATAAATGAAACAATAACTTACTCTATCTGTCAACACTCTTGTATATAGAAGTAGCCTAAATGTTCTAATTTATTTACTTTTTGTGAAGCCTATCAAAACATATTGTCTCTTACTACATATAAATTAGAGCTGCGGTATCTCAATCGGCCTCTTCGCTTAGTGCAAGACTGATGTTTCTCTGGGAGACGTTTCTTGAACAACCGACAGTAAGAAATTGGCATGGACTAACAACTCATAAATTTTGCTAATGAAACCAATAAATAGAACAATAACCTACACTCTCCCTTCACACTTTTGTATATAGAAGTAGCCTAAATGTTCTAATTTATTTTCTTTTTGGGAGGCCTTGTACATGTTTAGCAATGCTTTTAAATATTTAAAAATTTGTTTAAATTTTTTAATATTAATTTTAAATGTTATTAATTTTTAATATTAATTTTAAATGTTATTAATTTTTAATACTAATTTTAAATGTTATTAATATTTAATATTAATTTTAAATATTATTAATATTTAATATTAATTTTAAATGTTATTAAATGTTTAATATTAATTTTAATAAATTTTTTAATATAATTTTGCCTCTGTATTACTAATTAATTTTTTAGAGTTAACTCCCAAAATATTCTTTCATTGTACCATGAGAGAAGCGGTAGCTCAGTCGGCAACGGCAATGCTATCGTAACTGGAGAGTTTCAAGTTTGGAGCCCTAGCCGGGCTAAGATCCGCCCTGTTTGTTAAAGGTGACTGGGACACGTAGAATATGTTTGTGGTCACAATGTCATCCAAGTTCTCAATGAATACCTCTGGGAGAGACAGGTATCTTCTTGGTCCCTGTTTCTAAATTTCGGGGACTCCCATAAGCAAAAGTCAAAAGTTCCTTGACGAACTAGTTAAAACTGAAGGCTCCCCCCTTTACCTTATTACTAAGAAAAATGTTCTAGCGTATGTTTTTCTTCACAAATAAATGTTTCTATTTGCTTTTATAAATCCTTACATAACCATGTTACCTTTTATATAATCATTAAACTTTTCCTTAATATTAATAGCGTAGACTGAATCGTGCTTGGTCTGACAAAGTGGCACAACACAACAACAACAGCATATAAATTCAATTATTTTGTAATCCTAGGATTCATAGTTGTTAATTACCTTATTAAGATGCTATTAAACCTGTTAATTAAAAAATAAGTTCCTGGTAATAGCGGTAAAACCCGGTCTCATTAGACCTCGTGTTGCAAAAAGTAGAATGCAGAGTTCTGAAATAAACCAAACCTGGTAATAGCTTAATAATTCTGAAAATGCAGTGTTTTTGGCGTAAATATGAATAGAGTTCCGCCCATTTTGTACTATGCGTTAAAAACTTCATAATTAAGCATTTTAACATTATATGCTAAAGAAAATAAAACTTATTAAATATATAATTATTAAAATTTATTGGTCCCTACTGCATCAATAACCAAAGTTTTTCAGAGATTATTGATACATTCTTGAAATTCAATGAAGAAAACTTTTCAGATGGACAATTGTCATTGAAACCTAAATATTCTAATACAAGTGTTTCCTTGAAATGTGGTTTTATAGATATGTTCGTACATTTCCAGAGCATGGTAATCCAAAGAAGAAATCTAATGTTGATTATTCCCAAGAAAATGCATTTCTGTAGTGGACTACTGCGTTAATACCCAAAGCTGTTCAGAGATAATAAAATTCTTGAAATTCAATGAAGAGCAACGTTTAGATGAACATTTTTCATCGAAAACTAGACTCTAATATACATTTTTTTTCCAAACCTGTCTTTATCCATATGGTCTCACATTTCGAGAGCACGATAATCCAATATGAAATCTGAAATTGATTATTACCAATAAAGCGTATTTCTGTAGTCGACTACTGCGTTAATACTCAAAGCTGTTCAGAGATAATAAAAGGATTGAAACTCAATGAAGAGCACATTTTAGATGAACATTTTTCATCGAAAACTAGACTCTAATGCACATTTGTTTCTAAACGTAAATTATCCATATGGTTTCACATTTCGAGAGCACGATAATCCAAAGAAATCTGACGTTGATTATTCCCAATAAAGTGTATTTGTGTACTCGACTACTGCGTTAATACCCAAAGCTGTTCAGAGATAATAAAATTCTTGAAACTCAATGAAGAGCACCGTTTAGATGAACATTTTTCATCGAAAACTAGACTCTAATACACATTTTTTTCTAAACGTATCTTTATCCATATGGTTTCATATTTCGAGAGCACGATAATCCAAAGAAATCTGACGTTGACTATTCCCAATAAAGTGTATTTGTGTACTCGACTACTGCGTTAATACCCAAAGCTGTTCAGAGATAATAAAATTCTTGAAACTCAATGAAGAGCACCGTTTAGATGAATATTTCTCATCGAAAACTAGACTCTAATACACATTTTTTTCCAAACCTGTCTTTATCCATATGGTCTCACATTTCGAGAGCACGATAATTCAATACGAAATCTGACGTTGATTATTACCAATAAAGCGTATTTCTGTAATCGACTACTGCGTTAATACCCAAAGCTGTTTAGAGATAATTAATAAAATTCATCAAACTTAATAAAGAGCTCCTTCGAATGAACATTTTTCATCAAAAACTAGTCTCTAATACAATTCTTTTCCAAACGTGGCTTTATACATATAGTCGCACATTTATGTACCATGTAGATAACCCACCATTTTCCTATAAATCATCTCTACCTGTTCCTGATATTAAATTCTTAAAATATTTCCGTATATTCAACACTCTCTATCTTAGAAAAGTCATTCTATAAGAGCAAAACGATATCCAATAACATTCGTGGAAAATTGCAGTAAAATCGTCTTAAAGTCAAATGTAATATTGCGTGAGAAGGAAATATTATTACAGAATGATTTAAAATGATTTCTGCTTGAAGCTCTTAATCATAGTCATATCGCACGGTGATTTTATATCATTGTGTCCATTAAAATGATTTTTTTACATTAGAAGGTCATTATAGAAGTAATGTGTAGTGATAAAGGTATATTATTATAAACATTAACATTGGACGATTAAACCTTCACACTGCTCTGTGACCATACATGCAGTCTTTGTTTTATTTTACGAGTTTTACTAAGAATAGTATAACGATATATATAATACAACGAGATTCAGCTGAAAATGTTGGAAACTAAGCGGTTTCAGTAGTTTTTCAACTTATATTGCCGGCATCTATGCTAGTATTTATTTAGTTTTGCAAAAATAACCATTTATTAGACCATTTTAAAGGTAATGTGTAGTGGTAAAGTATACTCAAGAGCCAAAACATTATGACAACCTGTCAATAATGAGTTGACCCACATTTGGAACGCAACACATCTTCAACCCGCCTTGACAGGGATGCTACGTCCTTGGTAGATGGCCAGAGACAGATTGCACCCGATATTTAAGCAACGGTTACGCAAATCCGAGATATTGCGAATTGGTGGTCTTTGAACTTTGAGCTGCCGTCCTAAAATATCCAAAATGTGTTCTATAGGATTGAGCTCCGGTGAGTAAGACGGCCAGAACGTTAACTGGAATTCAGCATCATGTTCCTGGAACCACTTCAATACAATTTTAGCCTTGTTACAAGGGGCGTTGTCCAGTTGGAACATTCCATTTCCAGCTGGAAAAACAGAATCCATGCAAGGGTGCATACTTACAAAATATTCTTTGAGCATTATTAAAGTATCACCCGAGTTAAAAAGAGGTATTTCGCTCAAAAAAGGCGATTTACGTTCGTTAATTTAAGGAGTTATGCGTCTCTTTAAACTCAATTTACTGGGAGCCCTGGTAGCTCAGTCTACAAAAGCAACGCTCTTGTAATTGGAGGGCCGCAGAGCTGGCGTACGATCCACCGTGTTAATTAAAGGTGACTAGGGGCACGTAAAATATGTTCGTGGTCACAATGTCCTCCAAGTTCTCTATCAATACCTCTGGCGGTAGCAGGCTGAGCCTACGAGTGTTCTGCGTGATCCCTGCTTCTACATTACGAAGACTCACTTTAGCATAAGTCGTACTTTCAGTCTTGAGGTGCTCGCAAGAAACGAAAGGCACACTCGTTTGCCTTAAATCGAGTATCCGGCTCAATCGTGCTTGGTTTGACAAAGTGGCATCAGACAACAAAGAGAATCAAGGCAAGGGGTTGTGTTAAGAAGACTGTTAGATAAAAGAAAGATTTTGCTCGATTCTGGTAATTTAAAAACAAGCACCGAGTTGAAGACAACCCCCCCACGTTTTGGCCTGCTACCTACAGAGTTATCGTTTAAACTACAATATAGGCATATGCTACAATTTCAAATACACTCTGATCAACTGATTATAAATTTCTATGGAAAATATCGCCGTGGTCAAAATGTCCTCCAAGTTCTCAAACAATACTTTATTTGATGGCAGGCCAAGGCTATGGGTCTTCTACTTAGTTCTTGTTAATAAATTACGAAGACTAACTTGAGCATAAGTCGCACTTTCAGCCTTAAAGTGCTCGCTAGAAACGAAAGGCGCACTCTTTTCCCTTAAATCGTGTAGTATCCGGCTCAGTCGTGCTTGGTTTGACAAAGTGGCATAAGACAACAACAAAAACAACAACGAGAATAAAGGCAATTGGTTACGTTAAGAAGACTGTTAGATAAAAGAAAGATTTTGTGCTCGATTCTGGTAATTTAAAAACAAGGACAGAGTGGAAGACACTCCTCAACCACCAGGTTCTGGCCCGCCACCTGCAGAGTTATCGTGTAAACTACAATATAAGTATATGCTACAATTTCTGTACACTCTGATAAACTGACTATAAATTTCTATGGAAAACAGGCCAAGCCTACGAGTGTTCTTCTTGGTCCCTGTTTCTAAATTACGAAGATTCACGTGAGCATAAGTCGTATTTTCAGCCTTCAGGTGCTCGCTAGAAACGAAAGGCACACTCTTTTGCCTTAAATCGAGTATTCGGCTCAATCGTGCTTGGTTTGACAAAGTGGCATAAGACAACAACAAGAATCAAGGCAATGGGTTGCGGGAAGAAGACTGTTAGATAAAAGAAAGATTTTGCTAAATACTGGTAATTTAAAAATAAGGACCGAATGGACGACCCCCTCCCAAATTTTGGCCTTCCACCTGCAGAGTTATCGTTTAAAAATATAGGTATGTGGTACATGTTACAATTTCAATTACACTCTGATCAACTGGTTATAAAGTTATATGGAAAGCAGGTCAAGCCTACGAGTGTTCATCTTGGTCCTTGCTTCTAAATTACGAAGACTCACTTGAGCATAAATCGTACTTTCAGCCTTGAGGTGCTGGCTAGAAATGAAAGGCGCACTCTTTTGCCTTAAATCGAGTGGTCACCCTCTCAATCGTGATTGGTTTGACAAGTGGCATAAGACAACAACAATAAGAATCAAGGCAATGGGTTGGGTGAAGAAGATTGTTGCTTGGCCCCTGCTTCTAAATTACGAAGACTTACTTGAGCATAAGTCATACTTTCAGCCTTAAGGTGCTCGCTAGAAACGAAAGGTGCACTATTTTGCCTTAAATCGAGTAGCATCTGACTCAATCGTGCTTTGTTTGACAAAGAGCCATAAGACAAGAACAACAACAGCGAGAATCAAGGCAACGGGTTGTGTGAAGAAGTTGGTTAGATAAAAAGAAAGATTTTGCTTGATTCTGGTAATTTAAAAACAATGACCGAATGGAAGACCCCCCTCTAAGTTTTGGCCTGCCACCAGAAGAAATATCGTTTAAACTACAATATAGGTATATGCTACAATCTCAATTACACTCTGATCAACTGGTTATACATTTATATGGAAAATATATTCGTGGTCACAAACTCCTTCAAGTTCTCAATCAATACTTCTGGGGGTGGCAGGCCAAGCCTATGGGTCTTCTGCTTGGTCACTGCTTCTAAATTACGAAGACTCACTTGAGCATAAGTCGTACTTTCACCCTAAAAGTGCTCGTTAAAATGAAAGGCTCAACCCTTTACATTATTACTAAGAAAAACGTACTATCGTTTCCTCAGAAATAAAAGTTTTCCCATTTGCTTACACAAACCCATTTGCTTACTAAAATAAAGGAATAATATAGGACAATGGTAATCTGTAAGACATTACTATATTTGTTTGTACAAACCGAAAAGTATAATTTAATCAGCAGAAAGAAAATTTGATTACAGCTTGATATATACAGCGTTAAATACAAAAGAATCGGTGGTATCACATTCAATTTATATAATTAATATTTCACAGTATTAGCATTTGAACCTTAAACTTTATAATGCTCTATTTGTGATGTTATGAAAAACAATTTTTGTTTTATAACAACACCAAATCAAAAAGACCAAAGTAATACATAGCAACATGTATGTTCCTATTGTTTTTTAAATCCATATTTCCTTACAGAGACATCCAAATGATTGCCAGTCGAAATCTGGCCGATTGGTTAGGGAGCTGATCGTTGGTACCGGTGTTCGTGGGTTCGAATCCCACTATGGCATGGATGTTCGTAGCCGTTCGGAATCGGCTTTAAGCAGTAGGTCCCGGTCTCATTAGCCCTCGTGTGCAAAACAGTTGACCGTAGCGCTCCAAACCAAACCAAAAAAACCAAATGATTGCCAAATAGTTAGGGCGCTCATCTTCGAAACTGGAGTTTGTGGGTTCAAATCCCACATTGACATGGATGTTTGTAGACGTCCGAAATCGGCTTTAAGCAGTAGGTCCCAGTCTCTTTAGCTCTTCTGTTGCAAAGAAGTAGACCGTAGCTCTCCAACCAAACCAAAAAACATACAGAGACGATTGTTGTGAAAGAATCCCAAATTATTTTCCTAATTTGAGTTTATTTCTTAGATTTTTATCCATGTTACTTGTTATATGATCATTAAACTGCATAAAGACGTTGCATAAAGAAATAAAAATAAACATACTCCACAGTTGCCTTTTAAATATTTAATTAAGATCAAATGTTTTGGTTTATTCGTCATTTGTTTTTAAAACTATACGGGTAAGGGTATTAGAGCTAAACAATTTAGGGATTATCATCCATTTCCCACACAAATTGTTATATCCTATTACATGCGGCGTCTGTAATGAACATAAAAATCAAAAAATTACAAAGCACAGGTTAAATTCTCAATGATTTTAATTCCTCTTAAATAAAATTATTTCAAACAATCGAATTCAAAGACACATAAACATAATTATATTAGGTCTAATCATTTTTAAATTAAGCCTGCAGGTATAATTATCTGCGCCTTTATTAAAAAAACATTATAACTTAAAATATTAATTTTTAAAATGCATTTATAACGGAATTAAGTTTTGTTTTATCTAGCAATAGAAAATAGAGATAAAAGGAATTGCTAAAAGATCGATGGATACATAATCTTTAAGCTTAATACATTATACGTTGTAAGTATTACTTTTTCTTTTCTGAAGCGTTACGTAATTGTAAACTCTTTCATGTGATTATTAAATTAGATTAAGATCTTTCACAAAGGAATAAAAACGAAGCTAATTTAAAATTTAAATGCGTTAAAATATTTTATTCAATCACCGTTTTGTATTCATATATATATTAGTGTAAATCACATTCAAGGAAGTAAAACATTAATTTATGTATATTATTAACCATTTACAGAGATGTAAACCTAAAAAAGCATTTTATAAGAAATTGCCTTCAGCAAAAAATAAATCACTGAAGTACTATTTGATAATTAAATTAATATAAATATTCTAACTTCCAATAATTTTAAAGTACTTCCCTATATTTAATATGGGCGAGACTCATTCAAAAGCACAACACATTTTATTTCTGGTGAAGTACATGAAATCCATACAACAAGCAAAAACTTTACAACATCGTGTACATAGACATTGTGATACTGTACACACACTTTTCAAGTAGGGATTTCTCAAGTTAAAATACCTCGAAAAATCACTAAGCATAATTAATCACGTGATAAAACATACCTATGTTTAAGGAGAATGCGCTAACTATTAGATAAAGTAATACAGACAGAGGCTGAATTAAGTCTATAGCGTGTCTGGAGGGAAAATCAGAATTACCGAGCCAACCCCCTACTTTATGAACAAAAGTTATTAAATTCTTATTAAAATATGGGAATAAGGTATTTTAATATTACATATATAATACATTTGTTGGTTATTTTAAACATTTTATCAGATAACTCTTTAAAATGCGTTTTATTGAATCAGTTTTTGACGTTCATTTTGGAAGTAACTTTTCTTTCACGGCAAGTTAGGTTTTTACAAAATAATGAGAACTCATATTTTTATATTTTACTTAATGTGATTATAAATCAACTACAATTTTACTTCTTTAAAGTACTTTATAAGTGAATATTAATCACGTTTTGATAAAATTAATAGCAAACTATTTGATATGTAATGTTGGAAGTAAATTATCTTGTGTCTATGAACAGTTTAAACTGGATTTTTTAAAAATTAAATGTGCAAAATTTCTCCACTCTAGCTAAACTTCTATAATCCAATGGTTTAGTTTTGTCCAATTGTCTCATTCTCATAGAAGGCATAGCTTTATACATAGTGTGCTGGTCTTGTAACGTATGAAGTGGTACCGTAGAAGTCAGGCAACTGATTTTACACAGCACACAGACATTTATTCATACACAGTACATTCACAGATACATTTTCAAAAACAAAATCTACCGATCATCGCAGACCGCTCTCTCCTCTACTCTGTTGCCAACCGCCAATCTGAAAGTTTGTAAGAGTTCAGCTCAGTCTAATTGTATTTTTATAACTTTCAAACCACCATAATCAAATTTTTAGGCTGATTTTGAAAGTGAATTCCTATTTTTTTGTCTATTACATAGGTCTTTTTGTACAAAAAATTATAAATCATAATTCAATATTTCCATTAATATAATTAGAAATCAAACACAATTTTAGTTCTTTAAAGTATTCATGACTTTTTATGCTTTTTTATTATAAAAATTAATACCAAACAGTTTAATTTGAAATATTGAAGAACATTTTTTTGGTCTAAGATCAGTTTATACAGTGTATAGAAAGAACTTTGCTTAAAATTTTGGTTTTGTTTTAAGTCACTTAATTTAATAGAAATGTTCAGCAATGATGAATAATGAAATCCGGATCCCTTATCTTCTTAATTAATAACAAGTGGTTTAATTTGAAATGTTGAAGAACATTTCTTTGGTCTAAGATCAGTTTATACAGTGTATGAAATAGAAAGAATTTTGCTTTGAATTTTGGTGTTATTTTAAGCAGCTTAATTAAATAGAAATGTTCAGCAGTGATGAACTATGAAATCCGGTAATTTCTTACCTTCTTTTTATCCTTCTGATTTGCGATGAAGGATCTGTAGAAACCGAAATTATGGATGAAAACAGAAGTCTATTGTCGAACACAACTTTCTTTTAACTATGCAACACATCACGTTGAATTCACAGTACACAAAATGAATTAAGAATTATGTTAGGTTTTAAGTACATGTTTTTCAGATGAATATGAATAAAATTCAGATTAAATAAATAGAATTAAACACACATTCAAACACACCACCCGAATACCACACTAACAGCCATCTTTTTTGGTCTTGAATAATAGAAAAAACAATAAAAGCCGTTGCAGAGGGATGTCATCTATTGAAATAGAAATAATTAGAACAGAAACCATAGACAATAAAGAATAAAAAGGAAACGACTATTATGAATTACATAAAAATTAAAACTGAAATAGTAAGTCTT
>CM063511.1:35974840-35997340 GCA_032207245.1 Pardosa pseudoannulata | reverse complement strand
TTGAATCTGACAAATGTAAAAACCTTTTATTTGTTGGTTGGTTTACTTGGTTCAATATTACTTTTTCTGTTATATTTTTAATCCCCACAAAACGTAATTTCATAAATAAGTCTATGTTTAAATCGTTTATATAAAAATAATAATTCACAATTTTTGTCATTATTAATCTTACTTCATGCTTATACATATTTATATAGTGAATATAATATTATTTTAACAAATTATTAGTATTTTGTCTCTTAATACTTAATATAGTAAACTTGTCTAAAGCAAAAATTATCATTAGAAATAAATATAAACTCTCAATATGTTTTCAATATGTATGGAACTAAAACAAATCCACATATTCTGTATTCAGAACTTATGAAATATCAAATATGAATACATTGATTGATAAGAAAAACATAAACATGCATCTATGGAGTGCATAACATACCATTATGGAATACATAATTTAGGGACTACCACAATCATTTACTAGAAAAACTGATTAGTCTAAAGCAGTGGTTCTTAACCTTTTTAAGCCGCGACCCAAATTTGAGAAATATGTTCATGTCGCGACACAAAAAAAGTCAAAACTTTTTCATTGCTTTATTTTAGAGCGTATTTTTAAAAAATCTTCAATCCTACGATGATGATTTTTTTTTAACTTTCAAATTTTTTATTTAATTTTTTAATAATAAAGATAAACAAAAGTACTTTTCGATCCAAGGAAAATTTAATTAATAATCAAGTGTTTTTAATAATTTTTATTGACCAAATTAAAATATATTTATAACTTTTTGAAAATAATTGACATTTTAACTTATTCCTAAAAAAAAAAAGAAATATCAATACATATGTTAAATTTTTTTAAATTTTAAATGCAAGTCATACAGTTTTAATGAGAACCTTATGCTTGAATACATTTTGAAAGATCTTCAAACCTCGGTTGAATTCTTGTCAAGGAGCACCTTATATCTATTTCAGGATTTAACTTGTTCTAGGAGGTGTTGGTATTACTTATTATTTGGTGTATTACTAACTTTTTTGGTTCGACTGAGCACGACCCAAGAAATATGCTTCGCGACCCAATTTTGGGTCGCGACCCATAGGTTAAGAACCGCTGGTCTAAAGCACTAGATTTTTATTGAAATTACTGTACTAAATGTTATATATCATATAATAGACGGAGTATATCACAAAATATATTTCACAAGCTGCAGTGCAAGTGGGCCAAATCGTTACATTACGTTAATTTCGTTACATTAAGGGCCGATCTCACCAAAGTCGTTTAACGGCTTACCGCGATTAACCCACGGAGCTAACCAAGGGTGGGACGCAATTCTCCGTTTAAACAGAGATTAATCGCAGTTAGCCATTAAACGACTTTGGGGAGACCAGGCCTTAATTTATCAAACCTTACCAGCTATTAAATACACAATTGTTATATATCCAATTTTATACAGCTACTGGATATAGGTATATATTAAGGGTGGGTCTCGCAAAAGCCGTTTAATTGCTATCCGCGATCAATCTCTGTTTAAACCTAGAATTGCAGTCTACTCTTAGTTGGAGTCATGGGTTAATCGTGGTTAGCCAATAAACAACTTTGAGGAGACCGACCCTAAGGATATGTGTGACCAAAGTCGTTTAACGGCTAATCGTGATTAACCCATGGAGCCAATGAATGGTGGGACTCAATTCTCTGTTTAAACAGAGATTAATAGCTGTTAGCCGTCAAAGGACTTTGGTGTGACCAGCCCTGAATATCTCTACATTAATTTATCAAACTTAACCAACTTTTAAATTCACAATTTTTATTCATCCAATTGTGTACAGCAACTGGAAGTGGATATATGTTAAATACCCCTACATTTAATTTATCAAACTTAACCAGCTTTTAACTACACAAGTGTTTTATATCCAAATCTATACCTCAACAGGAAGTGGGTTTACTTTAAATATCGATACATTTTGAGCCGTTCTCACCAAACTCGTTAAACGGCTAATCGCGATTAACTTATGTCTCCAACCAACTGTGGAACTCAATTCAATGTTTAAACAGAGATAAATCGCTGTTAGCGTTAAACGACTTTGGTGATACCGGACCTAAATTTATTAACCTTAACCATCTGTTAAATACACAGCAGTTACATATTCAATTTTATAACGCCTCGCGCGTCCCCGGCTGTACTTTCAGATGTCTGCACGCCTCGTTTCTATACCTGCACGCCTATTGTTAGTGGAGCAGGTATCTTGGGTTCAAATAAAGCCTATATGGCTGACAATTAACTGCAGCGACAAGACTCTGGATTAAACATTTATTATTAAGAAGATTTGTTAAAACATATGTACACTGCAAATCTTATTCAAAACAGGGCCAAAATAAGACGGAGGAAAAAAACAAATGGTGCCGAGCGGAAAACACCTCTCTCGGTCTCAGCTCCTATCACAAGAATGTCCGTTCTCCGTCGATCCGAGCGGGAATCTCTTTTTCACTCCTCTTCGCGAGGGCCGAGGTGGAATCCCCCATTCGGTCAAGTTTTCGCCTCCACGGGAAAATGTCCTCCGCAGCTGGCGAGGGCGGGGGTCGAATCCATCGCCCCCTCCTGTTGAACCTCCTTGGAACAGGGCTTGCCCACCCTCTCTCGGGGTGTCCATCTTCGGACGCCGAAATAAAACAGGGTTCCGGGCAACACCAACTCGTGTCTTGAGTCTAGTATTACAAATTTAATACAACAACTGGAAGTGGGTATACGTAAAATATCGCTACATATAATTTATCACACTTAACCAGCAGTTAACTACACAACTGTTATACATCCAAATGTATACAGCAACATGTAGTGAGTTTATGTTAAATATCGATACATTTATTGCCGGTCTTACCAAAGTCGTTTAACAGCTAATCACTATTAACTCATTGCGCCAACCAATGCTAAGACGCATTCTTAATTTAAACACAGATTAGTAGCGGTTAGCATTAAAATACTTTGGTGAGACCGGACATAAATTTATCAAACTTAACCAGCTGTTAAATACACAATTGTTATATATCCAATTTAATACAGCACCAGGAAGTGGGTTTACGTTAATTACCGCTACATTTAATTTATCAAACTTAACCAGATGTAAAAACACAACTGTTATGTATCTAATTTTTGACATTTTAAAAATTAATTACTTGTTCAAGAAGATTACTTATTTTTTCGATATTTGTGAGTGCACATTTTTTAATACCTTCTTATTTATTCATTTTCACCTTATTTAAACTTTATGTAAATTACTTATTTTTAAATTTCTTGTTGAAGTATATCAATCCATAATTTATGAAAAACTGGTGTAATTTTAGTCTGTGGTAGCTGCTGTATAACATTAATCACTGTATGATGGTGATTTTGTTAGTGTGTGCCACATTAGTTTATTGTTTGTAAATAAACCTAAAAATTTTAACAAATTGTGTTCGGGTACATTTCACATCGGAATTGTACCTGGAGCGGGCGTTTTGTTCGTAAATTTAGTTATTCAGTTAAATCTCAATATATCGAAAATTAATTATTTTTCAACCAACTTTTCGTATTTTATATTAAAATGTATAAAAAAATATGTAAATAGAAATATATAAACAACAACTATAAAAATTTTTTGTAAACAAAAACAATAATAATTTTTAGTGGATAAATTATAATAGTATCGTAAATATAAAAAATCAAATAGAAATAGTAGTATATAGTTTTAAATTTTTCCAATTATGAAACATTTTTACATTATAAAAAATGAAAAGAGCAGTCATAAAACTAATAATGTAAAAACTAGTTTTTATTTGTCTAAATTTTTCCAGAATCTATGTAGTAGACAGAAACATTCAGTTTCGTTTTCCTGTATATACCGTTGTTTTTGTACTCACAAACAAAGCCCGTTGTTACACTAAGCCGTAATAGTACGTGATCCTCGCAGAAGTATCAGTCTTCAGAAAACATACTAGTACGTGTCTCACTCTCAAGTATTAATCGTCAGAAAACGCACTAGTACGTGTCCCGCGCTCAAGTATCAATCATCAGAAAACGTACTAGTAGATGTCCCGGGGTCGAGTATCTATCGTCAGAAAACATACTAGTGTGTGTCCCGAGCTCAAGAATTAATCGTCAAAAAACGTACTAGTACATGTCCCATGCTCAAGTATCAATCGTCAGAAAACGTACTAGTATGTGTCCCGTGCTCAAGTATCAATCATCAGAAAACGTACTAGTATGTGTCCCGTGCTCAAGTATCAATCGTCAGAAAACGTACTAGTACTTGTCCAGTGCTCAAGTATCAATCATCAGAAAACGTACTAGTATGTGTCCCGAGCTGAAGTATCAATCTTCAGAAAAAGTACTAGTACTTGTCCCGTGCTCAAGTATCAATCGTCAGAAAACGTACTAGTACTTGTCCCGTGCTCAAGTATCAATCATCAGAAAACGTACTAGTATGTGTCCCGTGCTCAAGTATCAATCGTCAGAAAACGTACTAGTACTTGTCCCGCGCTCAAGTATCAATCGTCTGAAAACGTACTAGTATGTGTTCCGAGCTCAAGTATCAATCGTCAGAAAACGTACTAGTAGGTACATGTCCGGCATACAATGTGTTTAGAGGGATATAGATTTCTTTAATCACACGTATAATTACGCTCTGCTATGAAATGTTATATACTACTGACATTTATAAAAATTAGAGTCGTGGGACAATTTTTGTTCAAGAAAGTTTCCGTGGAAGAGTTTGGGAATCACCGAGTTAAAAATATAATTATATATTTTTAAATATACGTCATCTGAAAATGTTTTAACTAATGTTATTTTAAATACATTGCCATTTCTCTCTACAAAAAAACCTATTCCATTCCATAAAAAAAACTTACTTATTCTAATAATTATTTCCTGAAAATATTAAGAGAAAAATAATAGTGAACGTTCTTCATTTATTAACGTTACCCCGTTTGTGATAAATCGAATGAAAATAATTCACAAGATCTAATTTTAGAAATGACATTTATCAAAATTCGGGAAACACTTCTTTTGTTTTATTAATGTGGTATTAAACTTAATTATTCTATTTCATGTGCTAGTAATAGAATAATTCTTCACGGCAAATGAGTGTCAAAGAGATATTTGAAGGCATTATTTATCAGAAGATTCTGAATTTTAGAAAATGAATCTAAATAATTTATTGCTATTCAGTAACGTATGAATTATTTTATATAAGTAACACTGAGTAATGCATAAGATTATATTAACATTTAATTAAACTTCTTTATATTAAAAGGACAGTAAATAAATTAATTTCGCAATAAGTAAATAAAACAATTAAATATTCGTAAACAATATAAATAAAGTTAATTATTAACATCTGACTTACTAATGAAATAAGCCAGAGATATTTTTCAAATATTTCTTGTATAAAACACAGCTTTTTGTGGTTCTATTTTGAAGACCAAACGAATGATGAATTTTAGAAAATGAGTCTAAATACTTTATTGCTATTCACTAACATTTGCATTATTTTATAAAAATAACACTAAGCAATGCATAAGTTTATGTCAACATTTAATTAAACTTTCCTACATTAAAAAGACAGTAAATAAATTAAGTTCGCAATACGTGAATAAAATAATTAAATATTCGTAAACAATATAAATGAAGTTATTAACATCTGACTTACTAATGAAATAAGCCAGAGATATTTTCCAAAGATAAAATATTTCTTGCATAAAACACAGCTTCTTTTTGTGGTTCTATTTTGAAAACCAAACGAATTATGAATTTTAGAAAATAAGTCTAAATACTTTATTGCTATTCATTAACATTTGCATTATTTTATATAAGTAACACTGAGTAATGCATACGGTTATGTCAACATTTAATAAAACCTCTCTACATTAAAAGACAGTAAATAAATTAAGTTCTCAATAAATAAATAAAAATATTAAATATTCGTAAACAACTTAAATACCTTTAATTATTAACATCTGACTTAGTAATGAAATAAGCCAGATATATTTTTCAGCGATTAAATATTTCTTACATAAAACATATATCCTTTTTGTGGTTCTATTTTGAAGACCAAATGAATTCTGAATTTTAAAAAATTAGTCTAAATAATTTATTGCTATTCACTAACATTTGAATTATTTTATATAAGTAACACTGAGTAAAGCATAAAGTTATATTAACATTTAATTAAACTTCCCTACATTAAAAAGACAGTAAATAAAGTAAGTTCGCAATAAGTAAATAAATCAATTAAATATTCGTAAACAATATAAATAAAGTAAATTATTAACATCTAACTTACTAATGAAATAAGCCAGAGATATTTTTCGGAGATAAATTTTTTTTTACATAAAACAGATTCTTTTTGTGGTTCTATTTTGAAGACCAAACGAATTCTGAATTTTAGAAAATGAGTCTAAATAATTTATTGCTATTCACTAACATTTGAATTATTTTATATAAGTATCACTGAGTAATTCATAAGATTATATTTACATTTAATTAAACATCCATACATTAAAAAGACAGTAAATAAATTAAGTTCGCAATAAGTAAATAAAACAATTAAATCTTCTTAAACAATATAAATAAAGTTAATTATTAACATCTGACTTACTAATAAAATAATCCAGAGATATTTTTCGGAGATAAAATATTTCTTACATAAAACATAGTCCCTTTTTGTGGTTCTATTTTGAAGACCAAGCGTTACGATTTTCAAAAAGCAAAATCCCGTGCAATAAAAATTTTATTATGTTGGTGATATAGTTTTGAAATAGTCTTGTGATATCAGTATTTCTATTTTAGTATGCCAATAAAAACCATTCTATTCACAAAAACAAATAAGGTTAGAAAAACAGAAGTTTACGATGATTTTCATGAGTATGGGCTAAAAAATATTATAAGAATGTTATTTTTCTGACAATTTCGCTAAGAAAAAATTATCTCTAAGTATTTTAAAAAAGAATTGAATTTAAATTTCCACTGAAATATATATTTAAATTTTCCTATGTTTATTACTTACTACTTATACTTATTTCTTATACTTATTACTTACTACTTATACTTATTACTTACTACTTATACTTATTTCTTATACTTATTACTTACTACTTATACTTATTTCTTACACTTATTACTTACTACTTATACTTATTTCTTATACTTATTACTTACTACTTATACTTATTTCTTACACTTATTACTTACTACTTATACTTATTTCTTATACTTATTACTTACTACTTATTTCTTATACTTTTTACTACTTATACTTATTTCTTATACTTATTACTTACTACTTATTTCTTATACTTTTTACTACTTATACTTATTTCTTATACTTATTACTTACTACTTATACTTATTTCTCATACTTATTACTTACTACTTATACTTATTTCTTATACTTATTACTTACTACTTATACTTATACTTATTACTTACTACTTATACTTATTTCTGATACTTATTACTTACTACTTATACTTATTTCTTATACTTATTTCTTACTACTTATACTTATTTATTATACTTATTACTTTCTTATGTTTATTATATACTAGCAAACGTGCCCAGTCCAAGGCTTGATCCCCGGACTGGGCAAGGTTGACTCAGCCTTTCATCCCTTCAGTGGGTAGAGAAACTGAGGACCAAGCATGCTTGGGAACTAAACACTGGGGGTTCCTCGTAAGGCTGACCACCTAACCGGAACATATGCTTCGCACTCTAGGGCCCTTGGTCACAAAAACGGAGATTGGCACTGTAGGCCCTGGCCCCCTATGGGCTGTTGTGCCAATGAGTTAAATGTGACCTTACTTCTCTACTGGGAATTTTGTACATTACTTTTAATTAAATATATATTTTCATATATTATTCTATAAATTATACACAGAGCAGTTCAAGTCCTGGGCGAATAAATATATTTTTATCATATGCATATTATAATCACATTCCGTTCTTATGCTTCAATTTTCATTAAAGCTTAGTTGAACCCGAGTCGATAAGATGTGAATGCATTTTCAGAATAAGCGTGTAAAAATATTATAATAGTTACGAAGAACTTATGATTACTAAATATCCATTTAATAGTTGATATAGCGCATATTTATGAATCTACCTATAATGTGGTAAGAGCGAGTTATTTCTTAAATTTCTTTGTTCTTAGTATAAAATCATATCTAAAAGCATATGCTGATTTTTATTTAAAATAAGTCATATTTGCAAGATTAAGTATTCTCTAGCATATAAATGCACGCTAATGAATATAAAAATAACAGTGATGTACTTCTAACTAACATTTAACGGCAAAATTAAAATCTCCTAATATACAGTAGTATATAATTAATCCAAAAACTAATTAATCAGATTGTCCAACTCTCCAAAATGATCAAGGATTAAGTGTATTTTTCTGACTATGACTGCTGTTCTTTGTTCTTTATATAAAATGATATCTAAAAGCATAGGCTGATTTTAATTTAAAATAAGTCATATTTGTAAGATTAAGTATTCTCTAGCATATATTTTCATGCTAATGAATGTTATAAAATGAACTGTTATAAAAATAACAGTCGTGTACTTCAATCTGACATTTACAGCCAACTTTAACATCTCTAAATATAAAGTAGAATATAATAAATCTGAAAATTAATTAATCGGATTGTCCAATTCTCCAAAACAATCAAGGATTATGTGTATTATTCTGACTATGACTGTTGGTCTTTTTTCTTTATATAAAATTATATCTAAACGCATAAGCTGATTTTAATTTTAAATAAGCTATATTTGGAAGATAAGGTATGCTCTAGAATATATTTGCACTCTAATGAATATAAAAATAACAGGCATGTACTTTTATCTGACATTTACCTCCAATGTTAAAATCTCTTAATATACAGTAGTATTTAATTAATCTGAAAACTAATTAATCGGATTGTCCAATTCTACAAAACGATCAAGGATTAGGTTTCTTATTCTCCTTTCCCAAACATTTTTATAATTTAATTATTACTTTTCTAATTTTATCAAACCTTGACCGAATTGTTGTATAGGACGCTACATTTAGGAAGCACAATTCGTAAGTTCAAGTCCTACTTTCGGTATGGATGTCGTAGCCGTTTGTAATCCGTTTTAAACAGTACGTACCGGTATCATTAGCAACCGTGCAGTAAACACCAGATTGTAGCACATGAAAACAAACAAAATATTTTCCTACATTTTCTGTTCGCAGTCAAGTTATTATTACGTCTGCAAACCACAAAAAAATTATCAGTAATTTTTATTGTGCACTTTTATTTTAATAAAATACTACGATGGCCGCACCCAAAAGTAAAAGTGAAGATATTAGACTGTAGACCTTTTCACATAAAGGCTATTTTATCTATTCTATTTTATTTAATACTTTCATGGATTCTTCCCCCACCCTTCCTTCTTCCAACGCACCACAATATAATATTTCTACTGAAATTGAAAAAATAAAATAAAATTGTGAGCATGGTAAAAAAGTCAAATTCCACACACGCTGTTTTTAATATGCTAAAATTATGCAATGCTACAACTGCCAATATTCATCCAGGAAAAAGTCTAAAGAAAATTTATATAAGATCATTACCAATGGACATTTTCTAAAGTTCTCACTTCCCCCAAAACATTATGACCACCTGTCAGTAACGAGTTGGCCCAACTTTGGCGCTCAACACAGCTTCAATCCGCCATCTCCTGGATGCCACAAGTCCTTGATAGATGTCCGGAGACAGATTGTGCAAGATGTTTAAGCAATTGTTACGCAAATCCAAGATATTACGAATTGGTGGTCTTTGAACTCTGAGCTGTCCTCACATGATATCCCAAATGTGTTTTAACGCATTGAGATACGGTGAGACAGGCGGCAAGGACGTTAACTGGAATTCAGCATCATGTTCTGGGAACCACTCCAACAAAATTTTAGTTTTGTGAAAAGGGGTGTTGCACTGTTGGAATAAACCATTTCCAGCTGGAAAAACATAGGTCATGTAAGGGTGAAACTGTTCCGCAATGATGCTGAGATAAACTGTAGCATTCATGGTCTGCTCTACCACAACCAGGAGTATCAGAGACGCCCAAGATAACGTAACATAAGTAGTTTTCTTATAGCAAGACTATTCATCATTGCTTAAAAATTCCCAATTTAAATTTTACAATTTATTGGGGATTCTAAATCATTCAGATGCAATCTTTTTTCTAAACATTTCACAAATACCTAGATACATTTCATTAGGATTTGTTAACTAGAATGTTTTAATTCTAGTTAGCAAGTCCAAAGTGATAAAATCTTTTAAAAGCATAAAATATTTGAGTAATATATGTTGAGTGAGTTTTACAAAAATGAAAAATATTATCAGAGCTATGTAAAGATTAAACGTTTTTATATGAATTACATTTTACTTAAAGGAAAATGCATACCTATAATTCTGTTTGAATTCTAAATGTACTGCTACAAATAAAAACAACTGACAAATTTGGAATAAATAAGAAAATATTTAAACATAACTCAAGAAGAAATTGATGTTATGGAAAATATTCATTATTTTATTCAATAACTCTTTTCCACAGAAGTTTTGTGTCTTAAATATTTTATACAGCCCAGCAATTTATGCTCTAAATGAGAACACAACATTATGATAGTTTGAAATTGAGATTTAAAATTCCTTCTCCCATAATAAAATAATATCATGCCTCGATTGCAGTCGAAGCTACTTCAAAATATATTTCATTATAGACATTTTCTTCCTTGCAGAAGTTTCGGAAATAATTAGGTTATATTTATAAGACCGTTCGCTCAAAGCAGAATGTCGAATATTAATGACATTATAGCTCCAATGGAAATATTGCATTAAAATATCTCTGATCTTCGCCGTCACACAGTTTTCTGAATATTTAATAATTTCGACGAGGAAAGCGATTAAACAAATAACGGATTTAATTCTCGAAGAGGGATTTAAAGCTGATTATCTCTTGAAGATAAACACGGTATTAATTGAATCTTCTTATTTGATTGAAGGAAAATGCAAGCCATAATAAATAATATCTTATTCCATATATCTACCAATGAAGTACGTTTTAGACAACCATTTAAACTCATTATCTAGAATTACTTCTAATAGCGGTATTGAAAAAAGGTTCTAAAAAGGTTATAATTTTTGGTCATCTAAATCCTTTTTAAAATGACTTAGGGAATAAATGTATTCATGAAATTCGATTTTCATAAATTTATTTGTAAATCTTTTAATCTCAGACATTTTCGGAGTATTTAAGATAACTATATGGAATTTTATCTTATTCTTCCTTATTTTGCTCCAAGGAAAGATGCAATAAATACACATGCATTGATTTTTATTATCATTTTCAGTCAATTTATTAAACCAATGCACGGCATTGCCTAGTAGTAAAATTTACTAATACTACCTGTTGTTTAAACTTGTTAAGTTATGCGTATAACACTTTAAAATTTGTCAATTATACATATATATATATATATATATATATATATGTGTGTGTGTGTGTGTATGTGTGTGTGTCTGTGTGTGTGTATATATATATATATATATATATATATATATATATATATATGTATATATGTTTACATACATATACACACGTATATATATACATACATAAATACATACAATAATAATTTATACAATAATTTTTCTAAATTATATATGTTATATAAAATTTATAAAAATTATTTACCTATATATATATATATATATATATATATATATATATATATATATATATATATATATATATATATATATATATATATATATATATATATAATATATATATATATATATATATATATATATATATATATATATATATATATATATATATATATATATATAAGCTAAATAATTTTTAGACGTTTAGAACCATATTAATGACGTATAAAACTATTCTAATAGGAAAAGAAAATTTATTTTACATTAAACTAAATGAAGGCCACTATAAAGAAAAATTTCTTTTTGAAATACACAGTTTCCCCAAACTAGGATAGTTATTCAGCATTTCCGAAAAAATCCCAATTCAATTTGTACACCTTCTAGGGAATTTAAAACAGTCATATACAATATTTTTTCTTTAAATCTCACAAATACTTACACATTTTATTAAGGCTTGTTAACTAAAAATAAAATAGACAAATTCCTTTTTGAAATGCAAAATATTTTATGAGTTACATACATTGTATTAGTTATATCAGAATGAAAACTATGTTTAAAACTATATGAAGTTTAAATCTTTTTATATAAATTACATTTTACATAAATTACAATACAAGTGAAAGTACCTATTTTTCTGTTTGAATTCTAAATTACTATGACAAATAAAAACAATTGACTAATGATCATTGAATAACAAAAATGTTAAAACTAATTCAAGATCGAATTGATTTTTAGGAAAATGTTCAGTATTTTAATAAATAATTCTTTACTAGAGGAATTTAGTGTCTTTCATATTTTATACAGCCCAGTCATTTATGCTCTTAATGAGAACACAGCATTATAATAGATTGATATTGAGATTTAAAATTCCACTTCCCATAATAAAATAAAATGATTCCTCGATTCCAGTTGAAGGTACTTCAAAAGATATTTCATTATAGACATTTTCTTCCCTACAGGAATTTGGGAAAAGATTAGGTTATATTTATAAGACTGTTTTCTCAAAGCAGAATGTCAAATATTAATGACATTATAGCTCCAATGGAAATATTGCATTAAAATATCTCTGATCTTTGCCGTCACACACTTTTCTGAATATTTAATAATTTCGATGAGAAAAGCGATTAAACAAATAACGGATTTAATTCTCGAAGAGGGATTTAAAGCTGATTAGCTCTTGAAGATAAACACAGCATTAATTGAATCTTCTTATTTGATCTAAGGAAAATGCGAGCCATAATAATTAGTATGTTATTCCATATATCTATTCATACCGTGAGTTTTAGAAAACCGTTTAAGCTCATTACCTAGAATTAATTTTAATAGCGTTATTGAAAAAAAGGGGCTATTTATGAGGTTATAAATTTTAGTCTAAATTCTTTTCAAAAAGATTTGGGGGATAAATGAATTCGATTTTCATGAAATTATTTGTAAATCTTTTAATCTCAGACATTTTAGGAGTATTTAAGATAACTATATGAAATTATATCGTCGATTCTCACTTATTTTGTTGCTAGGAAAGATGCAATAAATAAACATTCATTGGAATTCATTATCATTTTTAGTCAATTTATTACACCAATACATTGCATTGTCGTTTAGTTAAATGTGCTAATTCTACCTGGTGTTAAAACTTGTTAAGTTATGTGTATAATATTTTTAAATTTTTGATATATATATATATATATATATATATATATATATATATATATATATATATATATATATATATATATATATATATATATATATATATATATATATATATATATATATATATATATATATATATATATATATATATATATATATATATACATAGAAACACACAAACATATATATATATATATATATTAATTATAACATATACATATACATACATACAATAATAAGTTATACAATAGGTTTTATAATCATACATATTATAACAATTTTATAAAAAATATTTACCTAAAAATATATATAACCTAAATAGTTTTTAGAAATTTATAATCTTATTAAAGACTCAGAAAAACTATTCTAGTTGGAACGGAAAATTTTATTTTATATTACACTAAATGAAGGCCACTATAATGAGAAATTACTTCTTGAAAAACTATGCATACTTAAACTAGGATTGTTATTCAGCATTGCCTAGGAATTCCCAATTCAATTTTTACACCATTTTGGGAATTTTAAATCATTTATATATAAACTTTTTCCTTAAAATCTCACAAATACCTAAACATATTTTATTAAAACTTGTTAACTAGAATTAAATCCGATAAAATCATTTTTAAATTGCAAAGTATTTTTTGTGGTATATACATTGAATTAGATGTTAGAGAATGAAAAATATCTTTAAAGCTATGTAAAGTTTAAATGTTTTTATATAAATCACATTTATATAAAGGAAATTACATACCTATGTTTCTGATTGGATTCTAAATTTACTGTTATAAATAAAAACAATTGGTTAATATGCAATGAATAAGAAATATTTCAAACATAATTCAAGAATGAATTAATGTTTACGAAAATGTTCTGTATTTTAATCAATATTTCTTTACTAGAGAAGTTTAATGTCTTACATATTTTATACAGCCCAGCCATTTATGCTCTTAATGAGAACACAGCAGTATAATATTTCGAAATTGTGAATTAAAATTCCTCCTCCCATAAAAAATATCATGCCTCAATTCCAGTCGAAGCTACTTCAAAAGATATTTCATTATCGACATTTTCTTCTCTACAGAATCTTTGGAAATTATTCGGTTACATTTATAAGACATTTCGCTCAAAGCAGAATGTCGAATATTAATGACATTATAGCTCCAATGGAAATATTGCATTCAAATATCTCTGATCTTCGCAGTGACACTGTATTCTGAATATTTAATAATTTCGATGAGGAAAGCGATTAAACAAATAACGGATTTAATTCTCGAAGAGAGATTTAAAGCTGATTAGTTCTTGAAGATAAACACAACATTAATTGAATCTTCTTATTTGATGGAAGGAAAATGCAAGCTATAATAATTAATATCTTATTCCATATATCTACTGATACCGTTAGTTTTAGAAAACCTTTTAAGCTCATTAAATAGAATAAGTTTTAATAGCGGTATTGAAAAAGGGGCTATTTATGAGGTTATAATTTTTGTTCATTTAAATCCTTTTGAAAATGATTTGGGGAATAAATGTAATCGATTTTAATGAAATTATTTGTAAATCTTTTGATCCCTGAAATTTTAGGGCTATTTAAATGTGTTATATGAAATTTTATCTTCGATTTTTTCTTATTTTGTTGCAAGGAAATATGCAATAAATAAACATGCATTTATTTTCATTATCATTTTTATTCAATTTATAAAACCAATACACTGCATTTCATGGTAGTAAAGTTTGCTTATACTACCTGTTGTTAAAACTTGTTAAGTTATGAATACAATATTTTAAAATTTGTCTATTATTACATTATATATATATATATATATATATATATATATATATATATATATATATATATATATATATATATATATATATATATATATATATATATATATATATATATACATATATATATATATATACATATATATATAAAATATATATATATATATAATATATATATATATATAAGAGAAATAGTTTTATAATCTTTTTAAAGACTCAGAAAATCTATTCTAATAGTAAAGGAAAATTTTATTTTATATTAAACTAAATGAATGCCACTATAATGAAAAGTTTCTTCGTGAAAGACACTGTTTAATTAAACTATGATTGTTTTACAGCATTGCCTAAAAATTCACACTTTAAATTTTACATATGGTAGGGAATCTTAAATCATTCAGATACAATCATTTTTGTTACAATCTCATACCTAGACATATTTTATAAGGCTTGTTGACTAGAATTAAACCCGACAAAATCCTTTTTAAATTTAGAAATATTTTTTTAGGTATATACATTGTATTAGTTGTATAAGAATGTAAAATATCTGTAAAGCTATGTAAATTTTAAATGTTTTTATATAAATTGCATTTTACATCAAAAAAATACTTTTAAAAATATCTATGTTTCTGTTTGAAAACTGTGACAATTAAAAACAATTGACTAATGTGCAATGAATAACAAAAATTATGAACATGATTCAAGAATGAATTAATGTTTAGGAAAATGTTCAGAATTTTAATCAATTATTCCTTACTAGAGGAGTTTCATGTCTTGCATATTTTATACAGCCCAGCCATTTATGCACTTAATGAGAACATAGCAGTATAATATTTCAAAATTGAGATTTCAAATTCCTCCTCCCATAATAAAATAAAATCATGCCTCGATTCCAGTCGAAGCTACTTCAAATTATATTTCATAATAAACATTTTCTTTTCTACAGAAGCTTGGGAAATTATTAGGTTATATTTATAAGACCGTTCGCTCAAAGCAGAATGTCGAATATTAATGACATTATAGCTGCAATGGAAATATTGCATTAAAATATCTCTGATCTTTGCCGTCACACAGTTTTCTGAATATTTAATAATTTCGATGAGGAAAGCGATTAAACAAATAACGGATTTAATTCTCGAAGAGGGATTTAAAGCTGATTAGCTCTTGAAGATAAACACAGCATTAATTGAATCTTCTTATTTGATGGAAGGAAAATGTGAGCCATAATATTAAATATCTTATTCCATATATCTACTGATGCCGTGAGTTTTAGAAAACCTTTTAAGATCATTATCTAGTATTACTTCTAAAAGCGTTATTGAAAAAAAGCACTATTTAAGAGGTTATAATTTTTAATCATCTAAATCGTTTTGAAAATGATTTGGGGAATAAATGAATCCGATTTTCATGAATTTATTTGTAAATCTTTTAATCTCAGACATTTTAGAACTATTTAAGATAACTATATGATATTTTCACAATTTATTTTTTACATCTTGATGGGAATTTTAAAAAGACATGCATTTATTTCCATTATTACTTTTATTCAGTTTATTAAAAATACACTGCATTATAGTTATACAGTTGTTAACTTGAATTAAACGGACAAAATTTTTTAAAATACAGAATTATTTGTATAAATACATTGTATATATATTATATTATATATATATATAAATATATATAAAATATATAATATATTTATAATGTTTTTTATATAAATATACATATATATACATATATAATATATGCATTATGTATTTCTGTTTTGAATTATATATACAATAAAAATTTAATAATTTTGCAATGAATAAGAAAAATTTTAAACATAATTCAAGAACGAATTGATGTTTAGGAAAATGTTCAGTATTTTAATCAATAATTCGAGGAAATTGGTGTCTTTCATATTTTATACAGCCCAGCTATTTATGCTTTTAATGAGAATTTAGCAGTATAATAGTTTGAAATTGAAATTTAATATTCGCCCTCCCATAATAAAATAATATCATGCCTCGATTCCAGTCAAAGCTACTTCAAAATATATTTCATTATAAACATTTTCATCTCTACAAAATCTTGGGAAATAATTATGTTATATTTATAAAACCGTTAGCTCAAAGCAGAATGTCGAATATTAATGACATTATAGCTGCAATGGAAATATTGCATTAAAATATCTCTGATCTTTGCCGTCACACAGTTTTCTGAATATTTAATAATTTCGATGAGGAAAGCGATTAAACAAATAACGGATTTAATTCTCGAAGAGGGATTTAAAGCTGATTAGTTCTTGAAGATAAACACAGCATTAATTGAATCTTCTTATTTGATGGAAGGAAAATGAGAGCCATAATAATTAATATCTTATTCTATATATCTACTGATGCCGTGAGTTTCAGAAAACCTTTTAAGCTCATTATCTAGAATTAGTTTTAATGGTGGTATTGATAACAAAAAACGCTATTTAGGAGGTTATAATTTTTGGTCATCTAAATCCGCTTGAAAATGATTTGGGAAATAAATGTATTCAATATTCATGAAATTATTTGTAAAACTTTTATTCTAAAATTTTTCGGAGTAAAATCTTAGATTAAAAGTTAAGATTGCCATATAAAATATATCTTCTATTATCATTATTCTGTTACAAGGACAGATGCAATAAATAAACATTCATTATTTTCCTTATTATTTTCAGTCTGTTTATTAAACCAATACATTGCATTACTTGGTAGTAAAATTCTAACGCACTAATTAAATAATACTAATTGCACTACTTGTTAGTAAAGTTACTAATACTACCTGTTGTTACAACTGTTGTTATTTATATTCTCGATACCTCTATGTAATATGTGCGTTTTACATTTCAATATAATTTAATTTTTAAAAAATTACATCGAGATTCATGTATAATCAGGGAAAAATCTAGGCAAGCCATATGAGATGTCATTGTACGAAGACATAGTGAAGATATGATGCTATTTTCCAATTTTTATTTTCTATTATGCCTAGTCAGAGTATAACGTTGAAATATGGAAGAAAATCATGTTGTATAGTAGCGTTTCATGTTTCATTGTTTGGCTGCTACCAAGTTCAAATAGCCAGGTTTTTAAACTACGATTTTTAGTGAAATTTACAATAATTAGTGAAATGACTGAATTTTGAAAAAGTTTTACATCGAGATCCAGGTAGAATCTGAGAAGGATTCAGGGAACTAATATTAATTAGATAACATATGTGACATGAAGACATTCCGAAGATATACTGCTAATTTGCTACATTTATATTGTTTAGAGACAAGAGACATTTTAACATTGAAATATCGGATAAAATCATGCTGTATGGTAGCTTTTCTTGTGCCAGTTTTTATCTGCGACCACGTTCAAAGAGCCAGGTTTTTATATTAGTAATTTTAGTGAAATTTACAAAGTATTCTAAGAATTTATTTTTATACAGGTTAAACCAATTTCTGTATTTTTATTTAAATTTTTGTATAGCTCCCTACATGCACTGGTGACTCATTTTTATAAGAATATATGATTAAATGTATTTGCTGTCCATGGTTAAAGTTTCCAAACACTTCATCAAGTGGTTCTACAGAGAACTGAATAAAGATCAAACAAACAAAATGGTGAGATAAAGGTGAGCAGAGATTATGTTTTAATTTTTTATGCAAAGTTATACACTTTGTCCTAGAGTCCAAAATTTTTATCTTTAGAAATAAAAGTAACTTGCTCCAATGCTTTAAATGAGAATGCCTAAATGGTTCTTTTATGTATAGTCATTAAAAGCTGCATTTTGACAGTTTGATGTATAATAAGTATTTGATTCGTGGTAGCTCAGAAGGAAAATGCGTCTCTCTCATGGTTGTGGGAGTTCAAAGCTTGATCAGACCAAAGAGGTGCAGTGTTCCTTATTCATGACTAAAACCCGTAAAAGTGGTTCGTGGTCACAATATCCTTAAAAATCAAATGATGCCTCTGGAGTTAGTAAGCTAAGCATTAGGATTTTCTGCTGAATCTTTCCTTCTAAATATCGATAACTCTACAAGGGCAGTTGCACTAAACCTCCAAGGAATTATTTGAGTTACATGTTCAACCGAGTGATGTCAAATGAGTAACTGCTTTTCAGCTGAGTCAGGAACAAAAATATCTGTGTGTATTGCCAGCTGTCTAGACAAAAATCTTATTACAAATGTACGCCATTTGCCGTACAGTCCAATTTTTTCATGTTTTAACACATTATGTGCGGGTACGTTTCAGTGCTGAATTGTACCCGGAGCAGGTGTTTTGTCTAAAATTTAGTTATTCAGTTAAATTTCAATAGATCAAAAAATATTTAATTTTTTAACCAGCTTTTCGTATTTTATATTTAAGTATGTAAACAAATATATAAATAGAAATATATAAATAACAACCGGAAGAATTTTGTAAGCAAAAAATATAATTTTAGTGGATAAATTTATAATAGTATAGTAAATATGAAAAATCAAATAGAAATAGCAGTATACAATTTTAATTTTTTTCGAATAATGATATATATAAATATTTTTACATTAAAAATGAAAAGAGCAGTCATAAAACTAATAATGTAATAACTAGTTTTGATTTGTCTAAATTTTTCCAAAATCTATGTAGTAGACAAGAACATTCGGTTTTGTTTTCCTGTACATAACGTTATTTTCGTACCCACAAACAAACCATGTTGATAAAACTAAGCTGTACTAGTACGTGTTCCGTATACAATGTGTTAAAATATAATTTACTCAACTGTTTCCTTTAAGTATATCCAAATAGTTCTAAGCACAGAACTCGCAAACTGTGCTTTGAAAAGTGTAAATATATATATATATATATATATATATATATATATATATATATATATATATATATATATATATATATATATATATATATATATATATATATATATATATATATATATATATATATATATATATATATATATATATATATATAATAGAAATTAATATATGTATGTCAAAAGACAAGTGTACACGAAAAGTTGTTTTCAGTCAAAGACAGTTACTGTAATCAAAACAATACTCTGTTTCAGTTACGAAAGATATTTATTGCCACATTGTCAGTTGGATGGGTTCCCAATTTTATTATACGTTTATTATACTAATTAGTATAATAAAATTATACTAAGGAGGAAATCTACAGAAAGATGAAAAATATAGAAAGAATCTCCGATAGTATTCCTTAATGGGCCGTGGTTTTATACAAAATTCCTACATTTATTTACAGACATAACAGTTAACTTTTTATTTGCATACGCACACAAACCTCACTCATATATATATGTGTGTGTGTGTGTGTATGGAGAGAGAAGGGAGGGAGAATTATCATAGATTTATATATATATATATATATATATATATATATATATATATATATTTATTTATATATATATTTTATATTTATTTATATTTATATATATATTTATATATATATATATATATATTTATATATATATATATATTTATTTATTTATTTATTTATTTATATATATATATATATATACATATATATATATATATATATATATATATACATATAAATATACATATATATATACATATATATATATACATATATATATATATATATATATATGTATATATATAATATATATATATATATATATATATATACATATACATATATATACATACATACATACATATATAAAAAAATATTTATATTTAAACGTAAAAGATCAATAAATATCCAAATTCATAAAATTTTTAAACGGCTTCGAATGTTTGAAATATTAATTTTTAAAAATATTGAAAGTGTATTATATTTATCATTGAAACATATATAATTAAATTTAATCTTTAGTTGATAAAATTTATAAACTATATGTATATCTATGTTACTAAAAAGTTAATTCTTCTTTCATTAACATCGATAGACAATACTGTCTGAATACTTTCCCAAAATTTAAAAGTTCACCTTTTCCTTTAAATTTTACAGACTATGTGAAATATAAAACAGATATTTTTACTCTACTTTTAGAAACCAATTCTGTACATATCTGGTATATACGACCTCCCAATAAAATACAAACTACATAACTTCTTTCTTAACTTTGATTGTCCAAAAACTCAATCATAACTTTTAGACAAAGTCAACCTGATTTCATATTGGTGTAATTGTACTTTTTCCAAAAGCTTTTTTTTTTCCTTCGCTCATCATATGCAGTCAATCTCGAAGTACAAATATTGAAAGATCTGTGGATATATATCTACAAAAAGGATAAAAATATCGTGCGTGCCTTGGGGAAATTATAACGTTTTCAAAGATGTGATCAAAATGTGGATTATAGAATACACCAGAAATGTCGTTGGAGAATAAGGAAAAAAAAAGCTGCCAGCGTCTGATTTTACAACCTGGTTTTACTATAGAATCGTATGAAAGAATGCACAGCAAAGTCGATATGTGATGTATATATATACAGCTCTAGTAAAATCAATTTTTCTTTCTTTAGAAACTTAAGAATTGTCAATTTAAACGAAATGCATTTTGAAATTCGTGTCAAATGTTTAATTCCATAGTAGTTAGTAGACGATGATGACATTAAAATTACAGAAAAAAGGTAATTTATTATACAGATAGAGGATAGATAATTTTGTACTACATCTTTAATTTATTAGTACATATAGCAAATATATAAATTAAAAAATGGATTACACAGACTGGCTAAGTCTCAGATACTTTATTTCGTATTATAACTTTTTTAATTGAATAAATCAAAAATCACAAGTTTGAATTTAAGGTGTTATAATACCTTTTAAGCACAGAAAAATTCATTAAATTAATAACATTTATTTAACATAAAATACAATATTTTGCTGTTTAGAATATAATTTTTCTTAAATCCTTTAAAATCATGTAATTTTGTAAAAATATATTTTTTCATTGTAGTAAGTAATGCACTTAAAAAACGATCTATATACACAGGGTTTGAATATAAAAAAATCTGCTAACCCTCAACACATTTCTGAGATTTGTAAATTAGAAACTAATCTTTTGACTAACATATAATTTGCAAATAAATTTCATTTCTATTTTCTAAATTGTAATAAATTTGGTTTCTACCTTCTTTGATTAGTTTATAATTTGCAAATAAATTTCATTTCTAGTTTTTAATTTTAATAAATTTGGTTTCTAACTTCTTTGATTAGTTTATAATTTGCAAATAAATTTCATTTCTAGTTTTTAATTTTTAATAAATTATGTTTCTAAATTCTCAGCTTAGTTCCTACTTTCTAATTCACCAATTTAAAATAGAAGACAAATGTTTTTTTCTGTATCTAAATTGTA